>LPNX010114520.1:8550-84048 GCA_001517045.1 Pseudotsuga menziesii
GCCCTCCCGAAGATTCTATTTAGCATCAACGCTATGAATCTGTAGGTAGGCCTGAGACTAGCAGTGTCATAATCTTCAGTTGCTCTCTGTCGGAAAATCTTTCCAGGTAAGAGCATTCTTTTCAGAGTCTCTACAAGGTCCATCCGGAGGTCGTCCAACCATTCATTGGTAAGGAAAAGCTGAGGCTCCGGCAGGTGATAGGCTAAAGCTACATACCCAGGGCTAAATGCAGCATAGCCCTGGCCCTCAGTGTTACAGGTGAGCATTGAATTATGGTTCGTATGCGGTAGCACCCATCTCATTAACTCAGAGCACGGGAATAGCTCTGGTCTGGTGGCGACCTTCATAATAGCTGATTTTTCTAGATTGGCATATATGGGTGCCTCCTGAAGCCCCATATCCGGGACTTCCCTGCAGGAGATCATCCTGTAAACATCTCCCCATTTGTACTCAGGCTCCACCCCTGTGACACATTGGGTGTCCTCATAAATGTATTCAATTCTTGTTTCTACTTCTGCTGCAGGAACCTCCTCTACTGCTGGGGCCTTCTTTCTCTGTCTCTTAGACATTTTAAGATCTTCCTGCAATGTATAGCATCATGGTATTGAGTAATTCAAATTTATGAACTTTGTGCAACAGTTTACTCTCTTTTAGGTATATTAGAATTATATCAGTGCATACAATCAACCTTCAGCTTTCATACTGAACAATTCACAAATATGAAGTGTTGTGCAATGTGTTATGAGCATGATAAATTTTTATTGTAGCACATATTCACCCATGAGTTATCCCACATGCATTAAATTATCAGTCATATTGAGGTTGGCAAGAAAATACGCTATTACGAGGCTTGTCATTCTTATGAAATTTATATATAGAAGCGACATGAGCAAAATCTATGCAGATGCATCATACAACCATCATTTCACTGCCTATCACACAGAGAGAAAAAATAAAAGCCCCAGGCTTAACCAGTCGATACTTCAGACCTACGGCCCATGGAGCGCAAGCGACTAATCAGCGGAGCAAATATATTATGTTGATAACCATCTTCACCCACCTTGACGGGAAACGAGCCCATCTCTGGACCAGGCATCTCGATCAAAACTGAATCACGCTACCCTTCCTTTTACCCTACCAAGGTTTTCAACGTTCAATAGCAGAACTAGGTCGCGCCATCCCCAATTCCCACTGAGACGACGCACAACCCCGGACTATAAACAGAGAGTCAGAAAAATTGCGGCGACTATGGCTAGTGCAAACCCGACCCCTAGACAGAAAACAGCAACGCAGCTCCTATTATTTCGTCCGCCCAATCAAGCTTGGCGCAGATGGCGTAACGACCATCTGCGCCTCAAAACCCCATCATTGACGGATCCCATTACTACTGAACCGGGTGCAGGCGGCACGACAGCCACCTGCACCCTGCTTCCCCTCCGTGCTCAAAATGGGCTTGAAACGGCAGAGAAAACCGAAAAGCGGGCTCTAAAAATAAAGGCGAAAACCCCCCTTCCTCTAACCGCCAAAGCTTATTCGACCCGGGAACCCTAACACAACGGCGTGAACCATTAGGTAGACGACCGAAGAAAACCCCACCAGTGGAGAAAACTCCCCGTGTTAGCGCAACGGGACGACGGGTCCAATTCTTAAAACCCCCACCGTGTAAAAGAAATCTTAAAAAAAACGATGCTAAGAGTCAAGATCCTACCTGGAAATCCACCAAATGAGGGAGCTGATGATGGCTAGACTTCTCCTCCTGCCACCTGGACACAGGTACACCAACAGCTAGCTCTCACGCGCTTCTAAACTCGATAGTTCGTCTCACCGCGACAACGCCTTCGAAAACAACAGAAAACCTCGTTTGTCGCCCAACATATATAAACAAAACCACACGTGCGAGGAGTCACATCAATCGGGGCGGCTTCGAAAGTTATGTCGGGCGGCACAAGCTTCATACCACCCGCAACAGCGGACCCCTCCTACCACTCTATCACCCGCAACGGCGAATATGGCTCAAAACATACCTCGGGCGTTGGCGGAAACTATATCGGAGGCCTGGAGCTTGGAATCTTCCGCAACGGCGGACCGCTCCCATCATGACACCGCCCGCAACGGAGGCGACGATCAGTTGTTCCGCCATGCGACACGGTCCACGATGGCGGGGATGGATATAGAAATCGTCCGCTACGGAAAAGAAAATCAAGAGTCGGAGATTCCCCGCAACGGCGGTAGTGATAAACCCACGCGGACTTGAGAGCCACCCGCAACGACGGGCTCGACACAGCTAACTATGAATCGAAAAATTCCGCTACAGCGGCGCGATAGACGGGTAGAAGGATCTGAAGGCCACCCGCAACGGCGGGGCGGGCAAGAGAAATAGAAACCGAAAGACGCCCACAACGGTCGGGAAAAACAAGGAGAAATGCGTCCGACATGAAGACTTTGGAACGAAAATTCAAAAAGCTTTTGCAAAATGACAGGGACTCAATTTCAATGGAAGTCTTTAAACATCCTAACTATGAAAAACCAGTCAATTTCTAGCATTCAAAATTCGGGAAGGAGCCATAAATCCATAAGCAAAACTCAAAAGCATGAAACTAAGCAAGGAAAATGGGTAACTCGAAGTAAAGGAGGGTCCCAAAAAATTTTAGAATTTTGGGAGAATGTTGCAGGCGCAACAGGGCCAAAATCAAAATTTTTTGATGAATTTTAATGTTTGATGGTGGCTTTATGGGTAGGCTAAAACATGGTGTTGGAGTGGAGGGAATGGGAACATGAATATATGGACCAAGATGCACTCTGAAGTGCCCCCACTATGCAATATTTGTGGTAAAGTGGGTTATTGAAGTTCTTTTGCACCTCACCTATGCAGGCCAATGTCCATTTGCTAGAATTCTTGATTGGCTACTGGGATCATGACCTTGGTGCCTTTGACCTACAAGGTGGAATTTTGGAGGTGGTATTGGAAGACATATACTTCATTATGGGTTTGTCTCGGCAGGTAATCACCTGTCAACCTCGAGGGTACCGGCAGGGGCGGTGACCCTATGAGTATTCAGGATTACATCAACATTTGCTACACACCCGGTAGTTTGAAAAAGGGGTCGTGCATCCCTATTGCACATATAAATAAATTCCCGTTGCAGGTGCTAGTAAGCACAATAGTGAGGGTTGCAGGATCATCATCACTCCATCTTGCTACTCGGAACCAGACGAGAATTGTTGTAGAGTGCCTACAGGGAGTTGTGTTTGACTGGTGCTCGAGAGTAATCCCGATAATGAAGAAACAACTCTCTGACTGCAATAGAGGTCGATGGAATAACTTTGGATATTCTAGTGTATTGGTGGATTTATTCTTTGAGAGAGTTCCTACCATCATCCCTGTGGTACCTCTTCCATCCTTCTCTCCTTGTCAGCCTAGACTGAGTAGGTGAGGAGAAATTTTCCTTCGCCAGGGCGGCGGTGGCTTGGTTTAGAGTGTCTATGAAGATGACTTCTACCTATGGTGGGGGCAACAGCTACCAACATTGGACCAGTTTCCATATATTGGATTGGACTTTCAAGGAAACAATGACCTTGTCCTCCCTCCTAGAGGAGAATGGAGAGCATTAGGTATTTTGGTTTTTCATTTTTATGAATTTTTTTATCATAAAGATATATACATATGTATACGAGTTTTTAATCCATTTAATATTGAAAATGCAGATATTGGACCAGTCCACCCTGATGGGCATCCTTGGATGTATGTATGACCGGTGGCAGCGGATGATCGGGGTTTGATCAAGGTACTTGAGGGGAAGCTGGCCATTCTTACCCAAAGAGTCCCAACTCTTCATATTGAGCAAACCCCTGCCATTATGTAGGAACTAGTTGTTGGTATTCCACCCACCTAGATACGCCTTATGAGAAGGGTAGCCATGGATGTACTTGTCTACATAGAGGCCGCTGAGGCTGCTGCAGCTAAAGAAGCTGAGGAGGCCCGGGAACAGGGTGACCAGGATGACCAAGGTGACCAGGGTGGTCAAGATGACCAAGGTGATCAAGATTAGACCTAGGGGAATTTTATGGATTACGATCCAATTTTTGTATGTTTATACAGTTATGACTGGATATGAGGATCAAGGACTTGACCTATCTATATGTACATAAATTCACACACACACACACACACACACACATATATATTGCCGATTTATTTACATGTTTTTTACAATGTATTTGTTGTGTATTTTTATGGAATATGTGTTAAGTGCCAATCTAAGATATAATTCACATATGCATCAATTAGTGAATTTTGATTTCTTGGAATATGATTAAATGTAATAAAATCAAAATTTCTTTCCAATAACCTAATTAACAAAAACTGATGTAATAAAATAGGATTCCGCACTTGATAAGCTTGATTGAGCTGGGAAACCACCAGTTGAGAGTCAAGTCTAAATTCCAACTAGGTGATGCCACGTGACAAGGCATCCCATAAAAGCTCAATGACAGCCCCATATTCAACCACATTACTGGTAGTAGGACCTAGGCAAGAGCCTCTAGAGGCAACTATCTGTCCTGAGGGTGAGTAAATAACTTATGCAGCTGAAGCCAGGTTACAAGTGTGACAACTAGCACCATCTGCAAAACCTACAAACCACTCGGAAGACATCTGCAACAACCAACAGATGATATAAGAACACAGACCAATTAGCTATTGTACATAAAGTTACATACAATAAAATACAAGAAAAAGTACTAATCCTAAGCATAGTACTTCTTAGGTAGAGCCCATTTCTAGGCTCAGACAACTTATTCCCTTCGAAATCAGTCAATTCATATGCCCCTTTCTTTAGAACTTTTGACATGATATAGGGTCCTAAGCTCATAGACATGAATTTCCCTGCCCCAGGGGTTCTTTTCCTTGGTTCTAGAAAAAGACAAGTTCCCCTTCAGAAAAAATCCTAGGTTTAACCAATTTATCATATTGGTTTTTTACCCTATTTTTATGAGCCTCATTTGCAGTCAACGCATCTCTACACCGTTCATCTAGATGTTCTAAATTTAGCAAACATTCTTCCAGTTCAGTCGTGTCAGGTAACACATGAATGGAAATTTTTAAATATGGGATTTCACATTCAACCGGGGTTATTGCTTCCACCCCGTGAACGAGTTGGAAAGGCAAGAACCCCGTGGTTGTTTTCGCATTGGTTCGATAAGCCCAAAGTGACGAATACATCATGATGTGCCAATTTGACCAGGTTGCATTGATAGTACGCTTGAGAATGGTATTCAATGTCTTATTGACTACCTCAACTTGACCATTCACTTTCGGGTAGAAAGAAGATGAATGTTCTTTTTTAAACCCTAGCATAGTAGCCAATTCAGTCATCATGCTTTTTTGGAAATGACTGTCATGGTCAGTGAAAATCTCTTTAGGAATACTGAAACGTGCGATAATTTGGTTGAAAATGAAAAAAGATGCAGTTTCCCCATTAGCCTTATAGGTGGGCATTGCCTCTTCCCACTTTGTAAAGTAATCCACAGTGTCAATGATGTATTTGTGCCCCCCCAGCCGAAACTGGGTTGCACGTTACATAATCTATCCCCCACTTGGTGAAGGGGCCCACTGTAATGATGGAAAATAATGGAGCAGGATGCGACCGCATATTCCTGGTGTAAAGCTGACAAGGATGACAATGCTTCACGACTTCCACACAATCTTTAAAGATCGTGGGCCAGAAATAATCGACACGTAAAATATTATGGGCCATTGGTAACCTAGATAAATGACCCCCACATGCTCCACTATGGGAATCATTTAGGACAATATCAGCCTCTTCGTGCGTGAGGCACCATCGCAAAATAGAGTCTACCCCTCTACAATATAAAGTATCCCCAATGATGAGGTAGTTTTTCGCATGTAAGCGTAATTTGCGCCGTTCTTCCCGCGAAAAGGTTGCAGGAAACTTTAGAGTCTAGAGATGGACAAGTATATCTCCATACCAAGGGTTAGAGGTAGAAATCAAGAAAATGTGATCATCTGGGAATGAGTCTTCTTCAATTGCTACATCTTCTTCAACTGAAAATTCTGCAATAAGCTCTGCAAAAACTAAGGATTTTTTCAATTTGGCGGATTGAAAATCTAAGTCAAATTCCTGGAGAATGACTATCCATTTGTTGAATTTGCCTCCAACTATGCGTCGGGAAAAGACATATTCGAAAGGATTGACATATTCCACTACTTTCGTAGTCCTCAGTAAGATGTAGTGACGTAACCTCTGAACAACATACACAGCTGCTAAATCCAACTTTTCAACATGGGAGTACCTATGTTCAGGGCCAGCTAAAGCACAGATAAGATAATAGATGACATGCTCTTGGAGTTTATCATCCTCCTGGACTGGCACTACCCCAATGGTCGACTCGGATGTGGCCAGATACAATATAAAATCATGAGAGTAATCTGGCGGATGCAATAAAGGTGCTGACAACAAAGATTTCTTTAATGCCTCGAAGGAAATTTGTGCGGTTTCATCCCATACAAATGGGGTGTCCTGCTTCGACAGGCGCATGAAACCTTTGGTGATATTGGCATAATTCATGATAAAACGTTGAAGAAAGTTAGACTTTCCTTGTAAGCTCTTTCCTGATGGAACGAGGAGGAGGTAGATTTACAATGGCCTCAACTTTCAAAGGATCCACCTGAATACCTTTGTTGGAAACTATGAACCCAAGCAGCCTACCTAACTTGACACAGAAAACACACTTGTGGGGATTCAAGTGTATTTTGTAATTCCTGCATCGTTCAAAAATTAAACACAAGTGATTTGGATGATCGATCCTCTTAAGAGAATGTTCCAGCAGATCATGTAGGTAGGGTTCAAAAATAGACTTGATGTCATGAAAGGAAAAATTAATTGCCCACTGAAAGGTAGCCCCTGCATTTTTCAATCCAAAAGGCATTTTCCTGTATGGAAATGTACCCAAAGGACAGATGAAATTTGTTTTATGTTGGTCTTTTGGCTTGATTTGAATCTGATTATACCGGGAGAAACCATCCATAAACAAAAAAAACTCAGTCCCCACACAAGAATCAATGATTTGATCTATGAATGGTGTGGGGTAGTTATCCTTAGGACAAGATTTGTTTAAATTGCGAAAGTAAGTACATACATGTATCCTTCCTTGCTTTTTATCGACAGGAACAGGATTGGATACCCATTCTGTCAAAGCTATCGGGTAAATAAAACCAGCTTTCAGCAACTTTTCAACTTTAGCCTTAACGGCTGCCACTTTATGCGTATTGACAGGTCTAAGTTTTTGTTCGAACTAGTTTGGCATCATGATAGGTTTGGATTTCATGTTCGACTATCGATGGATCTATGCTTGGAATCTCCTCATATGACCAGGAAAACATGTCGTGGAACTCCTTAAATAAGGCTGTATAGATAGAAACCTCCTCCGGAGAGCATTTTGCACCAATATATACATTTTCCACAATGTTGTGGTTCGCAGAGATGTTTATAGGGATAGTAACGGAAATGTTTGCCATTTTCCCCTTGGAAAAGATTCCTTCCCTTGGTAAGGGATTGATTGGTATATCAGCATCACCTGCCAGTCTCGCATGGAACTCTTGATTTTCAATCCTACTTAACTCTAGAAGAAAGTAGGATCTATGCTGAATATCTTCGCAGATATTATCTCGCCCGATCATAGCTTCCAAAATGGATTCATCTGAAGGAAAAACCATGTATAAGGAATCGTCAGTATACAAAGAGTTCTATACCCAAGCAGGAAGATAGGCTTCTTCCAAATCCTTCGAGACTGTAGGAGGAACCGAAACGAGATCAACAGTGGTGTTAATGATAGCTTGATAAGCTACTTCCACTACCTATAAGGGAACTTCAGGTTCGTAACGGGAAGGAAGAACCCAAGGATCCATTCTATTAACAACTGTTGAGATAGACTTCCCTACACTAGTAGAACCTAAGTAATTAATTGGGGCTAGGATATCGAATGTTCCCATTAATGATAAATACATTCTAGCCCCTAAGCTCTCTGAAGTAGGTTTGACCTGATCAACCAATGGCACAGTGGACTCATTAGTTTCCATACAGCCCTTCCGAGTGAAACTGAGTTGGTATACAGTAACCAACTTCCCTTCATGCGGAAATACTACCACTCAAAGAATGGCCAATGCAATTGCACACATAGCATAAGTCCAACTTCTCCCCAGAAGCAGGTTATAATCCAACGGCGCATCAATTACCTCTACTTCAATAGACACTTCCTTCCCTGCCAGCTTAACCTCAAAAGCTGGTAGGATACCATGTGGACGAAATGACCTTCCGTTGAAAGCAGTAAATAGGGTGTTCGATGGAACTAGATTTGGAGATCCAAGAGCCTTCCAGCAAGACAAGGACATGACACATGTGGAAGCACCTTCTTCGACAACTGACCTTCCAATAGTTTTTCCACCATGGATGACATCTATTGACAAAGCCACATGATACAGAAGGAAAATTTTGACATCAGACAAATTAAAACTCGCCATAAGGCTTGATGAATCCATACTACCTAAGGTTGCTAAGGGTGCATCTCGCTGGCCGGGACAACTCTATAGCACCTCCAAAGCTGACATCGCATAAGGGGTTTGGGATAGATTTTCAATTACAGAATAAGTGGCTACAGCCCTAGCATTAGGATTATGCAATGCTTTCTTGAAGACAACTTTTGGTATCTTAGGCATAGTTTCGACAGGTTTTTCAATTGTGAGAGGGTTAGAAGTTTCACCTATAGACTTACCCTTCTAAGAATCCTTCATCTCATATTTATTGTTTCTAGTCTGAAGTAATGTCTCGTATCGAACCATCTTGATATAATTTTGGTCAGGGGCATTAGAAGTGCCCCCTTGCTACGTTAGAAAATGAAGCTACATTTTTTCATTGGGGAAATGGATCCTTTAGGATAGCAGGTTGTTGATATTTTAGAAGCTTCTAAGCTTGCTCCATAAGAGGGAATTGATGGGTCAGGTGATCTTCCTGGCACAACTTACAGGGAAATTTTGCCTTCTTCTTCTCTTCCCCCCCCCATTAGCATTATTCATGGGTTTTTGCTTGTTTTGGTTTCCCTCACCTTTCTTCCCCTTTTTATTTTTCCCACCGGGCTGTTGATTTCCCTTTTGGGAGGATTGAGCAAAAATGTTTGCATTTTGGGATGAGGGGGAAGCCTTTGTTGCCTCCGTTGTAGAATGTTTAACTGACAAATCATGAAGTTGTTTTTCCAAAGAATCTACAGTGGGAGATTTAACTAAACCAACCACGCCATCAACATGGGGTTCGGGCTTAGGTTTCTCGACACTATGTGTTGCCCACGGTGCGTCAGGGCTGATTTCATATAGAATCCCACATTGAGAATATATCAAATCTAACTGCTGGGCCCTGAGGATAGCCTCTTCCTCATCAGTTAATCTCAAAGTGGATACATCCTTAGATATATACGGTAATAAGGACTTAAGGAACCTTTCTAACAAAAACTCAAGAGGGATGGTTGCCTTAATGAGCCTCTTCTGCCTTCGCCACTTTTGGATATGATACGAAATGTGAGTGGCTTTGTCCTGCCGAAAGGTGGACAATAAGTCTATGTCAGCATCATACTGGGAAGGAAGTTGGAAATGGTTAAGGAACACATTAGCTAAGTCCCAAAAACTATCAAACACAACAGAGGGCAGTTCAATGTACCACTTTGATGCGGCACTAGTCATAGTTATTTGGAACAATATCAACTAAATGATGTCATCATTCAGTGAGTTGGAAGAGCACAATAAGTGAAAGGTGGTGATATGAGCCCCTGGTTCTTCACCAACTTTTCCTTCAAATTTTGGAATATCCGAGGGTAAATTCGTAGGGATGGGTGGCCAGGTGGCATCATGTTTCACCGGGTCATTCATTAACTTGGACAAATCTGACAAGTTTAAAGTTTTCAGGAAAGGAAGTTTGGGCCTAACCGAAGCATGAAAAGTGCGAGCTTGGGAAGTAGAAGGACTTGACCCCTGGTTCCCAAATGTAAAGGTGGGGTTTTCCCCAGCTACCAGTTGCAAAGTTGTCGGACTACTTTGAAAAGGATTCCACCCATAATCCAATGGATTATTCATATGTGGTCTGAGCCGTTCCAGTTGAAACTGGAGTTTGGAAAACTGGAGCAGGTATCCCTCCACTGAAAAGAAAGAAATGAGAGCTCATGAAAGGAGCCAAAACCGACGTTTGGAAACATTGACCATAAGAGTTAGTATTTCCAAACTGCACCCCTATGTAGGTGTGGGGCCTACACATGGAGTGGATGGGGGAATGTGCCCCCCATTCCATGGAAAACCCTAGACAAATGAAGAAGATCCAATAGGACCACTCTGAGTAGTGTATGCAAAAGAGGGTGAAGCAGAAGGCACACTGGGAATCCCAGTGACCACCCCACCAGAAGTTCCTACTACATTTGTGGAAGTCGGTGGTTGAACCACC
Source organism: Pseudotsuga menziesii (assembly GCA_001517045.1). NCBI lineage: Eukaryota > Viridiplantae > Streptophyta > Pinopsida > Pinales > Pinaceae > Pseudotsuga > Pseudotsuga menziesii. The sequence goes on from LPNX010114520.1 coordinate 19,050, forward strand.
CGACTAGTTGGAGTTAAGGGAGTAGCATGTATATTTGTTATAGGAATACCGACTGGGGGAGTTTGCACTCCTTCAGCCAAAATAGCTGAGATGGGGTAGATGGACTCTCTCCTGCACTAGCCATAAGTCTACTTACAAGAACACCAATCATAGGTGAATTGAATGGATGAACTTGGATGATCACAGGATCTTTTAAATTAGTAAGAGGTGAATTAAAGTTTCTTGCAAACTCGCCATCTTGCAAGTCTTCTATATCTACTACGGTTGTATCAACCTGGTTTGTCCTAAGTTTCGGTTCACCTGGAACTTCACTAATTCCTACCGGTTCAAAAGAACCATCTGTGTCTAATCTCTGCCTCTGAGGGGGCGGTGGAGACTCCACTGCAGTAAATGGAGGAAGGTTTTGCAACCTTCTTAACCTTCTGAGAGGTTGGTCCTCCATGATTGAAAATTAACTCTTCACACACCCTAAGGTTGGCTAAACAAAAACAAACCAAACAACAATCACTACAAAATTTCCTAAATCCACAACAGACACAAAGGGTATAAGATATGCTTTCCAGAAGAAATCCAAGAGACAGTTACTTGGCGTCCCTATAGATGTTCTTAGGAACAAGCATAGGAATCACCCACCACCCTCCCACACCTTCTACCAGGGTTACCTTCCAAGCCAGTCCAAGGGCAACCAGAAATAGCCTTCTGGTGTACCTGTGTATGAACCCTAGATGTCAAAGAGACTAAAGGCTACCGCAACTATACTGACATTCTTGGGAGATAGTCACAAGCCTGGTTTGTATGCATGGGCAGGGTAGCAAAGCCTGAAACCCTGTCAACAGTGACACCGCACGGGGCCTAAAGGGTGGTATTGACAGAAGTCCCTATATGCACAAAAAAATTGGTCTACGCTTTGGCAAGGAATCAAAGGGTTATCTCCTTAGTCCAAGCCTCCATACAGACTCATGCTTAACTCCCATTTGAGAGGAGCTTCCTAGATACAATCAACATAAAAGAGGGTTTACCTATTGATTGTCCAACTACGTCTGAATTTAAACCCTTGTGGAGAGTTGAAACTCCCTATTCCACAAGTCTAGCCTAAGCTAGTTGGTGTATGAGCCTATAAAATAAAACTTACTAATAATTTTTAAATTATATCGTTCATTTTAAAAGGTTGTTTTTAGTCAGAAGGTAAATGGCGTGAAATACTGCAATGTTATAGACTCGATAAGAAAAAGCAAAATGATGTATAAAGCAAATTCCAAAGTAAATTGCAACTACTTAAACCAAATTTCTTTTCTTTTTGCAAATATAAGCTAATGAAATTGAAACTAAATGCAAGAAAACTAAGACTTCTTTTTATAATTTTTGAAATTTTATTTGAAAAATACTGAAAAGAAAACGACTAAATGCAACTAAATGCAAAATGTTTTTTTTTCACTTTTTCAAATTCTTCAAAAACTATAATGCACCTAAATGCGAATTTTGAGCAAGTCTGAATAATCAAAACATATAATAAGTGAAATGAAGTATAAAGGACCCAAAATGACCTAGTTCAACCAATTAGGAAGAAGACTCGGAAAAAATCTGACTTGGAGAAACTATTGAACCCAAAAAGTCCACTAGATTCAGAAAAGAACAAGTGGCAAACTAACACCACAAAATGCAGTACATAGTATAAAGCATCTAAATCCCTGATCACTGACCTAGACACAAAGCAATGAACTTATAAACCAAGCAGGAGGACCACCTTCAAGTCACAAGATGAAAGAATTTCAAACAAAAAGGATCAAAGGCTTGAAAACAAGCAAACAATGTGACGCACAAGACTTTAGACTCACAGAGTCATGCCAATAACAAAAGACTTCCAAGTGAGCAAAAAACCAAATAAGTAGGGGACAAGAAAACCCTACCCAATTTTTATGCTGCTACAGGATACATGCGACTGTGTATGTAGGAAACCCGTGTATGATACGTGACTATCTTATAGAGAAACCCGCGTATACAAGGTCTTACACGCGACTGTGTACAATAGCAACCCGCGTGTATAACTAAATTTTTTTGCAAGGAAAAAAGACTAGTAAAGGATTCTGGGCACACTACATTGTAAATCAAAAGCAAGATAAAAATGACCACACTCAGAATCAGAATTAGAACAAATAATGGTAGAGCACGTACAGGATGAACCCACAACAGGCTGGACTCCCTAGTGGATTCACCAGTTATGTTGTATAGGACAATACACCCTTGTAACCTATAGTCTGGGGTTATCAACTTACTATTAGACTTGCATACAATCATCTTTTACAGAAAATGGAATGAGAATAGGAAGAGATCTTAGCTTACCCATTTTATGACAGTTGATCCAGATTTGGTCTTCTCTTGCTCCAATCTTCTCCAAAGCTTCTATTGATGCTTCTCTTCACCTGCAAAGAGCCAATTCTTCAAGCAATACCATGATACATATATACATCAGAGGTTAGATGAAAAGCATATTAATGATATAATTGAACATATTCATTAAGCCAATATACATGAGATAAACACAATACAATATTGGAAGAAGAATTCTCTTTATTAACAAATAGTGAATAGGTAAGAATACAACCCAGCTTCTGGCACACGCACTACTTTGCAACCGAGGACTCTGAGTTCTGCTGCTCCAAGACTCTGAAGGTATACCACCAACATAACTTTTCTCTTCCAGAATTGATTGATTAGCCCCATCCCAAGGCCTATATTTATACTTTGGGAAATAGAGAGGTTTTGAAGGTTAGGGTGTTTGAGACACTTGGGATAGTTATGGATTAAGGCCCAACTAATCTCATCTAATCATCATTTATATTTTTAATGTCGAATTAAGGTACACACAAGTATTGATATAGGAAAGGCACCTATGACACGCGGGTTTCTCAAAGGGAACTCGCGTACGCAAGGTACACACAGGTTGCAATGCACATAGTCACGTATGAGACGCGAGTTGCAATGACGTGTGCAACCCAAAACTCAGAATAAAAATATATAAGGCTGGTTTGAAGGTAATACATCAAAGTTCATGCACATCTATATCTTTTTTTGGCCACTTCAATCCTAATTGTCCTTTTTTGTACCGACATGATGAATGTTAGCACTCAGACGGAGAAGTGCCAGATTGGTTGATAACAGGGTAAACATTTCTCATTGGAGGTATTGTGAAGCTCTAGGTTGTCAAGTTTGTATAACCATAGTCTAGTGTTTCGGGCCTTGGCCTTAGCAAGTTATGGCTAGTTTTATTCTCATGGTGTCACCTTATAATGTAGATGCCAAAGGAAATGAATATATTATGTAGTCATGGAGGATTTGATAGTTTTGTCCTTTTGTTGTTTTCTCAACATTTTCATATTGGTTTCCTTTTGGAATATTTGACACTTACCAGTGCAAGTCAATGGTGGTGTTGGATCCTGCATATTTTGTCTTCAATGTTACAAGGTGGTTGGCTTGTCTTGATGAGTTTTACGCACTAATAGGAAACTGACCACCATGCACACCACTAGTGATATTGGATTTTAGAATGAACGTTATTAAAAGGTTGATATGTACTTCCTTCACCTGTAGAATCAAGTCTTTTCTATATCCTTTGAACTCATAAAGTTATTCATTGGAACTTTGTTTGTTTTTGGCACAATGATTGAAGAAACTACGTAATAACATTATGAAAATTACATAGTAGCTAAATAATGTATGTAATAATGATGGTTGTATCTGTCATCTCATCATGTTCATAGTAATATAATGATTAGATCTTTAATTACCACAACAAAGTGGAGGATTTACATACATTATCTCAAAACTCTTTTGTTCAGCAATACAAGTCAAGCACTTATGATGTTATCAACTAGTACCATCATTTACAAATCGGATTTTAATTATTGAATAATTATATTTTAAGCACTGAAAAAACATAGTAATCCTATTTTAAATTTACTTAAATAATTTTTTTTTAGATTTTATTGGTGATGTTTAAAGTTTATTGAGAGCAACTTTGATTTGTGAACTTAATCAAAAACAAATTTGATTTGTGAACTTTATTAAGAACACATTTGGTTAATGGACTTTATTAAATATTTATTTGGTACTGTGTTTTCTCATGCTGATGGGACCACAAGATGTGCTCTCTTTCATATGAGGATATTCATACACCCCTTTGTGTTGTTACTGTTCTAACTTTTCTCTTTTTCGTTCCATGAAACAAGAGGGCTATACGATCCATCACAGTATTAACTAAAATCATGCATCGATTAATTTCATTTCCTCAATTTTTTTTCTCACACGCTTATTTGTCTTGTTTCCTTACGGACTATCACGTCAAGCAATTTTGGTTGACGACGTCAATTGATTTTGGTCTTAGGAGTAGATGACCACCAGTCGTTAAAGTGATCAATCCCGATCACTTTAGGACTTGAGTCCAAGGACAATGCAATCCTCAATCAGCATGATCCATGAAATCGATTAGTTTAATCATCTACAACTAAATTTAGATCTCGACCGCACCCATTTCTGGCCCTATCGTCTGTGAGGACTCATCGTAGCCCATCCATACCACACAGGTTAGGACCACTCCCAAGTGAGTGTTATACTACGGTATCTACACTTACGTGTAGGGACACTCTTCCAAGCAAGAGTATTTTCTGTAGAGCAGATCTCGTCTGCATACAAAATGTCAGCCCGTCGTAGAACATCCATACCACATAGGTGAGGACCACTCCCAAGTGAGTCTTATACTACGACATCAGTGAGGACTCATCATAGAGCATCCAAACCACTAAGGTTATGATCACTCCTAAGCGAGTGTTATTCTATGGCATCTACATATGAATGTAGGCATACTCTCCACATAAGAGTATAATCTACAATGCAAATATTGACTAGATACATAATGTAGGTCTTGTCGTCCATGAGGACTCATCGTAGAGCATCCATACTACAAAGGTTAGGATCACTCCTGAGCAATTGTTATTCTACGGTATCCACAACTGAATGTGGAAACTCTCCATGTGAGATTAACATCTGCAGGGCCATACTTAGTTAGTAAGGACCACTCTCATGCACAGAGTATTATACCTACCTTCCTCCAGAGAGGATACTATTGTCCACAAGTGAATGTGGATACTCTCCTGCGAGAGTAGCATCTGTAGGTCCATCCTTAGCTAGTAAGGACCACTCTCATGAACATAGTGTTATACCTGCCATCCTCAAGAGAGGATATTGTCGTCCACAAATAAATGTCATACCATCATCATCACTGTCATCCATCATTGATGTCAGTCTCATAATTAATCCCCCTTTCCTAGGAAGTACCATATTATCAACCTACTCCCCCTTTGTCCGATGAGGGTTCATGTCTTCGACCTGATATTCCTTTTCAAACAAGGTCCATTTCTTCATCATCTCTAGTCCCATCATTATTCCTCCTTGCGAGGAAAGTCCTTTCGAACTACACCAATCTTGTCATGAAAGTATTCAAACTTCACTCGAGATAGAGGCTTAGTCAATACATCAAGAACTTGCTCATCGATACTCACATACTGAAGCTTGATGACTCCCTTTTGTACCATATCCCTTATATAAAAATATCAGATTTCTATATGCTTTAATTTGTCATGGAAAACTAGATTCTCTGTCATATTTATACAACTATGGTTGTCACAGAGAATTACTATGGTGTCCAACTTCCATGTCAAATATCCCTGACATCAACTTTCAAAGCCATATCGCTTCACAACAAGAAGAGCAAGCTGCAATGTACTATGCTTGAACTGTACTGAGAGTAACATTGGACCATTTCTTACTAAACCATGAGATCATGGTGGATCCTAGACAATAACATCCACCTGAGTTTCTCTTTCTGTCTGCGACACTTCTTGACAAATTTGAATCCGTATATCATTACAATTTGTAGTCATGATCTCTCCCATAGTACAGTCCCAATTCAATCATACCTTTTAGGTACCTCATCACATGCTTTGCATCTATCAAGTGAACCCATCTAGTTTTGATTAGATATTGACTTAAGGTATTCACAGAAAAGCATATATCTGGCCTTGTGTTCGTCAGATACATTAATGACCCAATAATTTGTCTTTAGTGAGTCATGTCCACTATCTCGAATGTCTCATCGGATAACAAATTCAAGTTGGTGTCCATGGGTGTGGCCATGGATTTACAATCCAACATATCAAATCTTTTCAAGATTTGTATTGCATACACCCTTTTCAAAAAGAGTCCTTCTGGGCTCTGCAACACTTCTATCCCTAGGAAATAATGCATCAATCCAAGATCTTTCATCTCTAATTCTTCTGCTAGGTTCTTCTTGCAATCCTTGATCTGTTTCTCATTTTCAGTTAGAAATATATCATCCACATACAACAATTGTATGATTGGTTCATCATCCATAATATTCATATAAATATTAGGATCAACTTTACTCTTAGTAAATCCATGCTTGTCAAGAAGCTATCTATTCTACCATACCAAGCTATGGGAGCTTGGTTTAGTCCATATAGATCCTTTTTCAACTTGCATACATGAGTCGCTCTATCTTCGGATTCAAATCCTTGTGGCTTTTTGATGTAAACCTCTTCCTCAATCACACCATTAAGGAAGGTTGTCTTTACATCCATTTGTTGTAAGTCCCACTTCATCATGGAAGCAAGTTCCATGATAGTTATAATGGAAGTGTACCTTGCTACTGGAACAAATGTTTCTTCATAATCAATCCCCTCTTTCTGAGAGAATCCTCTAGCCACAAATATTTCTTTGTACTTTTCAATACTTCCATCAGCAACATGTTTTATCTTGTAGGTCAATTTTGAAGATACCACACTCTTGTTTTTTGGCTTGGGAACAATATCCCAAACATCATTCTTCATGATCGACTGGTATTCTTCTGTCATTGCTTCAACCCATTCTTTCTTCGGTAAAGCTTCCTCATAGCTGGTGGGTTCTTGATCTACAAGATCACACATCAAAGATACATAACTGGATTATGGCTTTGATCTTTTGTTGGTTCTTGTGGAGCCTTCTGGTGCTCCATATCTTTCTACTTGTATGATTTCTCTTACCCAAGTAGGTTTTCTCTTTCAAGAGATATCAATACTAGGGGGCTTCTGAGGCTCTATCATGTCATGATCTTATGATGCTATTATTTTAGGAGTTGGTTCAACTTCTTTCCTTCTGGGAGGTACATCCTCTTAATGTACTTCTTCAAGATGAAACCTTCTAGACTTCTTAATAGTTGTCTCTTCATCGAATGTTACATCCCTTAAAATGTATACCCTAAAGGATTTGGATACTTCACAATATCCTACAAATATTCCCTTCTTTTAAGAAGGATCCAATTTAGTTCTCTTCTCTTTCGAAATATGTACATATACTGGGAATCCAAATATATCGAAATGGATTACTTCAGGTTTCTTTCCAGTATACATCTCTTTAGGAGTCTTGAATCCAATAGCACTATGAGATAACATATATGGCTGTTCTTGCAGCTTCATCCCATAGGTGCATAGGGAGTTCTTGGTCATGAATCATGGTATTCACTGCTTCCATGATAGTTCTATTCTTTCTTTCCACAAAACCATTTTTTGGGGGGATTATACGGAGTGATTAGCTCCCTCTTGATTCCTGCCTCCTTACAGAATGCTTCAAATTCCTTTTAAGTGTATTCTCCACCATTATATGATCTCAATGTATTGATTCTCTTTTCTAAGGGGTTCTCTATCAAGGATTTGAATTCCTTGAACTTCCCGAATACTTCACTCTTATTCTTCAAGAATTATGTCCAATTCATTATTGAATAATCATCAATAAATGTGACATAGTACTCATATCCATTCAAGGATATGGAGGGAATAGGACCACATACATCAGAATGGATTAGTTCCAATGTACCTTTGGTCTTTGTTTCACTTTTCAAAAACGGATTCTTGATGTTCTTTCCCTGTGCACATCCCTTGCACATCTCTGTGCACCTGTCATCTTCGTCAAGAAGAAGGACGAAACTATGCGACTTTACATAGATTATCGTCAGCTAAACAAGATGACTATCAAAAATCGATATCCGTTGCCCTGCATAGATGATCTGTTTGATCAACTACATGGAGCCACGGTGTTTTCAAAAATAGATTTAAGGTTTGGATATCATCAGGTGAGAATTAAATATGAAGACATCTTTAAGACAGCCTTTAGAACAAGATATGGTCATTACGAATTTGTCGTAATGCCATTTGGACTTACTAACACCCCAACTGTCTTCATATGCTTAATGAACAACGTAATGCATAAGTATTTAGATAAGTATGTGGTCGTGTTTATCGACGACATTCTAATATACTCAAAAAATGAAGAAGAACATAAAGAACACCTAAAAAACGTTTTGCAAGAGTCGCGAGAACATCAACTCTTTGCAAAGTTTAGTAAGTGTGATTTCTTTAAGGATAAGATTTAATATTTAGGTCACGTAGTGACCAAGGAAGGAATTTTCGTAGATCCTGAAAAGATACAGGCAATCGAATATTGGCCGGTTCCTAAGGACGTGATGGATGTTAGATCTTTCATGAGCATTACTGGTTACTACCGGAGGCTCATTGAAGGCTTTTCAAGGATAGCAAATCTAATAACTTCCTTGCAGAAGAAATGAAAGAAGTTTGACTGGAATCAGAAATGTGAAGAAAGCTTTAAGAAGTTAAAAAATTTATTAACTAGTGCACCTATTTTAAGAATAGCAGATCCTAATAAAGAATTTGTAGTGTGCACTGATGCCTGTAATGATGGCTTAGGCGGTGTTCTGACTCAAGAAGGGCATGTTATTGCCTATGAATCTAGAAAGTTAAAAGTTCACAAAAAGAATTATGCAACTTATGATCTAGAACTAGCAGCTGTAATACACGCTTTAAAAATGTGGCGACATCATCTAATTGGAAGAAAATTTGTTTTAATAACTGATAATAAAGGATTGAAGTACCTTTTAGATCAGCCTAATTTAAAATTCCAGACAAGCTAGATGGTTAGCTTTCTTAAGCGAGTATGATTTCGAAATCTAGTATATAAAAGGTAAGAAAAATAAAGTTGTTGATGCATTAAGTAGGAACGCAAGGCTGAATTTTGCAGCAGCAATCAGCACTTATGTTTCAGACTTATATGAATAGCTTAAATAAGGAATGAAACAAGATGAAATTTACCAAAATTTGCAAGCTAAAGCTAAAGAAAATCCAACATAAAGTTTAATAAAAGGTTATAGTTTAAATGAAAAGGAATTTTTATTGTATAAAGATAAACTGTATGTACCTAACGTACCTAAAGTCAAGCTGTTAATTCTGGATGAAATTCATAAAACACCATATTCAAGTCATCCAGGTTACCAAAAGACTATAACTGTGTTAAGAAAAGAATATTTCTGGTCAAGTATGAAAACTGAAGTAGCTGAATATATTGCAAGGTGTTTAGAATGTCAACAGGTAAAAACTGAACACCAACATCCAGCTGGTTTGCTACAGCCATTACCCATCCCTAGCTGAAAATGAGAGGTGAATAATCTAGATTTTATTACTGGATTACCTAAAAATCAAAATCAGAATGATTATATTATGGTAGTAGTTGATAAGTTAAGCAAAGCAGCTCACTTTATACCTGTTAAAACTACTTATAAAGCTGCCAACATAGCTGATATTTTCCTAAAATAGATTTTCCGCTTGCATGGAGTCTCAAAAGTCATAATTTCAAATAGAGATCCTAAGTTTACAGGAAACTTTTGGAAGTCCTTGTTTAAAGGATTAAATACTACATTGAATTTCAGTACTTCTTTCCATCCTCAAACAGATGGACAAATTGAAAGGGTAAATCAGGTACTGGAAGATTTATTAAGAATGTTTGTAAAAGACCAGCCTGGTAAATGGGAAGATTATTTACATCTAGCAGAATTTGCTTATAATAATAATTATCAGACATCAGCTAGATTTCATCCGTTTTAAATTTTATATGGACGAAAATGTAATACTCCTATCTCTTGGAGTAATCCAGTAGATAGATTGGTATTAGGTCCAGAATTGTTGAAAGAAATGGAAGAAATTGTGAAACAAGTGCAGGGAAATCTGAAAGTGGCACATGATCGGCAGAAGAGCCAAGCAGACTTAAAAAGAACTCCAAAGGAGTTTCAAGTAGGTGAACATGTGTTCATCAAGGTAAGACCCAAAAAGATCTCCCTAAGATTGGGGAGTTGTGCAAAACTGGCACCCCGTTATTATGGCCCATTTGAAATTTTGTGTAGGATTGGACAAGTAGCTTATCAATTAGCATTACCACCTAACTTAAGAGTACATAATGTTTTTCACATTTTCATTTTAAAGAAATATGTTCATGATGCTACTCATGTTGTTAACTGGAATGTTGTACAGGTGAAACCAGAAGGAGAATTTCTAGTGGAACCGGACTGTATCCTCACGAGGAGGGAAATTACACTTCGAAACTGCACCATTGGACAGGTGGAAGTGCAATGGAAGCACCTTAGTCCTGAAGAAGCCACCTAGGAATTGGAAAGTAAAATGCGAGATGCATATCCAATTTTGTTCTAGGGGACTTTAGAGGATGAAGAATAAAAAATAAAAATAAAAACATCAAGGACGATGTTATATTCTAAGGGGGTGTGTATGTCACATGCCCCAATTTTGTAAAATAATGTTATCTTATTTTGATTTTATTCCAAGACATTATGTTAAATTTAATACTAAGTTGAAACTAATGACTCAGCAGAGTCAAGGATGTGGAATGTAATTCTGAATATTTTAATTTTAAATAAATAAAAGTGGAGACAACAGCTTGGGAGAGTTGTTAAAAAGAGTGTTACTGGTCAAGTTGGTGGAGGAGACTGGGTGGAGAGCAAAAAGACAAGTGGCAGCATCCTCAAACACTTCCTATGTTGCAGGTGGCAACCTCCCTACATTTGGGGTCATGATTCCCCAAGAAAGTGGGATCAGAGCATGTGGCTCAATTAATGACAATTAACTCAAAAAGACCTAGGCAGTATTAATAAAAAGTACCCAATGAAGAGAGCTGAGGCTGCTCATTCCAGGAGAAGAATCATTCAGGTGAATGCACTTCAAGGAATTCATTGGGAAGGGAAATTTTGAGGAAGGTGTTTGAGGGGTAAACTGCAAGAAAGTGATCTGGTACAGCTTTGCAGCTAAAATATCTTACTGCAGTGTGCAAAGTTGGTATTGAGTCTTTGACTAGTACTGGTTGTTTGCTCCACCTAGTTCCAACCAAGGAGACCAGAACAGGCTCAGGGGTCCTGAGAAGTCGTTGTTTGAGCGCTCTCCAGGAGTTGGTAGGGAGGAACGGCCTCCCATTGCTGTTGTCATCCAGCTTTACAAACATGTTCTACTATCTTTTAATTTCTGTCTTTAAGTTTATATCTGTGTGTAAACAAATAATGAATGATTATAGGGTATGAGGTAAACTGTTAAGTGTAAAATCTCTTAGTTGTTTAATGCTGAATCTATTCTTTGATGAAAAATAAATCCTACCTGTGTTTTTCCCCATCTGGAGTAATCCAGATTGTACTCTAGCACAGGTAGTGTATTTAAATGAATGAAGTATGATGGAAATATGAAATGAAAAGATTTTTATATTATTGAAATGTTTTCTTTTAGTAGATAGTTATGTTTCCAGAAGGAATATTAATCTGTTCATAGAGTAGTTGTCAAATCTAGACTGTGTATGTTAGAATATCAGAAAAGAAAAAAAAAGAAATCATATTAATTACTAACAGTAGTATGTTTTAGTATGTGAATCATTCTTGTACACAGTACCTACTTCTGTAAACATTATATCTATACTGAAATAGAAGGAAAAGAAATATCAGTTGAATGCTTATTATTTAGGTTAAGTAAAGATTCCAATACAGCTCTGTTAGTTCATTTTTTTTCCTATTAACGACAGCTATTTTATTTGCAACAATCTAAACTGTAAGTAAGGATAGGTAACATGATTTAATTATAATGATAAACTAATTGAATTAAGAATGCTAGCTAGGTTTATTTCATTTATGTTGATATTGTAAATAATTTTTTTATCTTATTCAAACTGTAGTTTTGCAATCTGGAGTTACTAACCTGTCACCTAGGAAAAGATTCAATTTAAACAAATACTCTTTGTTTCTGCGAAGGAAGAAACTAAGTTAATTGTTTTTACATAGTTATTTTATTATCCTTATTGCTTAATAAATTATATTAATTTTCATATTTAAATAGGATATTCTTGGTATAGTATTTTTATTCATAAATTAATTAGCTATAGCAATCATAATAGTATAACAATGAGATATCAACAAAATCTCATCTGTACACTTACAAAACAGACTAAGTGCAAGGTTAAAATAATATTTATTTATGAACAAACTAAATTCATTTGAACTAAACAAAAATATTTATAAAAGAGTTAACTGGGTTGAAACCCTCATAAAATAAAACAGTATAAAATAGAGTATTACTTTACAACATTATATCTCATAGCATAAACCCTGTACTTTAAAAATATAACAATATAATTAAACGAGTACAAATCCAAAGAATGGGATTACTTAGTTTTCCGAAGATATCATCCATGAAATAATTATTACAGTCCTATAAGGACAGAGAAAAATATTAATGAAAGTATAAATACTCCTACTTATAACATACGGTTAATTTAATATGTATTATTTAATTAATTTATAGAATAATTTAAAAATGTATTTGCATACAGGGTTACTAACAGAACATAAACATGCTCAATTAACTGAGCTTATTAACAAATAATGCGATATAAGAAATAGCAGAACCGACAATAGTATTAAATATATTTAATAAAAGATAATTTAAAAACAGTAAGAAATATCTTTACACAGTCGAGTTATAGTGAAACCCTAATGGACCAAAAATTACAATTTAAGTATCAAAATAACCAAGTCTAAGCTATAGACAGATACATCTTTTCATTTAAGATTAACAAAGAACGGCTCCACGTGCCTTATACTATTCTTTACATAGCTTTGTACAAAATCAATAATCAAAGATTTACAAGTTACGACCTAAGTTGGAAACCCTGCGAGTAGCAAGGATTTGTAAACAAACTACACAATGGAACAAGTTAACCAAGAAAACATTAACCACGAGGGTCTTTTGCAGGCCACGACGACCAACCAAAATACGTTCCATAAGGAACTGCACAAGGATGAATTTCCATGGGATAACCAGGGCTTACCCGTGAGCAGGAAATCGACCTTGTATTTGCACCAGTTGTGAAGGAAGGCGTAGCTGTCACCTGCAAAGATTGTCCAACAAATATTAATACTTTTGCTTAAAATCACAATGGAGCTATAAACAAGTTTTAAAAACTGGTTAAGAATTGTATTTACCTGAATTTGAAAGTAATGTGGCCACCCACGAACAGGAGTGCCGCCACTAACCAAACAAACAGCAAACCCTTCATTCCTTCCGTGACAGAGATAGGTTAAACGAGGGAAACTACATCTCATAGCAGCCAAATGGAGAGAGTGACGGTCAAGCAGAAAAAGGGGAAAGAAGCATGCACTGTCACCACTCTTACGAGCCCGAGAACCCACACTACCAAAAAAAAAAACCTATGATAGACCAGACCAAGGTTACAGACACGGCTCTTAAGTTATTGATGTCGAAATAAACTTACAGACCTGTAAGCTATCCTCACAACCAAGCCGTGGATGAATAATCCCAAAAGAAAACTACACACAGTGTAAACTGAAACAAGTGACACGGCTCTCCCCAACCAGTGCAGTATGAATTCACAGTGTAGACTCGAAGCAAGGGCGTTAAAGGAGGACTGAACTTCACAACAGGACGCGGAGTTCACATGACGGCCAAGACATAGTTGCAGAGCAGCCCGGAGGCCTGAAAACAATGGTGTAAAATGACTAGAGTTAGGGTTCGTAAACCTGTTTATCATCTCAACGCTTGGCTCAGGAAGAACCACGTGTTCACGTGGATAATTTACCGTGCAATGGGTATTTTGCATAAAACCGCATGCAATCAAACATTCCATTATTTAAAATGATTTTCGCTCAATCATAAGGTTTAACAAATCATTTTTACAAGGTTCTACGTATTCCGGAGTCAACCAACGTATGCATGCTATGAACTATTGAAAACATAAAACTTAAATCCTCCAATCGATGCCAAGTTTATTTTAATATAAGTTGTATAGTTGATACAAGGGCGAATTTAAATCCACGATATTCTTATTTCCAACATTATCCATGGTTTCATCGTGGAAGTGGATTAACGCCACGATCTTTAACCTTTGCAAGTATAATATGCACAATGCAAATCTTTGTAATGCTATCAAGCTTATGTTAACCACGAATTCATCAAACCTCATAAACTTTGTTTATACCAAAGTAATTTTCATGATAGAACATATCCATGATATGTCATGTGTTACTTTTCGAATTATCAGTTATAAAATATATAGTTTCATATTATTTCACATTAAACTTGTTGGTAATCATTACATGGCTGTAATATCATAAACCTATATTTTTGTCCCAATCATATTTATGCGTAAAATATTTAGTTCTTCACTAATGAATAGACCATTTGGTAATTCAGTAAATAGTATAGTTACAATCGTCATTAAACCTTAAGCTATCGAAGCTAGGTTATTAACGTAAATCTTATGATATTAGGAGATGTAAAGAAAAGGGTTTTCTTGATCTTCTGGCCAAACTATGATAATAAAGTTTTATTAATAACTGTGTATAGCTAATTACGATGTCACCAACATTTATGTTGTGACGCGAAATTGTTTAAGGACATAGTTTTAATTGGAAACATGAACTTTATAAACCCTAGCTGACTTTAAACCAGAACTACTGGTAAGTGTAAAGGCTTTATAAACAAGATGATTTGTGTAGGTATCATTGAATATCATAGAATTTAGAATAGTAAGTGACAAATACTCGGATGATGACTATAAATCCTGTACATAGTCAGTTCAGCAAAGTTTAATGTCCTTTGGCTGTTTACTAACCTTATGAATTACTTAAGCTACTTCATGTTTGATTAGTAATACAATCTTTTAGTATTGTCTAAGCATTTCAGAAGATATTCAACTAGTAATTGCGTACACCAATTTTACAATTCGATAATGTAAATTACTATTAGAACAAATCTTACAGCAGTATAGGTTATGCACTCTAATTAGATTTAACTCACGACAAAGATTACAGGTTATGAACCAGAGAAATAATAGCTGTCGCTAATTACAATCAAGACAGAAACTCTTCTTTATATGTATCATTAGCAATTTAGATAGAAGAAATAAACTGCTTGTTTTACCTCATAGAAGCAAATGATTTTGGAACAGCTTATTTACCGAGCTATTGTTTTTGCAAATAAAAGTATATCTGCATGCTTTATGTAAATTCATAGGCTTAACTCGATCATTCTTACCTGTAAACCTGTGAGGACAAGTAAACTTTCTGCGTTAGCTCAAAAGCTAAGTAAGCCCTAGAATCCAAGACAGTTCCACCTACTTGTCGCAAATAAAAACTCATCAGCAAACTGAAAAAGAAATTATTATACAAGTTGAACTTAACCTTGTACTCAATTCAGATTGTGTATTAACAAATCTGTTAACCAAATAATTTATAGATAACTGTAACTGTTAGCAGACCGCATTATTAATAATTTTATGTATTTTCAAAATTTTAAATTTTTCGAAAAATTTGGGGTTTTGACACTTCCTCTATATAAGATGTATAAAAGACAACCCCAAAATAGATGTTATCCTCCTTCTATTTTGTCTCTTTGTCTCTCCTATGTGCTACTCAAGTGAGTGAGTCCATTTTCAAATAAGAACCACAACTCCTCTATTTATACACAATGAGCCAATTGACTTTTACCCTAGACAAGTCGACCCCACTAAACTGTCTAGGCCAACTTCACCTAGGAAGACTCAAAACAATATTATTTATTAGGATACTAAAGACCCGACACAAGTGGAGGCTTTACCTCATGACTCTATGATGACCAAATACAATAGTAACACCTCGCTAGAGGAATAATAACATCTCCATTAGGTTACATCAGTAAAATACATTTAGAATATCCTTTGAAGTTACAATATTTCAATAAATAAACATTGCTCCTGGTGAAGGCTACGTTCCATTAGGAAATTTTCAAGACAAATACTTAGAGGAGATGAGTTTCCCTACACTTTTATATGGACAAAAACGACCAGATGATGTTACAAAGAGTTTTACTTATCAAAAAATTGCTCGATCGGAGGTATTACACAAGGATCGTGACTTTGCATATCACATCACAAATTTGTTTTATAAAGCAAATCACATTATTCTCAATCAAGTATTAAACTGTATTTGGATCAGAATAAGAAAAGGATAATTCAAAGGAAGAAATTTGTTAGCAAAAGATGTTAAGTCAAAACCAAATTTGGACCGGATACTAAAAATCAAACATTGGTTACATGGATCTAAAATCAATTCGCACATCACCAGACTACCATCTAGGTGTACACATAAACCTTTATGCAATGATACGACAACTAGGACCCCCTACATTCTTTGTATCCATTAGTAGTGTAGAGCATCATTGGAAACTGTTAATAAATGTACTAAAATATATAAAATAAAAGACAAATATTCCCGTTGAAAATGAAATACAAGATAATGAAATTGAAACATTAGTACAAAATGATCCTATAACTTGTGTTCGATATAGTGAGATAAAATATTATTTCTTTGTAACAGAATTCCAAAATATCTAAGCAGTCAACATGATCATGGATTACTATGGATAAAAGATGCATCGATTTATGGAAAAAATACAAATGTTGAAATAGAGAAATTTGTGGATAGATATTTGTCCTATGATTCAAGTTTACTTGCAAATGATCCTAAAACATTTCAACATCATCATCATACAAGAAATTGTAGGAAAAATAAAAATTCCCATTGTAGGTTCAACTTCCCCATACCCCCAATCCGAAAAACAAGAATACTAGAAACAACATAATATAATAATGATAAAATGAAAATAAATGTAAAGTTAATTTTTGATACTTTGGAGCATTCTAAATATGATGAAACATATACATTTGATCATTTCTTAGAGAGCTTGGGTTTGACAGAAGACGATTACATCAATGCCATTAAATGTAGTCTAAATCGAACAACAATCCTAATAGAAAGAAAACTTGTAAACATATGGAAAAATAGTTTTTCTCGTCATATCCCAAGAGTTTGGAATGCAAATACAGAATCCCAATTTGTACACTATTCATATGTTGTAGCTACATATTGTAGTTCTTACATGAAAAAGCTCGATAGAACAATGACAAAGACATTTAGGCATATAAGAAAAGAACACAAAAATCAAATATTGACATCATACAAACAATAAATAGACTTGGAAAAGATTTGTTAAACTTGCAACAAATGTCTGCACAACAAGCTGTATATATTGTTTTGTCTTTGCCTTTGAATACTAGCTCAAGGAAAAGCATATTCATTAATACTTCAACTCGAGACCAACGAGCATTCATTTTGAAAAAGCCAAAGGATTTACAACGAGAACCAGATGATTTAGAACACATAGTATGTGCATCAATCATTAATTCTTATCTACAACATACTGCAACAATTGATCATATATGCTTGGCAGAGTTTGCATCAAGTTATACAAAAAAGGGTAACAAACGAATAAAAAGTAATGTTCTGTATGTGATTAGATATGTGAGATACAATGAGAATAAAGACCCTAACAACTACTATAGAGAACAATTAATGTTATATGTTCCCTTTCGACGTGACAAAATCATTTTTAAGGAACAATATTCAACTTGGAAAAATGTGTACCTAGTCTTGAAAAGTACCATTAAAGAAAATCAACAAAGGTTCACATATACAACAACTGAATCATGGGGTGACGTTGATGATGCATCAAATACACTAGAAACTAAATACTATGAGGCATTTAATAGAGACAACTCAAGATAACAAAACAAGTAGCAATGATATATTCCACTATGATTACGAGAAACTTGACGAATATAATATTGATGTTGATCTAAAACACTTCCAAAACATTAAAAAAAATAAAAACATCATTTGACAAACCTTATCACCTTGTAAAGAAACCACATATCTTAGAAAACAACACATTTTATAATATAAGGAGACAATTGAACGAAGAACAAGCAGCTATAGTCAAAGATATATTGACTAAAAAGAAAAGGGTACCAAATGAACCGATTTATTTGTTCTTGACAGGAGGCGCGAGAACAAGGAAAACATTTACTGCAAAAGTGTTATTCCAGTCCCTTGTGCGCATGTATAATAATATAATTGAGTATGGCCCACTTAAAATAAAGGGACTCATAACAACCTACACAAGAAAAGCTGCATTTAATGCAGGTGGTGTCACGGTACACTTTGCATTTTTCATGCCCTTCAACAAATCATAATACCTACCATTGAATAATGAAAAATTAGATACCTTGACAAAACACCATGGACAACTTCATATTTTTCTAATTGATGAGGCATCCCTTGTTGGCTCAACATTATTGTACCAAATTGACAAACAGCTAAGAGAAATAAATCACATTCCAACAACGTATTTCGGAAATGTCGATATTATCTTCTTGGGTGACTTGTATCAAGCACAACCTATCAAAGATTCCCTTATCTTTGAAAGCCCGATATTGAGCAAGCATAAACTATCATATACTTTTTGGCAAGAAAAATTGAAATGCTATAATTTGCACTTGAAAAAAGTCAAAAAGACGAAGAATTTATCAAAATATTGAACAAAATGAGATTGAATGAGAAATCTACTAACAACAGAGTAAATAAATCACCATTGTTACCAACAAGCACCTGTAGATCCACTTTTTCCATACTTATTTTACAAAAAAAAAGGATGTGCAAAGACATAATGAGAAAATGATTTTAGAAGTAGATGAATAATTAATATCCCTTGAAGTAATTGACTGTTAGAATAATCAACCCATAGTTAGCTACCTTAGACATTAATTAATCCATTTTTGCTTTATTTGCCTAGTTTCCAATATTCCACTCTATGCAAATTGTCTTCCACATGTCCTAGAAGTCAAACTTGCTAAAACTGAGTCATGGAGCGCTTGGGAAACCTCATGGAATCCATATTTAGCATATCTTCTTTATTCCAGATCCTCCCTAGCACATGTCGGTTTTTTCTGCTTTACTGAGTTTTATGGCAAAAGGGAAAGTAAGACTAGGTGCAGTTGACTTGTTTTTTTCCCTCATTGTCCTTCATTTTTTTATCCTAGTAAAAGCATGTATGAGTTGTCTTTCCATCACCTATTACCTTGCCTACTTGACTTTGACATTTCATGAGCTCCTAGGCAAATTTGGAAACTACTTTATGCACCTATGGGGGATTTGACTAGATTTAGTAAGCCTGCTTTTGACTATTTCGAATGGCATCCTTATGCATTCGAATCTCTCATGTAATTATTTATTGCAGAAGCTTATGACTTAACAAGGTTGGCTATTGTACACTTATTCAATACAGATTAGTGTTATGCTCCAATTTCAGTCTCCTTTGTATGTAAATTTGCATGTTTGATTAGTAATTTTGTGAGTGCAATTGATCTATCACCTGGGTTCAATTTCTAAATGGTATCAAAGCCTTTGTAGATCAATTTCTCTCCTTTCATATTGCTATTGCAGGTTCGACATCTTGACTGGGAGCTATTCTACTGACTGAAGGGACAATTTCTGAGCTATGGATTAATCTCAAAAGATCATCTTGACTCCATTTAATTTCTTTGAATGGAAAGCAGAGATGGAGATACTGTTGAGAGTGAAAGGTCTCTACAGGGTGACTATGGAAACTGAAGCAGAGCCGAATGCAGTTGCAGATAAAATTAAATGGTACAACAGGAGGGATGAGGCTTATGGTCTCTTGTGTCTAAGCATATCCAGAGACCTCATCTTCCATCTTGATGGATTGACATCACCAAATGAAGTATGGGAGAAGCTTGTAGATATTTTTGGTAAGACAGATGAGATGAGAGGACATAAAATCGAGAATGAATTGATCTCCTTGAGTCCCAGCAGCTTCGAATCCCTGCAACTCTACTTTTCCAAGTTTAAAGCCCTTGTTTTGCAGCTAAAACAGTGTGGAATTGAAAAGGAGGAGGAGCAACTAGTTTTGGCCATACTCTTGAAGCTTGGCCCTGACTATTCAGTGTTTGTTTCGACCTTCCATGCCACCAAGTTGACAGCTCGAACCTGGAAGATGCCTAAGCTTGCAGAGTTCATGGAATCCCTCACACAAGAACAAGATAAACTGGTGATGATGGGCACCATCAAACCTTCCATAGACCAAACTCTGGTTGCTGGAGATTCGAGGGTGGATTCAAAAGGCAAGAAGAAAGCTAAGAAGCCACTTGAGCAGAAGAGAGACAAGAACAAGTCTCAGGAGGATCCCCAAGGCTCCAAGAAGAACTTCCAGAAGAAGAAGAACAAAGGAGAAATGAGCAAGTGCGCATACTGCAATAAGGATTTTCATCCTGAAAGCTCCTGCATGAAGAAGCAAATTGACATGCTGACCCAACTCCTGGAGAAGAATAACATCTCCCTTCTTGATAGCTCAAAGAAGAGGGAAGGAGGATCAAATTTAAAATACAAAGAGAGTTCATGCATTGGTTGTTGGCACATCAAGCTCACCTAGCTTCATCATGGACTCTGGAGCTTCAAGACATATGGTTTCGATCAAGGAGGCATTCTCCTCTCTTGACATGTCGAAAGGTCCACCAATAGTGTTGGGAGATGACTCTCTCACTGACAGTTTAGGCAAAGGAAGGATTGATCTTGACCATGGTAAGTTCAGCAATGTATTGTATGTTCCAGGTCTTGCCTCTAACCTCTTGTTAGTGTATCAGATGACCTACACAGGGTCTCCAAAGAAGGTCATATTCTCCCCTGATGATGTTGAGATCATGGAGATCTCGAATGGTAAAGTCATTGCAAAAGGAGTTGTAGATCACATTTCGAAGGTATACTGGTTTTCACATTTTCTACCCTACTCAAACCCCTCTGCTCTTCTGACTCATGCTAATGAAGCAAGCAAGCTTTGGCGTGAAATATTTGGCCATATTAACTATAAGTATCTTTCTGATATAAGTGAAAAAGAAATGGTCATAGGGTTACCAAAGATTAAGTTTTCCAAGTGAGTTTGTCAAGGTTGTGTCCTACAAAAACACCCAGAGCATAAATTTGAGAGAGCTAGTCATGAGAGAACCTCTGCACCTCTTGAGTTGATCCACAGTGATGTTGCTAGTCCATTCCCTCATATGTCAATGAGTCAGTCCAAATATGCATCAACTTTCATAGATGACTTTTCCAGGTACTGTTGGGTTTACTTCCTGAAGCATAAGTCTGAAGTTTTTGGCTTCTTCAAAGTCTTTAAGACTTTGGTTGAAAACCAATCTGGGAGGAAACTCAAGATCCTCAGATCTGACAATGGTGGTGGGTATGTCAAGTCTGAGTTCATTCAATATTGTGAAGATACAGGTATTTAGATGCAGCATTCAATCCCTTACACACCACAACAAAATGGTGTTGCTGAGAGAAAGAACAGATCACTGAAAGAGATGGCAACCTGTATGTTGGAGGCTAAGACTTTGCCACCAAAGTTTTGGGCCGAAGCTATAAATTGTGCATCCTATATTTAGAATAGGGTGCATCATAAACAACTTGAGGGTATGACTCATTTTCAAGCATGGAGTGAGCACAAGCCAGATGTGACCCATTTCAGGATTTTTGACTCAAGGGCTTGGGCTAGAATTCCAACAGAAAAGAGGAAGGCTTTGCAGCCCCAAAGCCAAGAGTGTCTATTTGTTGGGTACTCTGAAGATTCAAAAGGGTACAATCTGGTCAATTTGAGCACAAACAAAGCCTTCATTGAAAGGAGTGTTCAGATTCAAGAAGAGCCTTTAGCAGCAGTTGAAGTTGTAGAGTCTTCTTCACCACCAGAACCATTGAATGTAAGTGAAGAGACAAATAATTTTGTTGATTCTGATATGTCTGATAATGATGATTTAATTGCAGATCCTAACAGTCCTACCAGACCAAAATGGGCAGCAAATACCATTCATGCAGCTGGGGAACTAGCTGGAAATCCTAGTGATCATAGGAGGACTAGATCTCAGTTTGAGAGTGCCCTGAGCATGAAAGACCCTTTATTTGCAGAGAAATGCTATCTGATGGTTGAATCAGACCCACATACATATGAAGATGCAGCACATGATCCAAGATGGCAAGCAGCCATGAAAGAAGAATTCAGCTCACTCCAGAAGAACAACACTTGGAAGCTGGTTGATCTTCCCCTAGGGAGGAAGCTAGTTCAATGTAAGTGGGTTTTCAAAACTAATTTTGCTGCTGATGGTTCACCTTTGAAATATAAGGCAAGATTGGTAGCCAAGGGCTACTCACAGGTACATGGTATTGATTACAATGAGACCTTTGTACCAATGGCAAAGATGGACTCCATCAGGCTAGCCTTAGCCATTGCAGCTTTGAAGCAGTGGGAAGTACATCACATGGATGCGAAGTGTGCTTTCCTGAATGGAGATCTTACTGAAGAGATTTACATGCAGCAGCCTCAAGGGTTTGTTACTAATCCATCTTTTGTGTGTAGGCTAAAGAAATCATTGTATGGGCTTAAGCAAGCCCCCAAGGCTTGGTATGCCAAGATTGATAGCTTTCTGTTGTCATTGACTTTTGTTCAATGCAAGTCTTATCCAAATGTTTATTTAAAGTTGATTCATGGTTCTTTGATGATTATTGTCTTGCATGTGGATGACCTTCTGATTACAAGAAGCTCAAAGAAAGAAATTGTCTCCTTGAAGGATGCAATGAACCATGCATTTTCTATGACTGATTTTGGGTTGTTGAGTCAATTTTTGGGTCTCGAAATTGCTCAATCCCAACATGGAATAAAAGTACATCAGTCCAAGTATGCTTTGGATTTTCTGAACAAGTTCAACATGAAAGATTGCAAGCCAAGCAAGACTCCCTTCTTTTCAGGAGTTAAGCTTGAAGAAGCGGATTCTTTTCCTATGGTAGATAGTACATTGTATAGACAACTGATTGGGTGTTTGCTGTACCTTACACACACTCGACCTGATCTTTCTTATGCAGTAAGTGTGGCTTTAAGATTCATGGATCAGCCTCATGAGATCCATTGGAGAGCAGCCAAAAAGATCCTTAACTTTGTTCAGAGAACAAGAACTCATGGGATCTTCTACAAAGCTAAATCTGATCTTGATTTGATTGGGTTTACTGACAGTAATTGGGCAGGTGACAACACAGATCGAAAGTCAACATCAGGATATGTGTTCATGCTTGCTGAAGGACCAATCAGCGGGTCAAGCAAAAAACAGAGTGCCATTGCACTCTCATCTACAGAAGCATAGTACATAGGAGTTGTAAATGCAACAACTCAATGTTTATGGTTGCAGGGGTTACTTGGTGAGTGTGGCTTCAAATCAAAATTCTCAACTATTATCTATTGTAATAATCAGAGCACCATTCGAATCTGCAATGATCCAGTTCAGAAACAGAGAACCAAACACATTGAGATCCATATGCACTACATCAGACAGCTTGTGCATGATTGCACCATTCACCTACTCTTCTGTGCATCTTCAAAACAAGTAGTTGACATCTTCACCAAAGTTTTTTGTGAGAAGACATTTAGTAATCTCAAATCACTGCTGGGGATTGTTGATCATGCTGTGAAGCATGATTGATGACAATATTTTCAAATTTTGTTTTACTGTCCATGTTTAAGGGAGGATTTTCCCACTGGGTTTTTGCCTCTTTCCTTGATTAAATAGACATGCAGTATGTAAAGGGTGACTAAGCCTTGTTGCTAGGCCCTATAGTTTTCTGATATTTACTCATAAGTCAGGCTTAAGGGAGGGTGTTAGAATAATCAACCCATAGTTAGCTACCTTAGACATTAATTAATCCAGTTTTGTTTTATTTGCCTAGTTTCCGATATTCCACTCTATGCAAGTTGTCTTCCACATGTCCTACAAGTCAAACTCGCTAAAACTGAGTCATGGAGCGCTTGGGAAACCTCCTGGAATCCATATTTAGCATATCTGCTTTATTCCAGATCCTCCCTAGCGCATGTCTGTTTTTTTTGCTTTATTGCCTACTTTACTGAGTTTTATGGCAAAAATAAAAGTAAGACTGTAATGCCCGGTTTTGACCCCGTTGCACTAGATGTATATGATGTATATATATTGTAATGATCATGGTGCGGAGCTAAAGGCCAAAGCCCCACCATTGATCGGTAATGCTATGTTTTGGATTTAAATTTGTCACCGATGGTATATCGGGGCATGCGGCATATATTATGTTGGCCATCATGTAAATATGCATCATAATTAATTAATGGACACAACCAGCTACGGTCGCGGCAACTAAATCGAATGGGGCATGATTTCCTAAGGATAAGGGGGGGGTGAAATATTTAACCTATGGGCCAATGGGGAAAAGCCAAATGTCTATGAAAAAACCCATCAAACTGTCAACTACCTTTCTTGTCTTTTTTCCCAATCATTTATTTCTACCAGAATGTGGTTGAGTTAGTTATTGCATGGAATGGGAAGAGTATGGGCAAAAATTCGAATTGGGCAGAGACCCTTTTTTGAAAAACGTGTTCTGACTTCCTTGGCAAGGAAAATGCCCAAAATTGTATGCCATTCTGCCATGCATCCACGTTTTTCCATTTACCTCACCATTCTCCTTCACGTTGGGGCTTTGGGGAGCAGCTGAAGTTTTTCCTGTGTTTTTCATTCCACGTTTTTGGTTGTTGGCTTCATTTTTTCCCATGGATTGGAGGTCGTTTTTGTAGTGCCAGGGATTGGTTTGTCTTCCTCACGTTTTGGGAGCTGCTGGTGCATTTTTCCATTCACGTTTTTGTAGTTTCATGTGTTATTACCATGGCTGTGAAGGGCCATTCACGTTTTTGGTTGTCTCACCGACTATTGGTCTTACGCACAGGCTATTTGGGGCGTTTTTCCCTGCTGTGAGTTGTGCTCACTGATAAGCTTCAGGACTGTGTGTTTTCCCCCATGTTGTGAGCCGTTTTTGCTGTTACGTTTGGGGCTGTGTAATTCGTTTCTCCTGTTTAAGCTGTGATAGCTAAATTGATTTCCTGAATGCAATTGTTGGTCTTCGGACTATGGGAGGGGCAGGGATGTTGGCTTAAATTTGCTTGATAAACCTAATGGATGGAAACCACACAGACAGAGCTAGAGGGCTGGCCTTCTTCTCCATCACCCCTGAATAGCACTGGAAGGGAATGCAGGGCCTGAGGGACTGTGTAGCAGAGAAGGGACTGATTCCTTTTGTTGGGTGTGGATGGGTGTCTTAGAGGTCAGGCTAGTTTTGGTGTAGGTTTTCTTAGCTCTGTAATGAGCTCACCAGCTTAGCAAATTGCCTTCCCCAGCTCCTTAATGGCCTGATAAAAACCCAACTCTGTTGGCTTGGCTGTGTGTTTTGGACATCCTTGGCTATGTGTAAAGCCTGCTAGTTCCCTTATTCCTTGGAGAATCATGCCCAGCTCGGGGGTGGCAGCGCTGCTGAGAGATTAAGGAGCACGTTGGCCTATGGTTGGGTGGAACGTTGCAGCGACGTAACTGGTTGCGGAGCAAAGATTTCATAAGATAAGTGATTTTCTCCATTTTACTTCTGCAATCGTAATTACTGTTAATGGAAATTAAATGAACATGTTGAAAGAATGCTTGCTTGAATGAATATTGTTTTTCCGCTGTGCTTGGTAGATAATTGCATCTATGCATGTTAAGCATTCTGTTTATGAATTGTTAAGCCTGTACATGTTCATGGGCGGTTAGCCCGGTCTGATAAAGCTAGTAGTCGCGTCCTCTACGCCGGTCGGAGGCATGGGGACGTGACAGCGTGGTATCAGAGCATTGGGTTGCAGCAATGGGCCTCTATGGGCCAAGAATAAGCAGTGACAGAAGTAGAATTGCCTTCTGCTTAGCAGCAATCAGGAAAATTGAAGACAGCAAATTTCAAAAATTTGGCTAAGTGTTGGAGCAGTCGGAGCAACCAGTGGATTTGACTTCCGCCGTTGCGGGCGAAAGGGTGAAGTTTCCCGTTTGACCGTTTCGCAAGGTTTCATGAAGTTTCCATCCGCCGTTGCGGAAGGTTTCACGATCTTCCCATCCGCCGTTGCGGAAGGTTTCACGATCTTCCCATCCGCCGTTGCGGACGGCGAAGCGATTCCGCGTCCGACGTGAGAGTCATCCGACAGCCGACGCCGGAACCGTTTGGGGAAAGCCGTGAAAATTTGTCTAAGTGTCGGAACGATCGGAAGAGAAAGTGGTTCGACTTCCGATGTGAAAGTCAGCCGACGTCCGACGTAAGTGCCAAATCGAAAGGTTTGGAGCTTTTGAGAGCCGCCGTTGCGGAAGGTTTGGAGCTTCTGGGAGCCGATTCGGTGGAAGGAAGAATGGTCCGGGAGCCGATTCAGCAGAAGAGAGAATGCTCCGACGTCCGATGTTGAAAGTCTGCCGACGCCGCAAGAGAAAGTGCGCCGATCGGAAGAGGAAAGGGAAGGAGCGCCCGCCGTTGCGGAAGGATTGGAGCTTCCGAGAGCCGCCGTCGCGGCTGCCCAAATGACCAAACCACCCGAAGCACAAAGGCTTCCGACAGCCGATCAGAAAGACAGCCGACACCCGATTCTGCGCAAGAGGAAAATTTGAGTTTTCCGTGAGATTTTCCCAGCAGATTTTAAAAGGGGGCAAGCCCCCTTGACCCCCGTCGTCCCATTCAGATAGACGTTCTTGGATGAAGAAAATTTTGTGTGGTTGGGTATTTGTAATTTTATGATTATTTCCGGAAAAAGGTAAATGATTGTGATTTATATCAATGTTATGCATCTAACAATTGTGTTGTCATGAACACGTCTGCAGAGTCATAGTCACCTTCCAGGGAAGTATTCCAGGTAGTGCAGTTGGTAAGTAAGTGGTGGTTCAGTATGAGAACCCATGACGGATATGATGCTCGGGATTCTGATGAGCATGCCCGAGATGCCATGGGAGAAAATGTCCGTAATATGAATGATGACATTGAGTCAAATGGAAGGAGATTCCAAGAGACACCGTCAGATGTTGCAGCCACTATGAGAAGCTTGATTAAGGCCCTGGAAGAGCAGCATCAGTTGAATGTTGCTATGTTGCAAAGTTTGACAGATTTGCAAAGAAAGATAGATTCTGGACGAGGCACAGCAAAACCCGAAGGCAGTAAGAGCAGTACTAGGAGAAGGAGAAGGACTCCTAATGGATCATCTGATTCTAAAGAATCTAGCAGGGATTCAAGTTCTTTTTCTCATAAAAGAAAAAGAAAGAGACACCATAGGGATCGCTCTCGAGATGAATTTAAAAAGGCAAAACCTCCTACGTTTGATGGTGAGGTAAAGACTGGACAAGAGGCTGAATCTTGGCTTCTTGGTATTAAGAAGTACTTTCAAGTGCAGGATTATTCAGGAAACATGAAGACAAGAGTTTCCATATTCAATCTGAATGGAAGGGCATCCATTTGGTGGGAACACTTCAAGCAAGTGAAGAGGATCAACGAAAGGAGACTTAAGTGGAAGCAGTTCAAGAAGTATTTCAAGCAGAAATATCTATCTGACATGTATTATGATGACAAGATTAAGGAGTTCCATGAGCTGAGATTGGGACAGCAAATAATGGAAGAGTATGCAAACAAGTTTTTGGAACTATTGAGGTATGTTCGGTACATCCGAGATGAAAAAGTAAAGGTCCAGCGTTTCCTGAGTGGATTACCTCAGTCTTACAAAGATAGAATTGAGTTTTATGAACCTAGAACTCTTGAAGAAGCAATAAGGAAAGCTAAGTATTGCTATGAGCAAAGCAAGGGTAGACCTGATTACCATAAGGCATGGAAAGACAAGAAGAATTAGAAGTTTGACCAAAGAAAGAAAGGTTTCAAACCCTCTAGCTTCAGGAATCAGCAAAAACAGCCATCTCAAGCTGCGAGTAAGCCAGTTGGAGTGACCGGAGAAAAGCCTAAAGATCCACAACAGAATAGAGAACCACTCCAATGTTGGAAATGTGGAGGACCCCACATGCGCAGGAATTTCCCACTCGAGAATGAGAGTGCAAGGCCAGCTTATAATATTCAAGAAGCAGAAACAGTGGGTCAAGTAGCAAGGGCAGTATCTAGGATCTATGCAGCATTGGAGGACCGCCAGGAAGATCACCAGTCAGCTGTGGTTGAAGTAGCAGGTAAGATTGCTGAGCAATCTGTTTCTATTTTGATTGACCCTGGTTCTACGCACAGTTACATTACTCCTAGAGTAGTGGATATTTGTACCTTTAAGAAAGTAAAGCATATGCAGTCTTGGTTAGTTCAGCTAGCCACTGGAACTAAGAGAAAGGTCAGTGAAGTGGTAGAGAAGTGTCCATTGGTCATGAATGGATTGGTCATGTGTGTAGATTTGAATGTTCTACCGCTTGGTTCCTATGATGTTCTCATCGGAATGGATTGGTTAGAAGCTCACAGGGTGAAGCTTGATTGCTACAATAAGACTTTTGAATGCAGGAATGAAGAAGGTAACCTAGTAGTTGTGAAGGGTATTCCAAAGGTGATTTCGGTGAGGCAGGTTTCAGCAATGCAGTTAAAGAAGTTCTGTAGGAAGGGTTGTCAGTTGTATGCAACTCAGATTTTGGAGGAAACAAGAGATGAAACCCCTAGGTTGGAGGACTATCGGGTGTTACAGGAATTCAGGGATGTGTTTCCTGATGAGATTCCAGGGCTTCCTCCAAAGAGGGACATTGATTTCACTATTGAACTTGTGCCAGGAGCAGCACCAGTGTCCAAGGCACCCTACAGGATGAACACACCGGAGATGCTAGAATTGAAGATGCAACTGCAAGAGTTGTTAGAAAAGAAGTATATCCGACCGAGTGTATCTCCTTAGGGAGCACCAGTTCTGTTTGTAAAGAAGAAAGATGGTACACTCAGGTTATGTATTGATTACAGACAGTTGAACAAGGTTACTGTGAAGAATAAGTATCCTTTGCCTAGGATTGATGACCTCTTTGATCAAATGAGAGGAGCAAAGGTATTTTCCAAGATTGACTTGAGGTCTGGTTACCATCAGGTAAGGATCAAGGATGAAGACATTCATAAGACCGCTATTAGGACAAGGTATGGGCACTATGAGTTTGTAGTGGTACCATTTGGTCTCACAAATGCGCCAGCTACATTTATGTGCCTTATGAATAGTGTTTTCAGCAAGTATTTGGATAAGTTTGTTCTTGTTTTCCTTGATGACATTCTTGTATATTCTAAGAATGAGAAAGAGCATGAAGAGCATTTGAGATTGACACTGCAATTGCTCAGGGAGCATCAGTTGTATGCAAAACTGAGCAAGTGTGACTTCTATAGAGATAGAATTCAGTATTTGGGTCACATTATCTCAGAGGAGGGTATATCTGTGGACCCTGAGAAGATTGAAGCCATTATGAATTGGCCTACTCCAAGAAATGTGACAGATGTAAGATCTTTCATGGGACTTGCAGGATACTACAGGAGATTCATTGAGGGATTCTCCAAAGTTGCACATGCTATCACTTCTTTGTAAAAGAAGGGGATGAAGTTCGAATGGACATTGAGGTGTGAAGAAAGCTTCCAGCAGTTGAAGAATCTTCTCACCAGTGCACCAGTATTGAAGGTTGTCGATCCAGAGAAAGATTTTGTGGTGTGTACCGATGCATGTGGACAAGGGCTTGGAGGAGTCCTTATGCAGGATAACCACGTGATATGTTATGAGTCAAGAAAGTTGAAGGAGCATGAGAAGAACTATGCCACTCATGATCTAGAGCTTGCAGCCATAGTACATGCTCTCAAGATGTGGAGACATTACTTGATGGGTAGGAGATTTGAGCTCAGAACAGACCACTGTGGTCTGAAGTATTTGTTTGATCAGCCTACTTTGAACGCTAGGCAAGCAAGATGGCTAGAATTTTTATGTGAGTTTGATTTTGAGATCAAGCACATAAAGGGAAAAGAGAATAAGGTAGCTGATGCACTCAGCAGGAAAGTGCAAGATATGCATGTGGCATCCCTTAGTATCTACCAATCAGATTTGAGGCAGCGGATTGTTAGTCATGTTGCCAGAGATGAATTATATGAACGGGTGAAAGACAAATTGCAACAGCAAAGTCTTGAGAAGAGATATGAAGGATATAAATTGGAAGAAGATGGACTTCTCACTTTTAAAGGAAGAATTTATATTCCGAATGTAGCGGATTTGAGGAGAATTGTCATGGATGAAATCCATCAAGCTCCGTATTCTGGTCACCCAGGATATCAGAAGACGATTGCTACAGCTACAAAGCAGTACTTCTGGCCAGGAATGAAAAAGGATATGGCTGAATACATTTCAAGGTGTATGAAATGTCAACAAGGAAAGGTTGAGCATCAACATCCAGCAGGTTTGTTGCAGCCCTTGCCAGTTCCGGAATGGAAATGGGAAGTTATTTCCATGGATTTTATTACAGGATTGCCAATGACTTGAAGACAACATGATTCCATCATGGTTGTGGTAGACAAGTTGACAAAGGCAACACATTTTATACCAGTTAAGTCTACGTATGAGACTGGCGACATTGCAAAAATCTTCATGAAGGAGATATTCAAATTGCATGGATTGCCTAAGGCAATAGTCTCTGACCGAGATGTCAAGTTCACTTCCAACTTTTGGAAGGGGTTGTTTGCAGATTTGGGTACAAAGCTAAACTTCAGCACTGCATACCATCCTCAGACGGATGGTCAGACAGAGAGAGTTAATCAGGTGCTCGAAGACATGCTTCGCATGTATGTGATGGACAAACCAACCAAGTGGGAAGATTACTTACACTTGGTAGAGTTTGCTTATAACAATGGACATCAAGCATCCTTGGGGATGAGTCCATATGAATCTTTGTATAGAAGAAGGTGTAGGACACCAGTGACTTGGGATAATCCAGTGAACAGGATTGTGCTTGGGCAAGAATTGCTCAAGGAGATGGAGCAAGAGGTTGTAAAGATCAGGCAGAAGCTGAAAGTAGCACAGGATAGACAGAAAAGCTATGCAGATAAGCATAGGGTGAACAGAGAGTTTAATGTTGGGGATCATGTTTACCTCTGAGTGAGGGAAATGAAGAGTTCCTTGAAGCTTGGTAGTTGTGCCAAGTTGTCACCAAGATACTGTGGGCCGTTTGAAGTGCTTGAAAGAATAGGGCCAGTTGCATATAGACTTGCATTGCCTGCTAGCACTAGAGCTCATAATGTTTTTTATGTTTCTTTGCTTAAGAGATATGTACATGATCCTAACCATGTGATAAATTGGGATGTGATTCAGGTGGAACCCGAGGGAGAGTTCCGAATCGAGCCAATGCGCATCCTCGACAGAAAGGTCACAATGCTCCGGAACCGAGCCATAGGTCAGGTAAAGGTGCAATGGGAGCACTTCGGACCTGAAGAGGCTACATGGGAGCTGGAGGATGCCATGCGATTGGCACATCCATTTTTGTTCAATTTTGCGGAACACTGAGGCGATACCAGTGTAGCATTTTGTTCAATTTTGTAAGCACTGAGGACAATGCTATTGAAGGGGGAGGGGAATGTAATGCCCGATTTTGACCCCGTTGCACTAGATGTATATGATGTATATATATTGTAATGATCATGGTGCGGAGCTAAAAGCCAAAGCCCCACCATTGATCGGTAATACTATGTTTTGGATTTAAATTTGTCACCAATGGTATATCGAGGCATGCGGCATATATTATGTTGGCCATCATGTAAATATGCATCATAATTAATTAATGGACACAACCAGCTACGATCGCGGCAACTAAATCGAATGGGGCATGATTTCCTAAGGATAAGGGGGGGGGTGAAATATTTAACCTATGGGCCAATGGGGAAAAGCCAAATGTCTATGAGAAAACCCATCAAACTGTCTACTACCTTTCTTGTCTTTTTCCCCAATCATTTATTTCTGCCAGAATGTGGTTGAGTTAGTTATTGCATGGAATGGGAAGAGTATGGACAAAAATTCGAATTGGGCAGAGACCCATTTTTGAAAAACGTGTTCTAACTTCCTTGGAAAGGAAAATGCCCAAAAACGTATGCCATTCTGCCATGCATCCACGTTTTTCCATTTACCTCACCATTCTCCTTCACGTTGGGGCTTTGGGGAGCAGCTGGAGTTTTTCCTGTGTTTTTCATTCCACGTTTTTGGTTGTTGGCTTCATTTTTTCCCATGGATTGGAGGTCGTTTTTGTAGTGCCAGGGATTGGTTTGTCTTCCTCACGTTTTGGGAGCTGCTGGTGCATTTTTCCATTCACGTTTTTGTAGTTTCATGTGTTATTACCATGGCTGTGAAGGGCCATTCACGTTTTTGGCTGTCTCACCGACTATTGGTCTCACGCACAGGCTATTTGGGGTGTTTTTCCCTGCTGTGAGTTGTGCTCACTGATAAGCTTCAGGACTGTGTGTTTTCCCCCATGTTGTGAGCTGTTTTTGCTGTTACGTTTGGGGCTGTGTAATTCGTTTCTCCTGTTTAAGCTGTGATAGCTAAATTGATTGCCTGAGTGCAATTGTTGGTCTTCGGACTATGGAAGGGGCAGGGATGTTGGCTTAGATTTGCTTGATAAACCTGGTGGCTGGAAACCACACAGACAGAGCTAGAGGGATGGCCTTCTTCTCCATCACCCCTGAATAGCACTGGAAGGGAATGCAGGGCCTGAGGGACTGTGTAGCAGAGAAGGGACTGATTCCTTTTGTTGGGTGTGGATGGGTGTCTTAGAGGTCAGGCTAGTTTTGGTGTAGGTGTTCTTAGCTCTGTAATGAGCTCACCAGCTTAGAAAATTGCCTTCCCCAGCTCCTTAATGGCCTGATAAACCCAACTCTGTTGGCTTGGCTGTGTGTTTTGGACATCCTTGTCTATGTGTAAGCCTGCTAGTTCCCTTATTCCTTGGAGAATCATGCCCAGCTCGAGGGTGGCAGCGCTGCTGAGAGATTAAGGAGCACGCTGGCCTATGGTTGGGTGGAACGTTGCAGCGACGTAGCTGGTTGCGGAGCAAAGATTTCATAAGATAATTGATTTTCTCCATTTTACTTCTGCAATCGTAATTACTGTTAATGGAAATGAAATGAACATGTTGAAAGAATGCTTGCTTGAATGAATGTTGTTTTTCCGCTGTGCTTGGTAGATAATTGCATCTATGCATGTTAAGCATTCTGTTTATGAATTTTTAAGCCTGTACATGTTCATGGGCGGTTAGCCCGGTCTGATAAAGCTAGTAGTCGCGTCCTCTATGCTGGTCGGAGGCATGGGGACGTGACAAAGACTAGGTGCAGTTGACTTGTTTTTTGCCCTCATCATCCTCCATTATTTTCTCCTAATAAAAGCATGTATGAGTTGTCTTTCCATCACCTATTAGCTTGCCTACTTGACTTTGCCAATTCGTGAGCTCCTAGGCAGATTTGGAAACTGCTTTATGCACCTATGGGGGATTTGACTAGATTTAGTAAGCCTGCTTTTGACTATTTCGAATGGCATCCTTATGCATTCGAATCTCTCATGTAATTATTTATTGCAACAGCCTATAACTTAACAAGGTTGGCTATTATACACTTATTCAATACAGATTAGTGTTATGCTCCAATTTCAGTCTCCTTTGTGTGTAAATTTGTATGTTTGATTAGTAATTTTGTGAGTGCAATTGATCTATCACCTGGGTTTAATTCCACATTGACGAAATTGAGAATAGTCAAGAAAACCTTCAAACCTATGACAAGACATCAAATTTACCAGCCAAAATACTAATAAAAAAAATATGTTGGTTGAATTATATGCGGGAAACTACAACATAGAAGATGGTCTTGTCAATGGTGTGGATGGAGCATTTAAGAGTTACTCAAAGGATAAAAAACATGTCGATGTTGTCTGGGTAGAATTTGTTGATCCAATTGTTGGAAAATTGCAAAGAGAAAAGTTTCATGAATTCTATGACGAAAAAATTTCACCAACATGGACACCAATATTTCATGTCGTCAAGCCATTGTCTTGTTCTAAAGGAAGGAAACAAACTATTGTATGAAAACAATTCCCAATATAGTTAGCATGTGCTAGAACAATACATAGAGAACAAGGATTAACTTTAGATAGACTTGCATTTGATCCAACTTCCATTAGAGAACACATATGAGTTTCGTCACGGGAATAGGCGCCATATCTTGAAGCCATTCAAGGAGGAAGGACCGACTGAATCAACTGCCCTTTCCTTGAGTACCATGGGATGGAAGAGGTTTTCCAAGGAGTTGAGGAGTGGTGTTTGCTATCTATTATACCATCGAGAACAGAAGTCATTGCAGCAGCAAACAATCCCCCTAGAAGTGCAAAAATTACTTCAGCAATACCCTGACTTGACACCAGCAAATCTACCAGCGGGTCTACCACCCACAAGAGGTATTACACATCAAATTGATCTATTTCCGGGCACCAAGCTTCCAAACCAAGCAGCTTACAGGATGACTCCCTTCGAAGATGAGGAGATGAGGAAGCAAATAACAAAATTAATAGAAAAAGGGTTCATACGAGAAAGCATGAGTCCCTGTGCTACTCCCGCCTTACTTTCTCCCAAGAAGGGGGGGAAGCCATGGAGATTATGCATGGATTCTAGAGCTATTAACAAGATTACTGTGAAGTACCGATACCCACTACCAAGAATGGATGACTTGCTGGATTGTTTGTCCAGTGCCAAAGTTTTCTCCAAGATTGACCTCCGAAGTGGATACCACCAAATCAGAATTAGGGAAGGAGACGAGTGGAAAACTGCTTTCAAAACGAAAGACGGCTTATTCGAATGGGTGGTGATGCCGTTCGGTCTATCCAATGCCCCGGCTACCTTCATGCGAACTATGAACCAGGTATTTAGATCACACATTGTGAAATTTATAATAATCTATTTTGATGATATTTTGGTTTTTAGTAAGACTATGGAGGAACATGTACAGCATTTGAAGGTAATACTTGACATCCTTCAAACTGAGAGATTGTTTATCAACCCTGAGAAGAGCGAGTCTGCAAGGATAAATTAATATTTTTGGGTAGTGTAATTTCAGCAAATGGGTTGAGCATGGATCCTGAAAAAGTCAAGGCCATCCTTGAGTGGCCAGTCCCCCAAAATATTACTAAAGTGAAGAGTTTCAATGGGTTAGTAAACTTTTATAAGAGATTCATTAGAAATTTCAGTGGTATAAGCGCTCCTTTCACTGACTACACCAGATGAAACAAATTTAATTGGACCAAGGCTGCTACAGTAAGTTTTGAACAGCTCAAGAAAAGCTCAAGAAAAGAGTTATTGAGGCTCCTATTCTCACCCTACTAGACTTTGACAAACTTTTTACAGTAGAATGTGATGCTTCTGGGGTTGCCATTGGAGGGGTTTTAAGCCAAGAAGACTGATCTATAGCCTTTTTCAGTGAAAAACTAAATGAATCTAAACAGAAGTATAGCATTTACGATAAAGAGTTTTATGCGGCAGTCCAAGCCTTGAAATATTGGAGACATTACCTTCTGCATAGAGAGTTCATTTTGGTGACTGATAACCAAGCATTGAAATACATCAATTCCCAGAATAAGTTGCCCCGCAAACATGCCAAATGGACGTCTTTCTTGCAGGCTTACACTTTTGTTGTGCAACATAGAAGTGGTAAAACAAATGTGGTGGAAAATGCTTTGAGTAGGAGGCAACATCTACTGGTAGTAATGAGTAATGTGCTAATTGCGTTTGAAGAAATGAAAACAGAATACTCCAGTGATCCCTATTTTGGCCAAATTATTGCAATTCTGAGTGGGCAAGGACAAGCTGATTCACATTCAATTAAGGAGTTCCATTTGTTGGATGGATTTTTGTTTAAAGGTTCCCAACTATGCATTCCTTTTGGATCCCGACAAGAAAAACTTGTGAGAGAAGTGCACTCAAATGGGTTGGCTGGACACTTTGGAAGGGATAAAACCTTCGAACCAGTAAACGAAAAAAATCTTTTGGCCTAATATTAGGAGGGACGTGAGCAGTTTTGTTGCTGCTTGTAGAGTTTGCCAAACTGCGAAAGGAGGACAGCAAAATACAGGCATGTGCATGCCCCTACCTGTCCCGAAGGAACCATGGACTGATATTTCCATGGATTTTGTTTTGGGACTGCCACGTACCCAAAGAGGTCATGACTCAGTGTTTGTAGTGGTGGACAGGTTTCCCAAGATGGCCCATTTCTTACCATGTAAAAAGACAAATGATGCTAGTCAAATAGCACAACTGTTTTTTAAGGAAATTGTTCGTTTACACGGTCTTCCAAAAACTATAACGAGTGATCGAGACACCAAATTCTTAGGCCACTTTTGGAGAATATTGTGGAGAAAATTGGACATCAGATTGCAAATTAGCTCTGCCTACCATCCCCAAACGGATGGTCAAACCGAGGTCGTCAATAGGAGCTTGGGAAACCTACTACGTTGTTTAGTAGGTGACAAACCTCGCCAGTGGGACTTGGTCTTACCACCAGCCGAATTTGCCTATAATTCAAGCATCAACCGATCAATGGGCAAATCTACGTTTCAAATTGTCTATGGAGCCAATCCCAAAGGAGTTGCTGACCTAGTGGACTTGCCTACAGATCCCTATCTCAGCAGGGATGCTACAAACTTTGTGGAAAATATTCAAGGAATACATCAACAGGTCCAGCAGAAGTTGCAGTCAATGATTGATCAATACAAGGAAAAGATTGATCGGCATAGGAGAAGGAAGGTCTTTCAGGAAGGAGAAATGGTCATGGTACATTTGAACAAGAAAATGTACCTCAAGGGAACCTACAACAAACTGAAACCCAAGAAATTTGGTCCTTGTAAAATTAAGAGAAGAATAAATGACAACGCCTACCTAATGGATCTACCAGAAGAATTAGACATCAGTCCTGTTTTCAACGTGGCTGATCTCTATTCACTGCCAACTGAGTCCAACAAAGAGGCCAATGAAGACCAGTCAATTAATGATCAACATGACAAAGGGGAGGACTGAACCAAACTTTTACCCAAGAAAATGAGAGAAAAAATTGAACGTGTGTTAGACACGAAACTAGCCGCAACATGCTCCAAGGCTTATAAGTTATCCCTGGTTAAGTGGGAAGGACTGCCTGATTCCTACAACTCTTGGATCACAGAAGAAGAGTTACTTAAGCACAGCCGAGAGGTTACAGCAGGTGACCTAGAACTGGGGGGTTCTGAAATTTTAAAAGAAGAGGAGGATGATGCAGAGCATAGGATTCGGAAACAGAATGGTTGTTTCGATCTGTGACTGGCAGGGGCACTCCACGTTCAAATAGGCATGAATGGACACGACTGCGCTTTTTTCGGATATGGCTTTGGGCGAAAATCTTCAGAATAAAAAGGCTAGGCCTAGGAAAAGATGAGGAGGTTTTTGTTTTCTGTTTTCAGGAGGTTGGTTGTCACTGTTTTTTAGCATGTTTAGTTGATGTGAGTTGCAGCTATAGTCAAAAGATGAATGGGGACCTGCGCGCCCTGTTTTAGTAGCTGAGTGCATTGCTTCTTCTCTGTTGTTTGAGTATGGGCTTGCGTGTCCTATCTTTTCTGTATTTGAGATGGGCCTGCGTGTCCTAATTGGGGTCTGAGAGCATGGGCTCATTTATGTAGTTGAGTATTTTTGTGGAAAATAAAATGGCCCATGTATGCTTGAGTTGAGTTTGTTCCTCTATATGGTGTACTGTTTGAACTGGCCTGTTCTTTCCGGTATATACTGTTGTTTTTTCTGTTTTAACCTGTGTCTTTGAAGCTACAAGATTCTGGGGTGTTCTTTGCAGTTAAGGACGACTGCATCAATTAACGACAAATGAATAAACAGAGTTATCATTCCATTCTATTCTTTAAGTATCTGACAAAGGCTCTTTGTCAGATCCCGACAACTTCCTTCATCTCTTGGAAACAATAAACAAAGCACTCGGACGTATCCTTTTGCTATGATTTGCATTCTCAAACTACCCATGTAGCTTCTACTCATCGCAAGAAGCGCCTGCAGTGTTCTAAATCGAATTGATAGATGAAAATCTTGAATTGATAAATGAAAATCACAATTTTGTTATGCATTGATTCACAAATAAAATAAAAGAGAAGGTAACATCGAACCTGAGGCACACCAGATACTGAGAAATATAAAGCTTTAATGGTAATTCCAGCTATAGATATCCTTTCTCCCTGCCCAGCCATGTTTGTAACTGCCAGCGTTGTGTTTGCCAAGGTTTTTGTACATGCATTTAACAAACGCCTATTACAAAGTTACATATGATAATTAACACAAAGATATGTAATATACCTCTCCCTCCCAGTCACAGTGATATGTAATATAAGCCGATTGTAGAGTTTTTTAACAGCGTTGGAGGTAAATTTATCAGGTTCACATCTTCGAATTTGAATTTGAAACGAAGTTTCTTTCAAGACGATCATTCATATTAATGATTCGAGGCTGCCAACATCAAAATCGCCGGAAATGGCTCATCAATATTAATGACACGAAGTTGTAGCGGGAAATGGAAAAATTAGCCATCAATATTAATGACTTGAGGCTATAGCAGGAAATAGAAATCGTCGAAGAATTAAACAACTCCCTCCGTTACAAGGAGTGCTGCTGGAATTTATGTAATTGCAGCCCTGGGCCATGTCTACTACGATCTCGCGATTTCGCGCAATTAGACAACTCCCACATATCAAACGTGTGTGTTAGATAAGGGGTTGATTAGGATTGACCTTGTAAACCAATTTACCAGTATTTCAAAACCTTGTCCCAAGTCGGGTTAATTACTTTTTAATATTGAATATATTAAACCTGTTATAATGTACTCTGATTTCTCTTGTGAATAAACCTACTCTGATTTCTCTAGTGAATAAACTTAACTCTGCATTTTCAATACTGGGTTTTTCCAACTTAATTCCTATGTGTTGTTTGTGGTTATGTTTGTGCTGACTTTTGTTTTCTTATTCTTATTTTTTTCTATTATTCAAACATAGTTAGTTTTTTCAAGAAATTGATTAGTTGTTTGCACTTCGTTAGCCTATTATTTTGTTGGAATAGGTTTATCCCTTTTAGAACCCAACATTTTAGGTCATGAATCTTACACTACAAGGAGATACCACTAACTAACCTTGAAGACAGATTTTAGGGGGCAAACACAAACGGACCTACCCACGCGATTTCTAAGGTATCAAAGAAGAAAAAACAAAAAACAGTCACTTTAGAAATATCTAAAACAAGCAACACCCTTTTAACAGAGAGAATCTATAGTGAGCTGGAGCCTCTTGAAGGACTCGGTATTTAAAATTTTGGTGTTACCATATTTTAGTTTACAGCTTTATTTCCTTCTCCATATTTCCATGCTAATCTTGCTATCTACTAACAGAGCAAGTGTATTTGTTGAGTAAACATTGTAAGCAGAAAAGTTGTTAAATGGTATGTAGCATTTGACCATCTGGTTATATTAACCAATGTGGCAACACTAGTTGAATAAATCACATAGAAACACTCACTTTGGTTAACACTTGTCTAAGTTTAGTGTTGAGCCATCTGTCATGGCTAACGCTAATGCAATCCTAATATTTACAACCTCATACCATGCAGTAATGGTGGGACAGCACATGAGATGTGTCCCTGGTTCAGTGATCGAAGTGAGGATTTTTG
Organism: Pseudotsuga menziesii; assembly: GCA_001517045.1. Taxonomy (NCBI): domain Eukaryota; kingdom Viridiplantae; phylum Streptophyta; class Pinopsida; order Pinales; family Pinaceae; genus Pseudotsuga; species Pseudotsuga menziesii. Next base: position 58,968 of record LPNX010114520.1, read on the forward strand.
CTTGATGTTCCCACGAAGTATGGAATCTGGATGTGTTGTTGCATGTTATGAGCCCAACTACTGCACTAACATGCAATTTCATATGACTGTAAAAGCCAGGCCGGCCCCTCAACCAAGTCAATCAAAAGCATACTGACATATACAAAACAATAGACATCTCTAGTACAGAAAATATACTTAAAATAACAGCAACAGCATTATGATGATCGCAATAGATTTAACTGCAACTGCAGTATATTTAGCTAGGACAGCAATAAATTTAACTGTGCAAATAATAATTTAGAGTAGTGCACCAGCTTTCATAGAAATCGGGAAACAAGGTTTTAGAAATCTTCAACAAGCATTATAGATAAAATTGATTCTTCAAATGTACATAAGACAGGAGAACATTTCTGAAAAGGTATGGTCACCAACTGAGGTTTCTCACAGTCCCATACCAGCATTCACCCATATGTCCTTAGTCTAATGCCTAAGAGCTTTTAGTTGCTTCATTATCTCTATCAAATGTGGGATTACTGAAAAAAATCGTAAAGCACAACTGACTAACATAGAGCGTTGTTAACTAACAGAACAGTATTTAATAATTTCAATACAACATTCAAATTGCAGCAATAAAAGTCGTTGCCACAAAGTTTTTCCCAATCAAAGAAACAAAGACCCTTCGCCAAAGAACAAAGAAGAAAAAGTGTACACTGTTTGCTAACTAGTGTACACGGTTTAGCTTGGATTTGAGATATGTTTCGACTCCAGTTAAGTTTAGGAGATGAGTGAACAAACAAATCATACATTTAATAAGTCCCTACATTTTCCTATGGAGAGCGTAAAAATTTAAAAAGTCCATGCATTTGCCTATGAAATTACAAAGTTTACCATGATTCAAACAAAGCGATAATTTCACATCGAGAGGAGCAATGCATCATTATTGTAAAACTACAAGCAAGCAACAAATTCTTTGAGAGTTTTTTTTCATTCTTCAAAAATGTGTTGCCCAGTGCATTCCAAGAGGCGTTTCTTCGTGAATGTATTACAATGAGTATCATTCAATAGTGCATGTTGATTGTGCCGAGACAATAAATTGGCCAAAACAAGATCACTTGGGGCTGGGTCATAACCGATTAATAACCCCTTGGTTGATGTACTTGAATACCTTTCAGTCAATAAGAACAATGCAATACGATCTAACCCTGACCAAACCAGAAAGTTGAATATCCTGCCCTCTTTTAGAAGAGGGCAGGCTTGCCACTGTAAATTTCAAGCAACTTTGTGGCATGAGGGCTGCTCTGAACATATTTTTCGAGGAACTTCCGCTCATTTAAGCCAACCGCAGTAGTGAGACTAGGAGGACGCTCGGAAGGTTGCATTGCACTAACGGCACTCAACACCTTGTAGCGAGGCTTGATCCTACGCTCCAAGCTGTAATTAGCTAAACAAGGATATGACAAAATAAACTTTGCCGGAAGACCTGCAGTATGCATGAAAAAGTCCATGCTCTTCTGCACCTTATCCATGGAAGCATGGAGTATTAGAGGGTTCTTCTTAACAAACTCCTTGATCTCATTTTCCAGGAGGCCAAAACTTGCCAAATGCTTCATTTTCTTTTCCCAAAATTCAGGCCCGTTTCTTTTAAGTAGAATATGAGGTGCCAATTTGAAAACATTGCATACATTAGCCGCTGATCCTGACAGGTTTTGAAGATACTGGATGTTGGGCGACAGAGTTCTCTCTAGACTGCTGGTAAGCAATCTTGGTGCATTGGATATGACCTTTCCGAAGTCTTGTGTAGTGAGGCCCAATGTTTTCATGAAGTCAAACTTGGGTTTTAATTTCCGATCAACGTTGAGAAGAAGAAAATTTGGGCATCTAGTAATAGTCTTCCTTACCTGGTTTTCTGTGAATCCCGAATCTTTAAGTAACTGAACGGCTCGTCGGGCGTATCTCGTCGCAGCCAAGGATGGACTTATCTTAAGGATAGCTGAGAGCTCAGATTGGGACAGCCCACATTCGCCAAGGAAGAACTCTGAAGCGGGGCCAGTGTTCTCTGCTTCTGGGTAGCCTATGGGTTTGTCATTACCAGCAATAGTTGTAGAAAGCCGTGATGGTGTTAACAAAATAATCCGGGGAAATGACGAAGATAGCGCTGCAGCAGCCGCTGCCAGGGGCTGAAGCTGAAACCCCAAGCATGAAGCGAAGCACTTGTAAAACACGGCCATTGAATACGAAATGAAACTAGGTTTTTTTTTCACAAATGGTCTTTGATGACAAATCTCGGTGAGAAGAAGATGTTAGTGATTATATATAAGCACAGACGGCTAAAAGACGAAAATATACTATGATATCCAGTGATGAAGGGTTTGCTTGGGCGATGGCAATGGCGGCTAGGGGTTTGAAGAGGAGACGCTTGCCAGTGGATTTGGCCCCTTTTCGGTGGTAATATTGCCTAGGGAATGTTATTAACATCGGACTATTTGGAACTAATAATTTGTTTGGTTTNAGGGTTTTGAAGAGGAGACGCTTGCCAGTGGATTTGGCCCCTTTTCGGTGGTAATATTGCCTAGGGAATGTTATTAACATCGGACTATTTGGAACTAATAATTTGTTTGGTTTCCTCAGTTCATACGGTGGGTGGGTGTGAGCTGTTTGTGGAGGTTTTGAACAGGATAAACGACAACTAAAACGCCTGGCTTTTTCTAGTAATTTTTTGAACAGGATAAACGACAACTAAAACGCCTGGCTTTTTCTAGTAATTTTTTGAATAGAAATTGGTTAAAATTGTTTTTGGAAATTGTTATTTCTTCAATTTTATAATTTCAGTGATTGGATTTGGTTGTTCTAGATAAAATGACCTATTTAAAAACTACCCAAATTGTCGAAATTATAATCTAAATAGTCTAAATTACCATTTGAGCATGAATTCCTTAACGGATTTCGGCTTGTTGGAAGCATTTTGGTTAGTGCTTATACTGCTCTTTTTTTGTCTCCTTTAGGTTTTTTATTGTATTTTGTCCGAAACTGCACTCATTATAGCTCATTATAGCTAGTGGTTCGGAGGTCGTTTGGGTTTTATTCCAGATGAAATGGTAGACCCATGGGAACAGGTCAACATGGAGGCGGCCAAGTGGAAGGACATGTCGACAAATGAACTCTAGGATCGGGTGGGGTGGGCATCTTCAATGAGGAATATCGGACATTACTTTTGCAGTCAAGGTCCATTCCCCAGGAGGTTGGGAATTCGGGACTCGTAGTATCACCGGAGAAGGATTGTGTGGGAGGCAGATTAGAGGGGGTAGTTGTTGGTATTTCGAAGGAATCCAATATTTTGGCGTATAGGTGGGGGGCATGGTTATAGCTGATATAGTTATTGGTGGTAGTCCGCTAAGCATTCAATCATTCTGTACCAGTGGGTCGAGGTGGTGTGGAGGTGGACGATTTGCCAAATTTTGTAGGATTAAAATTTTTACTCTAAAAATCTTAAAAATTGTCTGAAAAAAACTAAATAAAACCTTTAGAAATTTGAATTTCTTTTTAAATATCGCTAAGCATTTTATGGTTGAAAACTTGATATCCAGTCAGATTCGCCAAGTTTTTTACACTTTCGGAAAAATAGGGATCACTAAAATTTTCTCAAGCGGAAACTAAAGCCCAGACAAAGCATATCGGTATTAGGAAGAGATGTGGGGTTGGGAGACGTTATTGGCTTGTCTTTAAAGGCTCTTGTTGGCAAATTTTGGCTATAAAACAATGAATAGCCAGACATCAAGGACTCGGTTGGGACTTCCTGGGGTTCAATCTTGGGCTATCGTCATTCTATCTCCATTCTTCCCAAAGGTTGGTTGGTTTTATTTTTAGATAGGAGGAACATGCCACTCTCATACGACAAAAACCTTGGTTAAAATGGCAGGGGAGTTTGATTATAAAATAGTGGCATTCAACCTTAGACCCTAAAACAAAAAAATATTCATTTCAAACATATGTGGGTTCTATTGTTGAGGTTTCCATTGGAGATGTGGAATAGGGAGGCGTTTGCAGTCGTTGGCAATTATTTGGGTATGTTTTTGCATGTTGTTAATGATGTTATTTTGGGTATGGATAAGAGAGTGCATCATTGGTTGGTAGAGATTGACATTTCTTAGGGGTTGGTGGACCAATTGTAGATCGAGTGGAGGAGAAGAACATATCACCAAGTCTTGGATTATTGAGGAATCCCATTTCGATGCTCAAAGTGCAAAGTTGTTGATCGTCTTAGAAATATTGTTGGGCCTCGAGTTCTGCATTGGAGAGGAGCAACTCCATGGAAATGGGATTGGAATGGTCGTCGTTGGACGGCAGTGACCAGAAGATTGATATGGTGTTGTAATCAGACAATCGGTTGAAGGTCTCTCCAAAAGCAGCTCTCTCTTCAAATTCATGCGTGCATGTTCTTGGTAAGCTGAAAGAATTTAACTCTTCTTTGTTGTTTTCATTAAATGATCTAGAAATCGATTTTATTAGAAATATGGAGTTGTCACGTCATTTTACAAGGGGCAATGATTTTGTGTGTGGGGTTTTGGCTTCTTCGGAGGATTCCTAAACTCAGGGGATGGGTGTTTGGATTTGGATGGCCTAGATATCGAGGAATTGGGTGGGCATTGCTCTAGGTGGGGTTTGACCGATACTAAACAACTGAATGGTCTCCCCTCGGTTGGGTTGGCAAGGGTTTCAGCTTCGACTGAGGAGGCAATTGATGTTATATTCAAATATATTATATATATAAAAGAATGAGATTTTTATTACACATCACACATATTATAATAAAAATAATCTTAATAAGTAATTCAAAATTTTTGAAACTAATCTTAAATTGATCTTAAATAAACTAATTTGAAATACACAATCACCATATGCAATGCATTTAAAAATGATAATAATAAGTAAACTAATATTAAATAAATAACTCTTTGTAACTAATTTAAATTTATAATATGAGAAAAAAAAATTTAAAATTTTATTTTAAATAGACAACTAAATTTATATATAATTTAAAATTATATTATTCGCATGCACCTATTTGCAGTTTTTAAATAATGAAAGGTAATTATGATTGAATAATGAAAAGTTTTCATTATTATTTAATGAATATTAATTTTGAAGTGATCTTAAATTTATCTTGAGTAAACTAATTTGAAATGCACAACCATATATAATGCACTTAAAAATGATAATAATTATAAGTAAATTAATTTTTATGAAATGATTTAAAATAGGCAATCATTTGTAACACATTTAAATTCAGAACACAAAAAGAAAAAAAGAAAAAACAATTTTTAAAAACTGATTTTAGATAAACAACTATTTGTATCTAATTTAAAATTATTCATTTCTCTAGCTATGCACCAAAACCATTTTTTGTAAAGGCCGTTTTGCTTGAGATTAACCAAACCAAGCATTGTATTATATTTATGTATGGTGAGAGTGTTTCCTAAAAATAGGATTGCATATAAAAGGTCTCTCATATTCTTCCATACACCCATAATGAATATCAATCTTGAAGTGATCTTAAATTAATCTTAGTAAACTAATTTGAAATACACAACCATATATAATGCATTTTAAAATGATAATAATTATGAGTAAATTATTTTTTATGAATTGATTTAAAATAAGCAATCATTTGTAACACATTTAAATTTATAATATCAAAAAAAAAACTGATTTAAGATAGGCAACTATTTGTCTCTAATTTAAAATTATATTATTCAAAAAGTGAAAAAAAAAGAAATTATATTATTCAAAAAGTGAAAAAAAGACAGATTTGTTGTTTTTAAATAATGAAAGATTGAATAATGATGATGATGATTAAATTTATAATAAAATAAAAAAAATTAAAAACTGACTTTAGATAGGCAACTATTTGTATCTAATTTTAAATTATATTATTCAAAAAGTGAAAAAAATAGAGAGATTTGTTGTTTTTAAATAATTAAAGATTGAATAATGATGATGATGATGATGGTTAACCTCCATTGAGACCAGACTTTGGTCTATTGGACCTAAAAAAACCAATTAATTAGTTTGTTTTAAAATTGTATTTTTTTTTTCGGGAAGAAAAAAGCATGTCCTTGTTATTCTTATTAAGAATCAAAGGTCATCGGTCCAGCCATCCCATAAATGGGTTACATTAAGAAGAAAACAGCATGTGAGACCATGAGACTCCTCGAAAACGCTGCCAAGGGGAAAGGCAGAAAAGTAGAAAGAAGGTTCCCATTAGAAAACTGTCTCATCATATAAATGGTCAGTTGCATTAGCCTCATCTACCAAGTGCCAAAGGGATTTGATCAGCAATCTAAAAGTGGTCGCTCAGTGAGCAGCAATACTTCAAATCAAAAAAAGGGGGAGTAAGCTCCCCTATCCATGCTCAAAAGAGCTGAAAGAAATCATGAGAGACCAATTGGTCCTCAAAAAATTCTGAGAAACAGCCTGTACCCGGAGAATATGAGAGAGCAGTTTTAGAGAGACGGTCAACGATCTGATTGTGCTCTCGGTAGATGTGGGTGAACAACAGATCCTAAAAGCTAAAAATTAGTTTTTTTGTCTCCCTGCACCAGTGAAAGAGATCTGGAGGGGAGAGAGCAGTCGATCCCTTTGCCCAGTTAATGATGACTTGTGAGTCGCCGTAAATGTGGGATAAGGGGATCCCCATCATTTGGGAAGAAAGCAAAAGAGCCCATAAACTGAGCAATTCTGCTTTGGTATTAGTGCCATATCCAACCTCCAGCACGAACTCGAAATGATGAGACTCATTTAAGTATAAGCAATACCCAACACCTACCACCTTGCAGTTTGAGGCACCATCAATAAATCCAAAGGGAAAGTACTTACAAGGAGGATTCCCAATCGCTCTACTTTTTTTTAAAGCTTTGTCTGTCTGAGAAGAAAAAGTTTGGGCTGAGTAAGTAATGTGCTGGACAATGCTGAAAATATTCCTCTTTTTCCCTTCGAAAATGACATGATTCCGTGCTTTCCAGATAATCCACATCATATGAAATGGTAACAGACTGAGCGGCGAATTCCTAGGAAATTTGCCAGTCCAATTTCTAAGAAAAGACGAGAGAGATACCAAGGGAGGAATGACCGGAAGCTGATACTAATCACAAATTTGGACAAAGACAGTTCTCCAGGCATGACATTTTGAAAATATGTGGTCGACGGTCTCCCCATCAGAACAACATAGAGCACACATGCCAAGACTGAATTTTCCCCTTTTCTGTAGGTTCTCCCAAGTGAGAATTTTGTTCCTGATGGCCAACCATATGAAGTAACCGATTTTTTTTTGGGAGAGCACTGTTCCACAGTAATGCATAGAAACAAGTATCCACCGGAAGAGAGTAAGAATGTACAATGCAGTCGTATGCATCTTTAGCAGAAATAGTTCCCTTTTTTTATTGAAATCCCATACAAGGGAATCGGTTAGCGGAGAGAGACGAATACCTCCACATAACAAACCCTTTGTATATACATTCCAAGCTTCTTTCAGTGAACCTCCAAGGTCCAACTCATCAGCAGTATACCAATAGCTCTGGGCATTGGGGAGTATGTTATGGGCTTGTGAGAGGGTACATATATCCAAATCCTCTAGGTACAATCTCAGTTCTTCAGGAAGACTATAAGAGGTATGTGCACCAATGATCGGGTCCACTCCCAGCAAAATATATTTACCATCCCAACCTGCCAAGCCAAGTGATTACCCATCCAAGGGAGAATTTGTAAGAAACCTCTCCAAATGGTGGAAACACAGTGAGAGCTGAATCTTTTATACCTGAGCCATTCAATCATCGTGATTTTTTTCAAGTATTTAGAGATTAGAACTTGATGCCATAAGTCGTCGTTATGAAGTACCCTCCATAGATTTTTAAGGCGCAGGGAAATATTGAACCAATGAAGGTTTTTAATTTCCCATCCCCCAAATTCCTTGGGCCAAGAGAGATCCCGCCAACTGACCAGATGATATCTACTCTTGTTTTCAGAAGAACCCCATAGAAAGGCGAACATAATGCTCCTGAGTTTGTGCAAAATCGAGACAGGGATAGGGGCTAATCCCATCCAGTAAACCAAAATACTGGGGGGACCGATTGGACAAGGATCAGTCTACCCCCGAGAGACAGAAGCTTATGAGACCAATTACAGATCCTCTTTTCAAATTTTTGTACAAGCCAAAACCAATCATTGACTCTGTAACCGAGTGGCTTCAGGAAGTAGCCAAGATAATTAAACCCTGTTTGAATCGGCTCCACCCTATATGGTAGAACCCTAGCAAAATCATTTAAACTGTCAGAGGCAATATTGTTATATAGGAAGCAAGATTTTTCAATACTGATGCTCATGCCCGAAGCTTTACAGAAAGTCTCCAGGATAATATCAAAGGCAGACCAATCCAGAAGAGTACCAGAACCCATAAGGATCACATCATCCACAAAGAGGAGGTGTGCTAGTGCTAGAGAGGGAGAGATCCTAATACCCCGAATAAGTCCATTGTTCCTGGCATCCGTGATAAGGAGGCTAAGGCCCTTGATGAAAAGGATGAAGAGGAGAGGGGATAAAGGACAACCTTGGCATATGCCACGGGAAGCAGTAAAAAAATTCGAGGGAGTCCCATTTACCAGCACCGCAAAATTCGCGGAGGAAAGACAGCCCATAATCCAATTGACAGTGAGGAGAGGAACTCCGATATGGATCAGGATGAGCCGGACAAAGGTCCAATCCACACGGTCAAAAGCCTTAATAAGATCCAGTTTAAGAATGAAGGCACATAAATTTTTTGTTTTAACAGAGTGATGGACCTCTTGTACGATTCCAATAGGTTCGGTGATCTGATGGTTTTTAAGAAACCTGAATTGTTCTTGGGAGATACCCAGATCCAAGAAGGGCTTAATCCTACCCGCTATGACCTTTGCAATAAGCTTGTACAGAAGATTACATAAAGATATGGGCCTGAAATCAGCAAAGGTCCGAGGCTTATCCTTCTTAGGAATGAGAGCTAGGAAAGTCGAGTTCAAAGAAGGAGGAATATAACCCGAGACCCTAGTTGAATAAACAACAGACAATAAATCAGAACCCAAGAGATCGAAGTAGTTCAGGTAGAATTCAACAGGCCATCCATCCGGGCCCGGGCTACGGTCTTTTTTAAAAGACTTCAGAGAGAGTTCAATCTCCCCAAGAGTGACAGGGCAGGAAAGGAGAGAATAGTGCTCAATGGGAATCATCCTAGGAAAGAGCAAGACCACCTTAAGTTGTTGTACCAAACAAGTACCTTCATCATCCTTATAAATACTAGCAAAGTGTGCTTTACCCAGTTCCTTTAAGGCAGCCTCATCTTCAAAACAATTACCATCTGTATCTTCCAGAGACTAGATCGTGTTTTGATTTCGCCTCCCAGATGCCAGTAAATGAAAATATTTGGTGTTGGAGTCACCCTGGAGGGCCCATTTCGTTCTGCTTTTAAGTTTCTAGGTAAGCAGAAAATGGTCCAAAATCTTCTTCCTCTCAACTCTAAGGTGATTCAGATGTTCCAACTCATCCATTGAAAGGATACCATTTGAAGGACCAGACAGGTTCGATTCAATAGCCTAGTCAAGGCAAGAAGACGCAGAATTCATACAAGCTAATTTGGCCTTAATCCATACCTTTGAGTCATGTTTGAGTTTACGCAGTTTAAGGCAAATATCCTCAATACCATGGGAGTTGCCACTAAAGGAGTTAGAAGACCACCATTGCAAAAACCAATCATTGAAATCAGGATCATTGAGCCATGAGCGATTGAATTTGAATGGATAGGCACATGAGCCCCTCTGCTTACCCCATTCAAGGCATATAGGAAAATGATCTGATAAGTCCGCACATTTGGTCCAAGCCCGATGAACCCCCAAGGAAGGAATCAAGGATCTAGAAATAAGGAAATGGTCTAGGTGCTTACTGATACCCTCTTTACCCACTCTACCATTGCGCCAGGTTGGCCCAGCTTCCTGAGGAGCCAAGTCCACAAGACCCACAGAATCAAAGAGGGACAAGAAGTGGTTGGAGACGGGGTCCATGGAGGCCTTAGTACCCCAGATCTCGGAAGTGTGTAGGGTGAGATTGAGGTCCCCACCTAAAACGAGATTCGGTATGCTAAGTAATCCTCCATGATAAGCCATGTCCCAAAAAAGTTCACGGTCCCGATATGGACCATACACATTGAGGATGGAGATAGGAGCAGACATCCCACGGACAGAATCCTGAATCAAGAGACCAGCACAGGTCTGAAAAGCCCTGCAGTTAACCTTTAACGGGTTCCAGGCAGTGAAGAGGCCACCCGAGAGCCCAGACACGCTGATTGCACAAAAATCCGAGGAAGGAAGGATTTTTGAGAAGGCAAATAATGCAGGGGATGATCTACACATAGTTTCCTGTAGGAGGATAATATCAGGGTTAAGGGATTTAAGTAGAGCACGGAGGTTGTGGGTTTTGGTCTTACCTCCAAGACCACGTATGTTAAGGGAAAGGATCATCATCAAGAAGCATCCTTAAGGGGAGACATCACTCTAAGTCCCCTGGTAGAGTTACCTCTGGGAACATCCTTGATACATACAGAAAGAGGGATGTAGGGTGGAGAAGCCGAGGAGAGGTCAACCTTAAAATCCCTTTTCCCTTTAGATTTTTTCTGAACTGTCACATTTGCAAAGCGGATGGAATTAAGGTGTAAGGTAGAAGGAGAAGAAGGGGTAGTAGCAGTGAAGATAGATAGGGATTTTTTAAGTGTAGGGTCAGAGAAGGAGGGAGAGGAGGTGGGACTATGAGAGGGAGAGGCATGACTCAGAAGTGGTCGAGAAGGTGCAAGGGGAGGAAAATCCTCCAACGATGCCAGTATAGGCATGGACTTCACCTTCAAAGTGAGCGGAGAGGGTTCATGCAAGGAGGCCTGAGTGAGAAGAGGACTGGAGTGAAGAGGAAGGTCCTCCGAGGCCTGGGTAACTCAGGAGTCGAACAAAGGACAGTAGCTTTTGGCAGTGAGTCAGAAGAGAGAGAAAGGTATTGAGCCATCACGGGTAATCGAGGTGGAGAAACCGATAAAGAAAAGGAGGACAGAGGGGGGACAGAAGATTTTTTATGAGTCATAATCAAATCATCAACCGCCACTAAAAAAGCATTTGAGACAACTTCAATGGGAGAAGGATACTCTAAGGAGATACCTGGAGAACGAAGTTGACCCACTGAAGGGCTGGCCGGAGGGGTACTCGAACGAGAGTCCACGAAGCTCGAGTCGTCACTACCAGAATACCTCTCAGGACAAGAGTTCCTCAACTAACCCACTGCGCAGCAACAGCTGCATCTGAAAGGTACGTGGAGGTAATCGAGCCGCTGAATCAGTAAGCGCTCATTACATAAGATTTCCACTTCTGCTGGCAATCCCCGAGAGATGTCCATCTCGACAAGTATCCTGGCGACCCTCTTGTCATAAGCCAAATGAAAATCAGCCTCCACTGCTATAAACCGACCAATGGTATTTCCTATTCCCTCCAAAAACTGTCTGCTCCAAAGAGGAAATGGGAGATGAGGCAATAATACCCACAGATGATGTTTGGAGATCATTTCCTGTAGTGGGTCAAATTTAGTGTGCCAGCGCCCAAGTACCAGCGAACCTTTGCCAATACGCCAGATACCATCCAGGATGCGGGAACAGTGTTCCTCTTCCAGAAACACAAAAACGATCCACCCATTAGACAACAAACTAATAGTCGGGATATAATCAAAGAGTGGCTTCCAGTGCTCTGAAGCCCACTCCACCCGGGTTGCTTTATTCATCCGAAAGTATTCCAATCTACCAACAAGGGCTCGAGTGCAGAGGGAAGAGACACGTTCCATAAAGATGTCGTGACCCAAGACATATCGGAAACGACCTTCCTGAGCCTTAATACATTTGGAGCGTCGTTTACAGCGGAAACGAGGCTGGGCAGCTACCTCAGCCATGAGGAAAGACCCACAAAGCCTACACTTCCGAGGCCAAAACCCTAGGTCAAAAACCCAGGATCAGGGTTAACAAATCCCCAGGTAGAAACGCTACAAACCGTGAGAGAGACCAGTAAAGTGGAACCACAGACTAAAAAACTTCTAAAGAGCAGATACCAGATACCACCATAACCCAGGCAAGTGAGGAGACCACGGTTAATGTATCTCTGGAGCAACTGGTGGGCCACAAGATTGTAGCTGTCCAGGAAGAAACAAAGGAAGAGTAACTCAAATAAGGAAGAGAGAACCCCAGGAGAAGCCCACGGGGTGGAGCCCCTGGTCCCCAGAGTAAACAGAAAAAACACAAAGTCAACTCTAACAAAATAGCGAAAGGAACACGAGAAACCCTAACCCAATCAGAAGGATATAGGGGTCAACACCAGACCGAAAGACCCGCAGAAAGGGGAGATGTGGAGAAACCCAAATAATATTGAGAAAGGGTTAAAAACCTATGGCAAGGCAGGGAAAATTACGGACCCAGAGAACAGTGAGAAATGACAGAAGTCAACCCAGTACAAGCCGGAGGTGACAGAAAACAGGAGACAGAAATCATGACGAAAAACCCCATGCAGGGGTGGCGAAGGACAACGTCCACCAGAGCAGCCAAAACAAGCGATTCCTTCCCACTTTTTTATATCTTGGTTGGTACTAGTCCCCCAGTGAAGGGGAGGTACTCCAAGAGAGGCTATTGACTGGGATAAGCCACCCTGCATGACAAAACCCCAGGCGGAAAAGAGCCCCAGAAAAAAGAACCCGCCCACCCAAAAGACAACAGAAAGAAGCAAGGACCCAACGCCGAGGAACCCAGCTGCGGTCACAGGAGAAAGAGAGAGCTTCTCTATGGAAAGGCCCACGCACCAGGGCTGCAACCAGGCTGCACTATCGTCGCCATTGCCTACTCGCCTCTCTTAGAAAGCAATGTGGGGCTCAAAATTTGGACCCATCATAGCTTTCTCTAGTTGAAAGAACCCTACGCATTGCAAGTTGCAACTATCAAAATTGTATTCCTATGCTCAAAGAGCTTGGTGATAAGCATCTCGAGCTCACTATAATTTTGACAAGTTAAAAGGCTAAAAATGTCAGTATTGCAACAAAAAATAATGAAACATTTGCACTATTATTATTGAATAATATAAGTTTTCAATATTTTTATTAAAACAATAATTAAAAACCCATAATGAAATACGATGAATTAATAATATGTGTGTGCATCTTGCGAAGTATCTAATTCTTGAGCTCCGTCTTCTTAACATAATTATACCTTAACCATTACACCTTAGCAACTGGTGATTCTCGAAGAGTGTGAATCGCTTGACAATGAAACAATTCAATCAGCCCAAAGCAATTCAATTAACTCCAAATTAACCGCCTGACTTGTCCATTTGAATTTACCTTGATTTTTTTAAATGATTATATTTGGAATTAAAAAAGTAACCCATAAAAACTTGCAAGGATGATGAACACTAACATCTCATCCATTAATTCTTGGAAGCGACGAATAATATTTCAAGTTTCTTCAATCCTCTTTATCAAAACTTATAAAATAAAATAAAATTATGAAACGCTTTCTTTTGACGTAATAAAAGAGAGATTGTGGTATCCAGGGATTGTTATCTATGCGGATTGAAATAAATTGATATGCCAAAAGTGTTTGAAAATATCTGGTTATGTATCCAATAATATTTATGGGATGATTATCTCAAATTTATAAAATTAATATCAGCATAGATCCAAATTCTAGGTTTTATCATATGTTGAGAGAGATCAAATCTTTGGAGGTGCAAACCTATTGAGAGGAATCAAATCTTTGGAGATGCGAACCTCTTCTTAACATTTTGGCCATGGTAGAGCGTTCTCTACAGGCTCACTCTCTGAGTCGCTCGGCCCCTTCGGCTTTGGCTTTTGAGGTTGCTGTTTATGAGGTTGTCGAGTATGGCTTCTTCTACCACTTACCTTTTCTGCCTGGTGTTTAGGTTTCTCTTGTTTCATTTCCATGTTTTCAACGGTTGTTGTTGTTTTTTTGTCTTTGGGAAGGTTTGTTTTGCTGGTTCTGCTAACTAAGAGAGGTGCCATTACTATCTCATTCTATTGTCTGGCTTGTTGCTTTCCCTTGAGTCTTCTGTTCTGGGGTTTGGTGGTGGTATCTTTTCTCATTCGAGGGTCCGTTAAGGGCTCTCCGGTTTTCTACTGGCTCAATCTTCTAAGCTTTTCCCGGCCATTATCGATGACTGGAGTCCATCCTCTTCTCCTAGGACTAGTACCAACCAGTTTATAAAATAAGTGGGAATTGTATAAAGCGGTCGATATTGGCTCTTTTTTGTTGGCTTTTGGTCTTGCTGAACCTTGTGGGTTAGTGGTCTTACGGGCTTCGGTGGGTCTGCCACCTTTGTGTTTGCGTCGTTTTGGGATCCCTTCATGGTTTTTTACATAAGGCTGAATCTTAACCATTTCAGCTTTTTGGTGTTCTGTCTGTCCTTGGTCCTTCGATTTCTGCCGTTATCATCTCTTGGTGTGGTCACTGCCACTAGGGTTTATTGGGTCTGGCCCCGGGTTTCTTGCTACCATTGACTTTTGATTTCGTCCTATTCTTCTGTAGTGACTACCCAACTAGGGTTTAGATACCCTGGGTATACAACATACTTAGGGTTTATCTTTACAAGGGTTTTTCCTCTCTTGGGTTTATCGGTCTCCGGTTGACTTGAGAGACAGGCCTGTGGGCTGCCGTTATTTTACATCCCCATGTCGGAGACCCATGATGGGTCTTCCCTTCCTTCGTCGGATTCTCGCGCGGCCCACTTCCGTCGATGTCGGAAGGCTAAATCCCACAAGACACTTGAAGGAAAGCTGCATTATGTTGTTGGTCGTGATGTTTATATGGACAGGGTTGAGGCATTGTGTTCTTGCGCTCTTATTGGAAGACTGGAATATTGCTCTATGGATAAGAAGGCCTGGTTTTCCTAGGCCTCTGAACACTGGAAGCCATTCCTGTCATATGTTCCTATGATCAGCTTGTTGGCTAGGGGGTGGATTGTCTTTGTATTCCTGGAGGACTCTCATGCTTCGTCTGTTCTTAACCGACTTTGGAGAGTTGGGGATGGGTCACTAGTCTTGGACCATCGGCATGTTCACTTGGACCCACTTCGTGAAAGGGTGAAGAAATGACACCTGTGGGCTCTGCTCCCGGGTCTTCCTTTCCCACTTTGGAATCGCTCTCTTCTCGAAGGTATTGGTAATACCATAGGTCGCTTTGTGGCTGTGGAAGAGGACTTCATGAACACATATGATAAGAGGATGGTGAGGATCTTAGTGGAATTGGATATCACGAAGGGGTTGCCGGACGAAGTCGAGATTCTTTGCCATGAGCGAGTGTTCACCCAACGACTTGACTATCTTGGCATTCCTTTCAGATGTAGTCGATGCCAGGATACATGACATCTTCACCGTGATTGTCTTATCATTCGTCTGGGTTCAGTTTCTCCGAGACCACATCATCTCTCCGAGGTGCTTGTGACTCCTCCACCTGTTTCAAAGGTTACTCCGGCGAGCATTCCTACTCTTTCTGCTCTTGATCAAGGTACTCTTCTTAATGCTTGTTCCCTTTTTGAAGATGCCTCTGATCGTAATTTATCCATTTTAGACTCGGTGGATGGTTGTCTTGCTCACCCCTTAGATTTGGTGTCCTCTGACCTTACTCAGCTAGGCCCCACTACTATTTCTAGTGATGCTGTGTTAGATCCGGCGCCCCCCTGTATCCCTCCCTTGGATATCGAAGATTCACCATTACTTGAACCTTCCTCCTGTAAGTCCCTCGACCCTCCTCTTCCAATTGTAGAGGTCACTCCACCTTCCTTATTTTCGGACTTGGATTTTCCCCCACTTACCCGCTATGACCACTCAGCTCTCGCTACACCACCCCGCAGCCCTATTTGCTTGCCTTCCTTTGTGGACCCCGCATTAGAAAAGTCTCTGAACATCTTCTCTGATAAGACCCCACTCTCTCCCTCGGTCCTGCCTTTAGATTCCATCAAATTCGAAAATGTTACTATCAGGGAAAAAAAAAACCTCCTGATCTCACGGCTCCTGTTCCTGCCTCGTATACCCCTTTATCTACCAGACTTAAAAATGTGGCTCGTCGGCATTCTTCTTCACCTCATAGGGTCCTTAGAGCTTCGACCCCTCAACAGAGTGGTCCTTAATGCGTATCCTTTCACTAAACGTCCGTGGCTTGAGGGGCTTATCCAAAAAAAAAAGTCTTCATCACCTGTTCTCTTCTCTTTCACCTGATGTTGTTCTCCTGCAAGAAACTATGACCAGTTCTTATCCTGCCCTTCTTGCTTTTTCTAAGCTCTGTCCTAGCTGGGAATTCTGTGCGATCAGTTCCACTGGTCTTTCGGGGGGCATTCTCTCTGGGTGGAATCCGAAACTCATCAAGTGTAAAGCCTATCACACTGTGGTAGGTATCCTGCTCAAGGCAATGATTCATGGATCTACCTTTCCCCTTTCCATCCTTAATTGTTATGGTGCTTACCATAATAGAGAAAGTTTTTGGGATTCTGTGGCTAGAGGTGGTCTACTTACCTTGCCTAACCTGATCCTTGCGGGGGATCTGAACCTTACTTTGAATGTATCTGATATTTGGGGTTCTAAGGCTCAACTTGACCCTCTAGGACCCTTTTTTACTAAACTCTTCTCAGATCATCAGCTGGTGGATGTGGCCCCTTCATGTGCTGGTCCTACTTGGAGGAATGGAAGGATAGAGAAAGAGGGAATTTCCAAAAGACTTGATCGATTTCTTCTATCTGATCATCTTGTTAGCCTCCTTGCCAGATATCGGGTTTGGGCTCATAGATCTGGGGTCTCTGACCATTTCCCAGTTCTTTTCGAATGGCTGGATCATCTAGTCTCTTGTGCTTTTCCCTTTAAATTCAATCATTCTTGGTTGGATAATGAGGATTTTATTCATATGATTAGATCTAAATGGCCTCTTATTACGACTAATGCCTCGGAGGATGCCATGGAATACCTCTCTGTTAAAATTCGTCTCCTAAAAGGTAAAGTTAAGTCATAGACTAAACTTGAGTCTATAAAGTTGAAGGAAAAATCAGCTCTTGTGGAGGATGAAATTAGCTCTATCCTTGATTCTTCGACTACAACTATATTAAGTGCTGGGGAGCAGTCCAGATTGGAAGCTCTTAGAATTGAGCTCAAAAAGTGGATGGACCATGAATTGCTTTCTGCTAGATTACAGAGCAGGGTGTCATGGGCTCTAGAAGGTGACACTAACACTAAATTCTTCCATGCTGTGGCATCTGCTCGGAAAAACCATAATGCCATTTGGAGTCTTGAAGATGAGGCTGGTAACTCGGTCATTGATGATCAGGGACTCAAGACTATGGGGATGCAGTATTTTAAGAACATTTTCGTTGATGATGATTTGACGAACATTGCAGCCCAACTCAAGGTGATCCGATTATTTCCCTCTTACATCAGCCCTGAAGAGAGGGAGTCTTTCTCTTGTCAAGTTACTCTGACTGAAGTGGAGGCTGCACTCAAATCCTTCAAAAAAGATAAGTCTTCGGGTCTTGATGGATGGCCTGTTGAATTTTATTTGGTTTTCTTTGATTTGCTGGGGCCCGGTCTTGTTAATATGGTCGAGACATCCAGGAAGGATGGTCAGGTGGTGCCTTCCTTGAACTCCACCTTTATAGCACTTATCCCCAAAAAGAATTTGTCCGTCTCTTTTGCTGATTTCCGTCCCATTTCACTCTGCAATTTGGTCTACAAGTTTATTTCTAAGGTTGCAGCTTTGAGGCTTAAGCCCTTTCTAGACAAATCCATCTCTCCCCAACAATTTGGATTTTTGAAGAATCGTCAAATCATTGAACCCTTGGCCATTACACAGGAAGTCCTCCACACTGTCAAAACCAAAAATAGGTGTGCCCTTATTTTAAAATTAGATTTGACTAAGGCATTTGATAGGGTCAATTAGACTTTCATCAGACTTATTCTTCTTCAAATCAGGGTTCCACTAGTAGGAGTGAATTGGATTCTGGGCTGTATAACATCTGCAAATTTCGCCATCCTTGTTAATGGCTCACCCTCACCCTTTTTCACTGCTTCTCGTGGCATCAGGAAGGGATGCCCCTTGTCTCCTCTGTTGTTCATTCTGGTAATTGAAGGACTTAGTTTATTAATTGAGGATGCCAAAGTTAATGGCAGAATCAGGGGAATCAAGATTTCTCCCTAGCTTTCCCTCACACATCTACTCTTTGTAGATGATGCGATTATGTTCAGTATAGGTTCCTTTGAGGAATGGATGGCCTTTAAAGTTATTTTGGACACATTTTGTGAGGCATTTGGCATGTGGATTAACTTGGACAAATCGTGCTTTCTCCATAATGACTTGGATGTTGATCTTCTGTGCAGGATCACTGGTTTTCTTCCCTATAGATTTGAGCATATTAATAATGGATGTAAGTACTTGGGATACTTTATTAAGCCATTGGGGTACTTGGTTAGGGATTGGCATTGGATCCTTACAAAATTTGAAAAACGGATCCATCATTGGACCAACCGGCTCTTATCTCTTGGTGGTCGTCTTGTTCTTATCAAATCTGTGTTATCCAGTCTTCCTGTCTACTGGATGGCTTTGGTACCGATCCCTCAGTCCATACTTGACAAACTCAGACGCATGATCTATTCTTTTCTATGGGGTTCTTCATCCAAGAACAAGAAGTACCATCTTGTGGACTGGCACATTTTAGCGCGCCCGACTACCCTGGGTGGATGGGGTATTAAGCAGCTATCTTGGTTCAGTCTCTCCTTGAGACTAGAAAGCTTCTGGTTGGCTATCAATGGCAAAGGCATTTGGTTTCAACTTCTGTTTGTTAAATATCTAAAAAGAAATCCACTGCACTCCTGGATCTGTAAAAAGTCGTTTTCTCTTTGAAGAGCATCTGTTATTTGGAAAGGATTTCTTCTTACTATCTCTTGGCTTGGTAAAGGGCTTACCTGGAAAGTCGGTAATGGGTCTTCTATCCGATTGGGAGTGGATCCCATCGTTGGTTTGGGGTCATTCTTTCTCCTCCCTCATGATTTGTGGAATTATTTGGAAGATTATGGTATCTGTACATTGGACCAAGCGCGGAATTATTCTCCACTTGCTCAGAACTATTGGTTCTCAGTAGATGACCTGGATATTCAGGGAGAATGGAAATTAATATGGGACAGCTACATTAGAGGGCTGGAATATGGAAGGATTCGCCTTACTGATAACCATGACTCTCTATTATGGGCACATAACAATTATGTGGGTCCTTTAACTGTTTCTTTGGGTTATGATTGTATTGCTTCCTCGTATTGTTCTGAGGATTAGTCCTCTGTTCTTGACTCGCTCTGGAATCTTAATATCCCCTTGAAAATTGGATGCTTCATTTTGCTTACAGGTAGGGTTCGGATTCTGACCTGGGATCAATTGCAACTCTGGGGTATGCAGGGCCCTAGTAGATGTGGCCTCTGTTGTTTGGGTGAAGAGAATACTCAGCATCTCTTTTTGGACTGTTCTTTCACCATTGAAATCTTTTCCTACTTTGCAGCTCGATTTGGTTTTTCTCCTCCTCATTTTGTATCTGTCTCATCTTTTATGGAATACTAGTTCAGCTATATCCCGATCTCTACACACTTCAGATATCTTCCGATTTTCATTTTTTGGTGTACTTGGAATCTCAGAAACAGATGCATATTTGACAATAAAACGCCCTCTGTCCATGCTCTTATCATTCAGATTGATAACCTTATGCACTTGTATCCAGTACCTCAAAAAAAGCAAAGAATTAGGAATATTGGTCCGAGTCCCATGATGAAATACCCTTGTGGCTTTTTTGATGGGGCTGCTGCAGGGAATATTGGTGGTGTTGGCTTTGTGATTCATCTCGATGCTGATTATTGCATTAGTTTCTCCTTGGGCTGTGGAAGCAGCTCAAACACCAGAGCTGAATTACTGGCACTATGGGCTATTCTGAGAGTGAGTGAGATGATGGGTTTACCCATGCACTCGATATTTGGAGACTCGCTTGTCATTATCTCTTGGCTTAACAAACTCGCAACTCTAAATGTCCCTTCTCTGAATCATTGGTGTGATGACATCTATTCTATGTTGTTATCTGCCCCACATGTGATCTTCAAACATATATATCGTGAGCATAACACGTAGGCTGATGGTCTCTCCAAGCAGGCTTTGAAGATGGATATGGGTTTTGGATTCTTTTCTGAATCTCTGGATGGCATGATCATAGATCATGTGGTCAATTTATGCTTTACTAGCATGTGCAGAGCTCTATGCTCTTATACTATTGGCACTTTGTGATTGATATGTATTTGTTCTTAGTCCGCTTTGCTGTGACTTTCAGCCGGCATGTTTTGCTCAAGACTTGTCTATTTTTTGATCACTTTCGATCTCTATCAACATATTCTGACCTGTTTATCAGGGATGATGAGAAAAGTCTGCAATTGTCAGACTTTGTGCTCTTTCTTTATGGGCTGTTTGTATGACTGCTTAGATCTTTTCTGTCTTTGCTTTGATGGGGTTACTTTTGTTCATTCTATGCCAGGACCGAGAGGCTATCTACTGGCCATATGTATAAGATGTCTTTTGATTCTTGAATGAATAACAAAGGCTGGTATTTTTTCCTCTGAAAAAAAATATTACACTTAACTATGAGCTTTAATGTGATTCAGACCAAAAGACACATCCTTTTAATTAAGTTCCACATATAATATTTTTATTATTAATATATAATACTATTTATGATAAACATATCATATTTTTTATTATTTTTTATTATTTTATTTTGTTAAGAAATAAAGTTACAACATCTCTCCCATACATGGGTTTAAAACCATGTGCAAGGCCCTCCTAAAACTATGGGTTGTTTAGAAGGCCTTGCACATGGTCTTAAAACCAAGAGGGCCTTGCACATGGTTTTAAAACCATTTGCAACTACCTCCTAAACCATGTACAATAAAACCACATTTTTTTGCAGATGATGGTGATGATGATGATGATGATGAGGATGAGGATGAGGATGGTGATGATTATGAGGATGACGATGTCGATGATGGTGAGGATGAGGGTGATGAACAATGATGATGAGGATGAGAATGACGATGATGATGATGATGATGAGGATAAGGGTGATGATGATGACGATGATGATGATGACCATGATCATGATGATGATGATGAGGATGAGGATGAGGGTGATGATGATGATGAGGATGAGGGTGATGATGAAGATTATGATGAACAATGATGGTGATGATGAGGAGGATGATGACTATGATGATGAGGATGAGGATGAGGGTGATGATGATGATGATGATGATGGTGATGATGATGAGGATGATGGTGACGATGAAGATGATGATGAACAATGATGACGATGACGAGGATGAGGATTATGATGATGATGATGAGGAGGAGGATGGTGATGATGATGAGGATGAGGGTGTCGGTGAA
This sequence comes from Pseudotsuga menziesii, assembly GCA_001517045.1. NCBI lineage: Eukaryota > Viridiplantae > Streptophyta > Pinopsida > Pinales > Pinaceae > Pseudotsuga > Pseudotsuga menziesii. Next base: position 80,503 of record LPNX010114520.1, read on the forward strand.
GATGATAATGATGATGAGGATGAGGGTGTCGGTGAAGATGATAATGATGGTGAGGATGAGGGTGATGATGATGATGATGATGAGGATGAGGATTATGATGATGATGAGGATGAGGATGAGGATGGTGATGATGATGAGGATGAGGGTGTCAGTGAAGATGATAATGATGGTGAGGATGAGGATGAGGATGAGGATGAGGGTGATGATGATGATGATGATGACCGTGATGATGATGATGAGGATGAGGGTGATGATGATGATGAGGATGAGGATGAGGATGATGATGAGGAGGAGGATGAGGAGGAGGATGATGATGATGATGAGGATGAGGGTGATGAGGAGGAGGGGGATGAGGGTGATGATGATGATGAGGTTGACGATGATGATGATGAGGATGAGGATGAGGATGATGATGAGGAGGAGGATGAGGAGGAGGATGATGATGATGATGAGGATGAGGGTGATGAGGAGGAGGGGGATGAGGGTGATGATGATGATGAGGTTGACGATGATGATGATGAGGATGAGGATGAGGATGATGATGAGGAGGAGGATGAGGAGGAGGATGATGATGATGATGAGGATGAGGGTGATGAGGAGGAGGGGGATGAGGGTGATGATGATGATGAGGTTGACGATGATGATGATGAGGATGAGGATGAGGATGATGATGAGGAGGAGGATGAGGAGGAGGATGATGATGATGATGAGGATGAGGGTGATGAGGAGGAGGGGGATGAGGGTGATGATGATGATGAGGTTGACGATGATGATGATGAGGATGAGGATGAGGATGATGATGAGGAGGAGGATGAGGAGGAGGATGATGATGATGATGAGGATGAGGGTGATGAGGAGGAGGGGGATGAGGGTGATGATGATGATGAGGTTGACGATGATGATGATGAGGATGAGGATGAGGATGATGATGAGGAGGAGGATGAGGAGGAGGATGATGATGATGATGAGGATGAGGGTGATGAGGAGGAGGGGGATGAGGGTGATGATGATGATGAGGTTGACGATGATGATGATGAGGATGAGGATGAGGATGATGATGAGGAGGAGGATGAGGAGGAGGATGATGATGATGATGAGGATGAGGGTGATGATGATGATGATGAGGATGAGAGTGATGATGATGATGATGAGGATGAGGGTGATGATGAAGATGATGATGAACAATGATGGTGATGATGAGGAGGATGATGACTATGACGATGATGATGAGGATGAGGGTGATGATGATGGTGATGATTATGATGAGGATGAAGATGATGATGATGATGATGATGAGGATGAGGGTGATGATGAGGAGGAGGAGGAGGAGGGTGATGATGATGACGATGATGACGAGGATAGTAATGATGATGAGGATGAGGGTGATAAACAATGAGGATGAGGATGAGGATGATGATGATGAGGAGGAGGAGGAGGAGGGTGATGATGATGATGATGATGACGATGATGATGATGATTAGGATGAGGGTGATGATGAAGATGATGAGGATGAGGATGAGGGTGACGATGCAGATGATGATGAACAATGATGGTGATGATGATGAGGATGAGGGTGATGATGAGGATGATGAGGATGGTGATGATGATGAGGATGAGGGTGATGATGATGATGATGAGGATGGTGATGATGATGAGGATGATGGTGACGATGAAGATGATGATGAACAATGATGGTGATGAGGAGGAGGATGATGACTATGGTGATGAGGAGGAGGATGAGGGTGATGATGATGATGATGATGATGATGATGACCATGATGAAGCTGATGAGGATGACGGTCATGATGATGATGATGTTGATGCTGATGAGGATGAGGATGATGATGATGATGAGGATGAGGGTGATAATGATGATGATGATGATGAGGATGAGGGTGATGATGATGATGATGATGATGATGATGACCATGATGATGATGAGGAGGATGAGGGTGATGATGATGATGATGAGGATGAGGGTGATGATGATGATGATGATGATGAGGGTGACGATGAAGATGATGATGAACAATGACGGTGATGATGAGGGATGATGATGAAGATGATGATGATATGAGGATGAGGGTGATGATGATGATGATTATGATGAGGATGAGGATGATGATGATGATGATGACCATGATGATGAGGATGAGGGTGATAAACAATGATGATGAGGATGAGGGTGATGATGATGACGATGATGATGATGAGGAGGAGGATGCGGGTGATGATGATGATGATGATGATGATGATGATGACCATGATGATGATGATGAGGATGAGGGTGATGATGAAGATGAGGATGAGGGTGATGATGAAGATGATGAGGATGCGGGTGATGATGATGATGAGGATGAGGGTGACGATGAAGATGATGATGAACGATGATGGTGATGATGAGGAGGATGATGACTATGATGATGATGATGAGGATGAGGGTGATGATGATGACGATGATGATGAGGAGGATGAGGATGAGGATGATTATGATGATGATGGTGATGACCATGATGATGATGATGAGGATGAGGGTGATGAGGAGGAGGAGGAGGATGAGGGTGATGATGATGATGAGGTTGACGACGATGATGATGAGGATGAGGATGAGGATGAGGATGAGGATGATGATGATGATGATGATGATGATGACCATGATGAAGCTGATGAGGATGAGGGTGATGATGATGATGATGATGATGAGGATGAGGATGATCAGGATGAGGATGGGGATGAGGGTGATGATGATGATGATGATGATGATGATGATGATGACCATGATGATGCTGATGAGGCTGAGGGTGATGATGATGATGATGATGATGATGATGAGGACGAGGATGATGATGATGATGATGATGATGATGACCATGATGATGCTGATGAGGATGAGGGTGATGATGATGATGATGATGATGATGAGGATGATGATGAGGATGAGGGTGATGATGATGATGAGGATGAGGGTGACGATGAAGCTGATGAGGATGAGGGTGATGATGAGGATGAGGATACGGATGATGAGGATGAGGATGAGGGTAATGATGATGATGATGACCATGATGATGCTGATGAGGATGAGGGTGATGATGATGATGAGGATGAGGATGAGGGTGATGATGATGATGAGGATGAGGATGAGGGTGACGATGAAGATGATGATGAACAATGATGGTGATGGTGATGATGAGGAGGATGATGGCTATGATGATGATGATGAGGATGAGGGTGATGATGATGAGGAGGAGGAGGAGGATGAGGATGATGATGATGATGATGATGACCATGATGATGATGATGACGATGAGGGTGATGATGATGATGATGAGGATGAGAGTGATGATGGTGATGATGAGGAGGATGATGACTATGATGATGATGATGAGGATGAGGGTGATGATGATGATGATGATGATGACCGTGATGAAGCTGATGAGGATGAGGGTCATGATGATGATGATGATGAGGATGAGGGTGATGATGATGATGATGATGATGAGGATGAGGGTGATGATGATGATGATGATGATGACCATGATGATGATG
>LPNX010114520.1:84086-116697 GCA_001517045.1 Pseudotsuga menziesii
AGGAGGATGATGACTATGATGATGATGATGAGGATGAAGGTGATGATGATGATGATTATGATGAGGATGAGGATGATGATGATGATGATGATGATGATGACCATGATGATGATGATGAGGATGAGGGTGATGATGATGATGATGATGAAGATGATGATGATGATGATTATGATGAGGATGAGGATGATGATGATGATGATGATGATGATGACCATGATGATGATGATGAGGATGAGGGTGATGATGATGAGGAGGAGGAGGAGGATGGTGATGATGATGAGGATGAGGGTGATAAACAATGATGATGAGAATGAGGATGATGATGATGATGATGAGGATGAGGGTGATGATGATGATGATGATGATGATGATGATGATGATGATGACGATGAGGATGAGGGTGATGATGAAGATGATGAGGATGAGGGTGATGATGATGATGAGGATGAGGGTGACGATTACGATGATGATGAACAATGATGGTGATGATGACTATGATGATGAGGATGAGGATGAGGGTGATGATGATGCTGGTGATGATGATGATGATGAGGATGAGGATGAGGATGATGATGATTATGATGAGCATGATGATGAGGAGGAGGAGGAGGAGGGTGATGATGATGATGATGAGATTGGTGATGAGGATGGTGATGATGATGAGGATGAGGGTGACAATGAAGATGATGATGAACAATGATGGTGATGATGAGGAAGATGATGACTATGATGATGATGATGAGGATGAGGGTGATGATGATGACGATGATGACCATGATGATGATGATGAGGATGAGGGTGATGAGGAGGAGGAGGAGGATGAGGATGATGATGATGATGATGATGATGATGATGATGATGGTGATGATGATGATGAGGATGAGGATGATGAGGATGATGACGATGAGGATGAGGATGATGATGATGATGATGATGATGATGAACAATGATGATGACGAGAAGGAGGAGGAGGAGGATGATGACTATGATGATGAGGATGAGGATGAGGGTGATTATGATGATGATGATGAGGAGGATGAGGGTGGTGATGATGATGAGGATGAGGGTGATGAACAATGATGCGTTAGGACAAAACCAAATTAGTTAAGACAAAATGCATATGTGTTATAGCTTTATGATATCGTATATGCGTTATATCGCATATGTGTTATATCGCATATGTGATATGAATAAGCTATAACGCATATGCGTTATATCGTATATGCGATATGAATAAGCTATAACGCATATGCGTTATTTTAAAATTAAAATAATTGACGGGAATAAGGTTTGGCATTAGGTTCGAAAATAGCTTCGTACTACCGAACCTATTAGCTAGGACAAATAAACCAGGGCTATTGCTTGTCTTTTAGAACTCTATCAATATGCTCAGTTTAGATGGCGTGTTTTGCTATGACATACACAATATTTTTTTATGAAAATCTAGGATATTGTAGAGTACGATCTTACGATTTTGAATATGTAATTTTTTCCTTCAAAACTATGTTTTATTTATTGATAATTATTTTTCTAAATGACATACATCAGTTTTCGAAAATACATACATCGATTGTTTGTTATATAACTTTTGATTTCCATCACCATTCCCCAATAAAACTATATGGTGCACTAGACAAGATCAAGATCTATGATCTTATATTTAGAAATCAAGGATTTCATTCATTTTTGCCCCTAAAGTGTTGCACCCACACATAAGGTTTTAATTTCAAGCTTTTCTGACTTCAATAATTATTAATAATAAAAAAATTCTAAATAAATAGTGTTGCACTAGGCCCATATGTCCTTTATATGTCTGCAAGATTTTATCCCAAATTGACATCATTTACCTCATATATTGCTGCACCCGCACAAACATATATGTTAAGATGTCTTGAAAATTTGAAAACCCACTTTCATGGAAACTAATTTTATAATCATTTACACACATTTTCTCTGCATAAATGCTATATATTATGAAAGCTGATTCAATTTCCTATCTTTTGTCTTTTTACTTCATCTTCAAATAAGTTAGGGAAGTACCCCTAATTGTCACCTAAAGTCAGAGTTTTTCGTTTATTCTAGTATTATGAGGCATCTAAAGTGTCTTTAAAGGAGCCCATGATTGTGCATCAGCCCACCAAGTACTAATATCAAATTCAACCGCTTTTTTATATCCTTATTAGTTATTAGCATCTGACCAATACAGAAAAGGGAAGATAACAATATATAGTGTTATCATTTACAAAGTGAAATTATAGCCATGCTAATATCTCCAATAAGGTTATGAATATGAATATATCAACTATCAGAGTGGAAAGAAAATAATCCCATGCTATACTACGTAAACATCCTACAACCATAAAGCTCAATGCAAACTATTGGGGAACTATCAATATTCTACCTTCTATAAACTCTTGTATTGCAAATATAGTATTCATAGAAATATAGTAAGACAATGAATGTTGTAAATAAGACTTATTATTGTAAATTTAACCCTATAAGGACATTGGAAACCAAAGGAAAATATGATTGTAATTTTACAAAAGTATGTTTTTACTATTGCTCCTCGAAAATGACAAGCTTCATTCCTTATAGGATGAAAAGCAAATTCAATGATGTCTATTCATAACTGCTTCTGATAGAGATATCCATTTTCTTAGTCATTTTTAGAAATTCCCATGGAAAATTTTGAGTTTTTAGATGATGTTTTCTTCTTCCTTCCATCCATGGATTAATGGCCAGAATTAGATGTCAAGGACACTAGTTTCCCACTTATATGCATATGGTGTGCTATTATGATTTTTTTTAATGGTATGGAGATTCATGTTTGATTACTTAGTTGGAAGCTTTAGGCCATCCATGCTTTATTGCAGTCCATCCATGCTTAGTTGCACCATATGAACTTTTGTTTTCCCTTTCCTCTATATGAGATGATACATAATGGAAAATTTTAAGAATGAAAAAGTCCATTGCCTATAGCACTTATTGTAGATGTCCCATAAAGCTTCCAACCCACAAACATTATATAATAAGTTGCTTGAAACAAGTTTAACCACAACCACTCCCCTAATGAGAAACAAATATTGAAACCAAATGAAAGAAGAAAAATTAAAAACCAACAAAGTCTAAAAACTATTGTAAGTTTAAAAGTTTTGTTTTAATTATGTCTTAATTTAGATTAACCATTTTCCTATGCTTTAACATTACACATATATCTAAATGATTCTTTTCACAATGTGTTTTGTCATTACACTTACATACCAACTTAATAATATCTTTTGGAGTTTATCAATCATGTATATATTTTGTGAAAACAAAGAATCGATGACCAATAGTTTAAGTGGACGTGTAATAATTCAAAAGAAAGAGTTACTCACCAAAATTATGAAGCATTCAATGAATACAACAAATATGTTTATAATCTCGAATGATAATGATAAACGAGAGATTACCAAGTGTGTCGATGAATCTAATTTTTTTTTTCAAATCTATTTTGGAACCATGTTATTCAATGATTTCAGAGTAATCACATATAAGTTATTGAAATGCCCTTCGGTAAAACGAATATTATAATTTGCATTGAATCTATGGTCAGTCTCCCAAATGATGCAGCCATGACATTCTCGTACTACTTCTCATGTCGAAATGAGCAGAATGTACGCCATGCTAATTATGTTTGGATCACAGATTCGATAGCCGCAAAAACAAATGAAAATCTAATATGTTCGTTGAGAGTACAGCTTTATAGGTTAAGGGACGTTGGTCAGTTTGTTTGTTTGCTGTTTGTTGTATACAGTGTGCCAGTAATTCTCTCTGTGAGTTTGTGTCTGGACTCTCTCAATGGATCTTTATATTAAGTCTATTCTGGAGGGATCCCACTTTTCCTGCAACATTCAAGAAGGTATCTGTTCTTCTAACCACGTCTGCACAAATTCATGTAACATCGATATTCTTATGGATCATCAGGAATGCAGAGAAGATTTCTTGACACAAGATTCTAATTTTCCTGAACTGAGTTCTGGGCATGGGCCTGGATTATATGAACTAAGTAATCAGTTTCCTTCTTTTTCTGAATCAATTGAAGCTGCAACAGCTTGTGGATTGAATAATATGTTAGAGCCTGCTCCAATACTGAATGAAACTGAGGACCATGATGAGCAGCAAGTTGATATTTCAATGGAAAATTCTGAATTAAGCTATTCATCTGATCAGTATCTCTGGCCAAGCCTCACATGGCACTCTGGAACTCTTGAATCTGTTGTTTCAAAAAGTCTTGAACCACCAAACAAAATCCAGAGAACGGCTCCATGTTATAGTTTGAATCAGATGATGGAAGTGCTGCTGCCACAAAAGCCTATGAAGTCCTGCATCTGCATTGATGCAGGTCCAATTAGAAATGTAAGCACCCTTGAGTTCTCCTCAAATAATTCAAGTCCATATCCCAAGCATTGCAACCTGGTTAGCATGGTGGATTCAACAAAATTGTGGTCTGGATTCAATTGGGTAGTGGGAAAAGACTTAACAGAATTGCAGCATTCAGATTTGTTGGAGCCTCAGACTAGCGTTGCTGCTCGTGAGAGAAGAAAGAAGATCAGTGACAAAATTAGATCGCTTGAGAGGCTTATTCCTGGAGGCATGAGTAAACGTGACACAGCCAGAATGCTTGAGGAGGCCATCAAGTACGTGAAGTTTCTTCAGGCCCAAGTTCATGTGCTTGAATTTCTCTGCGAGTACTCTGCACCATCAGATTTTCAGTTGAATTACAATGCTATCGGCAGCTGCAGAACTGGAAATGAAAATGGAGCTGTTAATACTAATAATTTCGGGCAAAAGGCAAGGGTTTTATCCATGGCTGGAACTAATTCTGGGATGGTGAGAAAATTGTCAAAGGAACAAATGCTCAGTATCTTGGTGACGTCGCCCATAATTCAAAGAAATTTGTATGCTGCAGAACGCTGCGTGTTTATCGGGGACGAGAAGATGCCGATACCTAATGCAGGTACAGAATTCATTAACGAATTTCTTCTATCAATTTTCTATTTTTTGGTATCTTCATCTGATCAAGATCCATGCTATGCAAGCAAGAAGACAAGGCGACGTCTATACATTGATGTATAACTGATTTTGTCATTGAATACTGATTTTTATTTCATATTACTTATCATATGGATTTTATTCTCCTTATTATATGGTCATGTTAATTTGTAATTATGAACCTATTATGCGTAAATTAACAAAAGATCAGTTATAATTCTCAAATCATAGATTACCATTGTTTGATAATTTATTATCATGTCTTATTCATTAAATTAAGTTCATAATATTTATTTACTAAACGTTAATTAAATATAGAATTCAGTAAAGTTTATAATCAATTTAAATTTAAATTTAAATAAATAGAGAATAATTCGTTAAAACAGAGAATAATTAGTTTAAATTTGGTTTTTAAAATTGAAAACAATTCACTAAAACAAAGAATAATTTGTTAAATAATAAAAAATTTAGATCTAATATATATAGTTTTGGTTCTGTTTTTATGTTAAATATGTGAATTTGAATAAACTTTCTCTTCTATGGAGATTCAGAAAAAGATTTTTGAAATTTTTTTCATGATAGTTTTGTCTTGTTTTGATGGGTAGTTATTATAAGTTCAGTCATTTATAATTGGAAGATTTTTGGAATGAGTTTTTAATATATTGGTAGGGAGTAAGTGCTTTGAAGGATAATGTATAGTTGTCTGAGTTTTCAGATTAGTAGTGTTAACTATTTGATGTAAGTTATTTTAATTTTTAATGAATATCAAACATATGGTTTTATATGGAAAAAAAATATAAATTCTTATTTATATAATTTTATTATTTTAATTAAAACTTGTTTATAATATTATACAATAAATATATGATTTTTTTATTTAATTTAATTTAGAGTTTAAATTTTAAAAAAAATGTTCATTAAAAATGATCATCACTTAGGGCCATACCAACTTTTAATATGGTGTTTTCTTCTAATTAAATTATCTTTAAAAACTCTTTTATTTGCAAACAAATCCATACCTTAATCAAATAAACTAATAAAAATTGACAAATAAAAATAATCACATTATACTAATTTAAATTTGATTTATTTTATAATTATATTTTATTTATATTAAAGATTGAGATTTTCTTTTTATTAAATTGTGATAAATTCCAGGATAGGATCATTGTGATATGGTTGTTAATGTCTATGTAGGCCCTAGCGCCCTTAGGATGCTATCATATGCATGAGTATAGTCATAGGTGGTGCGGCGATAGGCATTAATGTTACAAAGAATCCTCACAATTTAACTACAGAGTCTAGCCACAGCTAGAGCTAGGAGTTTAGCGGACAAAAATAATATTTTATTGTTAGAGAAAGTGGAGCTTTAAACTTATAAGGGTTTGTTTACTTCTTCATTTGATATGACATGTTTTGGATTGGGAAGAGTATGATTGTGATAAATTTATTTTATTAATTTTAAAAATAAAGTTTTATTGATTTATTTTATTATTATATTTATTAAAAGATTTGAAAGATGATTATAATAAATTTATTTTTTTAATTTTAAAATTAAATTTATAATAATTTTATAAGTGAATTAATGGTATGAAGTTATTTTTTAGTAAATTTTTATTTTAGAAATATAATAAAATTTAATTGTAATTTAAATGAGATGAAATATCATTATAAATAACTTATGTTTTAATTTTTTTATAACTAAATTTTATTGTGAAATTTTAATTTTATCAAATAAAATTATAATTTATGATAAAATAGAAAAAAAGAGTAAGTGTTGTATCATTTGTTTTGATGATGATGATGATGATGAATGTTCACTAAGACTAACTTAGGATAATCCTTGGTTTACTTTAAAACCTTATTCATGTAATGGGTGTGAGCAAAGCACTCTAAGAGAAAGTGATTATCATAATGGTGATGCCATTAAACTGACAAAAGTAATTTATGAAGTTATTGAGAAATTTGGGGCATGGGCTTAACTTGATAAAGCAACAAATCCTGAGATGGGAGGAGTTGGGGATTACTTTTTGTAAGGGATGTATAGGATTATGCTCAAATAACAAAGGTAAACTTTTGGCTTTACAACTTGTTAGCAAATTGGTAATTAAGCTTGACATTTAAAAAAAATCATATTTTTAGTGATTCTTTACTTGTTATTAAAAAAAAAACATATTTTTAATGATTTTTTACTTGTTATTAAATGGATAGTAATTAAAAAAAATTGTTCAAAATATATTTCTCATACCTTTATACTAAGATGTGATGACAGTTGCAGGTTCTCTTCAAGGAATCTCTTTTCATCACTGATGATATTGATTCAATATCTACTTCTTACACTTGGTACATAGCAAAGATGGTATGAAAACAGTTCTTCTGTTTAGTTTTTGGCAAAGAGTTTTTGTTTTTCTAATATTTTCTAACTTATTATCATTTTATTATGTAATCAGTAATTGATATTTTGAGATTATAATACTTTTTATCAAATAATTCTATCATGAATTACATGGATTTGGATGTGAGATTATTAGTTTTGAGATGTTATATATAAGTTAATATAAAGACTTAGTTTTATGATTACTTAAGATACTTTCCTTATATGTTATGGGTAAAGTTTAACTCTCAATTTTTTTAACAACAGTGTTACTTGATTCATATTCAGATCCTCTATGTTGAAAAGAAAGATTATTATCTTCTTTTATGGCCTAGTTTATTGAAAAACGAACAAGGTGGTACTGTTCCGCTCTTTATATATAGTACTAGGAATCTCATGTATGTTCGTACAAGCACGAGATCTCGTGCAAATGGTTTCGTAGTAAGTACAGGTTTCCCGCAGCTAGGATAAAAAACCGCCCCTCTTCTTAATATGGCAGAAGGGGGGTGTATTCCTCCTGATGGAAGCAAGAAAGAGCAATGAATGCGTTAAAAATGCTAATGAACATTGTACCTTTTTATAATTTGTACACATTTGTTTTGTCACGTGACATATGTCTGGGATATATATTATATTCTGTTAAAATGAATCTGAATTATGTGAGATATCATATTTGTTTTGTCACGTGATATAAGTCTGGGATATATTCAAGGATCAAATTTGAAGGGTAGGGTCTCATTTCACTTTGAAGGGTTGTGAGAAATTGAACCTTTCAATGTTGACATGTAAAAATAAATCATTCTTTTCATTTGAAGTAAGTGTACAACAAAATTTTATTATTTATTAAAAACAATGTACAGGAAAAAAATGACAATAAGAAGAAATCTCGAGTGATTCAACATTTACATGGAATTAGTGAGGTAAACTATGTCCTCTCCAGGTCCTTGGAGCATATAGTTTATTGAACTTAGATAAGGGATAATGCTCGGTTGTTAGGTCGTTGATAAAATAAGGCATTGGAATTTGGAAGGACCTTGGAATGGAGGATTGATTCAGCTTGATGGTGCTCTATTGGTCAAGTGTGATTGGGCCTACCTAGAAGAAAAACCTCAGAATGTAATACCTAATGCTTTCACGGAGAAACTTTTTTATTAACCCTAAATTCAGTAGTTATTTTTAGAATTGAATCATGTCCTCCCCACATGCTCAAATCAAAGTGATCAAACAAAGGCCCCAATTTTAGGTGGATTATGGATAGTCCCTCCAATGTATATCGAGTTTATACCCCAATTCGAAGTGATCAAACAAAATCCCCAATTTTAGGTAGATTATGGATAGTCCCTCCAATCTATATCGAGTTTATCAGCCCTATCGAAAAGGTTAAGTATTTATTAGTCCACTATAAGGAAGAACTTTAATTTCTCCAACAAATATCACTACAAGTTGGGTGTCTAGTTTCTACCAAAGTCAACAAGGAAGACGAATCATAAACACACGTTTGGGAGGTTTGTGACAATGAGGATGTTGAAATCATGTACTTCGCTAGAACATTGCACTCCCAGTCCCTCATTCCTGAGCGTCTGTCGAGGGATTCCCTTGTTTAGATATATTGGTAGACAATTTGTACTTCTTGTTTCCATTATTAGAAGGCTGATAGGAAAACGAAGGGGTCAGAGTCTACAACATTTATAGTGTCGGTTTTTAAATATTTTATCCTTTCAACTATTGGATTTCATTAAGGAAATTGGAACAATTCAAACACTTATATTCAAATATTGTTCTTTCTTTCAATCTAATGTTTACAATTCACGACACATAAATAACATTGATAGATTTGGAACTCAAATACAAGGCTCTTTCTTCTTGATCCTCCGCCCAAACGAAGTTGTGGTCCTAGACTATGAAAAGTATACATTATTTTGGTTCTGATTTCATTTAAATACTGTGTTTTTTAAGGTTATGTATTTATTGAGTATTCGAGACTTAGTCTGGCGGAAACGCAATCGCATAATACATTATAAATTTCAAACAACATTTTGGATGGAGAATTTTAAACCCTTATATTTATAGAACGAGAAGGGACTCCAACAAGAAACACATTTAAATTTTATCCACATATAAAATGTTACATAAGTGTAAAATGCTATACATACTTGTAAATTCACGACAACCAAGTCGACAGCTTAGTCTGCATAATATTTTGGAGGAAATAGAAATTAGGGAGACACTGAAGCATAGAATCGGAGAGTTGAGAGTTTGAGTCCTGACCTCCGACTGTCCTATACTTGTAAACCCAAAATAATGTTTTTTTTCACATACTTCACCAATCTCTTTAAGTTGGGGGAAGCTCAATCCTGCCTACCCAACATTCTACCTTTGCTTCTCTTGCTCCTACCTGTGAAAAAGGTGGAACCCTCGAGGTTCCCGCCGCAGAAGACAACGAGGAATTAGAGTGTGCAACTGCTTCCTTCTACAGAAAGATGATTGGAAGCAACGCCATCTCAATTCCATAATATCTCGGTGCTCTTGAGTTGGTTTACCTTTCCCGAGGTAGGAAAATGCATGTTTGTGTATTTCACATGATTACAAAAAAAATCATTTTATAATTGCTTCTACATAACATAGAAATATCTGTGCAGGTGAGGGAAAACTAGGTATTGTTTGACCGAGGTTTCCAGACACTTTCAGAGACCATTCTTCATTATGAGGGTGCTCAAGGCATAGCTCAGAGAGCCCACAGGAGGAAGAAGAAGTAGAAGAAGAGGACTCAAGTCAAAAGGTGAGGTGAGTGAGGTTGGGAGATGTAATAGCGATATTTGCAGAAGAAACCCACTGGTGCTATAATGATGGGAACGAGCCTCTCTAAATCGTAGCCATTGTAGACATAGGAAACCCTCATAAACAACTCGGGCGAAAGAGTTACCGTGTAAGCATCCTGACAAATTAAGTAATGATAATATTCAGTTAGGTATATGACAAATTCTTTCGTTTATTTTAGAGATGACCATATGCATATTGTACAGCCATTCTCTCTAGCTGGCCCTCCATTCCACTTACCTTTGTCTCTACTTCCTAACCCCCTTCCTCCAATGAGACAGGCAGACTAAGCGGCCTAGGTGGACCGTGGGAGACTGGGAGTGCTGATTCAAATGATTCTAACCCCAGTAAATGAATGGAAATTGGAATAAATCCTAGAATCCTAGACTAACTAGTATAGGATACGATTCATGAGCACAAACAAAGGGCGGCATGCTTCTATCCTACTACCAAAGATCCGTCATCCCAGTCTTGTGGTGGTCATAATAGAAATGTCTAGCATTTGGTGAAACCCTGGTCTAGAAACTTACATACCCTGCATTGGACCAGGTTAGGTTCAAATCTAGCGAAGATTGCTCAATGCATTGTAAATTGCAACTTGTAAGTTGTAACCCAAAAAACAACACCATTAGTTTTTCCTTACCAAGCCTTGACAATGGAGGGTTATCAAATCAATTCACCATCCATAGATATGACTCATATGAGTATTTAATTTCACATCATATACTCAAATACTCAAGTGACTTGTAAGTTGTGAGATCACGTGACTTGGTGAACAATAAGATGACAGATGGAAAATCGAGTTGGCAGGTGGCATCATCTCATACTAAGATTTAATGAAGTTGGTGAATCGGTAATGCATGCTAATGTCATTAAACGCTTTAAAAGTGAACATCGAATCGTGAGTTACAATCTTGACTCACCGACTTGAACTTGGCACTAGGAAGCGTAGTGGCTCACCGTGGTCCATGTCGATTGGGACTGAGATCCTCATCCATGATCATACTATTCAAGGGAACTTGGGAAAATGCCAAGTCCGGAGTCTCCCATAGTCCACTGAATCCCTGGATAGGCAAATTTTGTAGCTGCCCTTCTGTTGCAAATTTACCGAGGCTTACTCAATTTCATTGTTAAAGTGCTGGAAATGAAACTAAATTTTTTTTGCATGGTAAAATTCCTTGTGGCCTTCTATGACGTTTAAAATGGCCGTTGAAAAGCACTGAAGGCTTCAAATTTGAAGCCTGGATATATATTATATTCTGTTTATGTGAGACATCATATTATGTTCAAAAGCAATCTATTTATGTGTATAACAAATTACTTATTTTTTTTAATTTAAATACTTTTTCTCTCTTCATGGCATAGATTAACAAAGCTATTCATTTTGTTATCTATAAAGTTTATCTCCAGTTTACCCGGCTTGAGCTTAGAGAGTAATTGTTTAGCATAAATAGTTTTGTTTCCAAAGTTTTTAAATTATATTCCGTATTCACCAAATTTACTTTTATTTAAGGGTTTCATAATGTCTTATTTTAAGTTTACATAGGTTGAGACTAAAGATCAATTGCATTTAAAGCTAAAGTTTAAAAAGTTTGTTTTTTAAGATTTTTGGTTTTTTGTTTTCTCTAATTTGATTTGAGTATTTGTTTTCAAAGCTTACGTGTATTCAAAAATTTATCATATTTGCTAATTTATTATTTTTAAAACTTTTAATATTTTTATATTTAAAGAAAAATGTTTAAAGCAATATTTTTATCTTCAATTTTATTTTTGAATCATAAGTAATTACTTTCATCACAAGATAATTGTAGGGGTTGGCTAAGTCACTCACCAATGTTCCATATAAGTTTGACTATTTTTAATAACTTTTTATTTGGTTTTAAATGTTTATTATATTAAGTGGTATTGATTTTTTTATTACTTTTATTTGGTTTTAATTTTTTATTTTATAAATGAACATAAATTTTATTACTTTTATTTTTATTTTTGATAACATAACTTTAAATATCTAATAACATGACAAAAAAGTTTTCATATTTTTTTCTAAATATACTTCTGACCTATATAAAATTTATAAACAAAAAATGTGATTGTGATATTATCATCGGGTATGAGTCCG
Source organism: Pseudotsuga menziesii (assembly GCA_001517045.1). NCBI lineage: Eukaryota > Viridiplantae > Streptophyta > Pinopsida > Pinales > Pinaceae > Pseudotsuga > Pseudotsuga menziesii. The sequence goes on from LPNX010114520.1 coordinate 96,431, forward strand.
ACCCAAGAGAAAAGACCACATAGGTTTACATAATGAGATTTGCGGTGTTGATTATGGTAAATTCCTCAAATTTTATGAGATTGTGATATTATCATCGGGTCTGAGTACGACCCAAGAAAAAAGATCACATAGGTTTACAATAATGAGATTTTCGATGTTGATTATGGTAAATTTTTTGCATTTGTGAATATCGATATTTTTTTTTTCTTTGAAAATCTAGCTGATTTTGAATTAGGTCTTTACTTAACTCGGAATATCAATGAATACATGGAGTAAATTTTGAGCTTATTGTATTAAACTTGAGTTTCTGGTTTTTTTGGAAATAATTTATTTATAAAATTTAAGATTGAAAAGAATTAAATTAAATATTCAAAATTAAATAAAATATATTTATATTTTTGTAACACATTTAGAACTGAAAAATAAATATTTTTATTCATTTCAGAAAACATTATGTTAAATTTATTGTAAAGTTTTTATGACCAAGTTGGTTAAGGATGACTGTAATTGAAGAATTATTTATTTTAATAAATTAAATAAATAGACACATATCCAAAGGAGACTATTGAATGAGTGTTCATTGACCCACTAGGAGGAATGAGCAACTGTAAAAGGATGGTTGACAAGTGGGAGCACTAGCATTTCACTTTCTAGCTGTTATAGAAAGCATAATCCCTAAAAATGTGGTCATATTCCCTCAGAGGGGGAACTGAGTAGGTGGCTCATTTAATTCCAAAAATGACCCAAAGACCTAGGGAATCTTATAAATATTATCAAATTGAGGAGGAGGCTCACTACATTCTATTTTTTTCAAGTGAATGAACCTTGTCACTGCTACAAAGTGAGAAGCTAGGCACGCAAGGAATTTGATGAGGGGATGGCTAAAGTGGAATTGTTGAGTCAAGTTTGTTACTGAGTACTAAGTTACAACAAGTTGTTGTGTGTGCTATTATTCAATGATCTTCGTCTTAGTGGTTTAGTGAACAGGATCATGGGTCCTAAGCAAGTAATCTTGGTTGCTTTAGGAGACGGTTGGGTGGAACAATCTCCTTTGGGTGTTTGCCCCCCTTCTACAAATTATTCAAGTTCTAACTGTTTATATTTATCTATGTTTCAATTCTACATCTGTATATTTGTTCGTTGAAGTATGTTCAATATCTGCAAAATTTTAAATGTTAACTGTTTGTATTACTCTGGAAAAGGAAGTTGTACTATTATAGTCAGTTTTGATGTTCATGATTCCAGGTTTATAGATCAAACATGTATTCTATGATGTGGTTTACTAGCTATATTAACATTAATTGGTAATGTTAGTTTATGATGTTATATCCCATATCAATACCAGGGTTTTAAAGAAATTTAGTTTTAAATCTCCTACATAACTTCTTCCAAAACCTTACAGTTTCTCTTCAATGTTTTATTTAGCAAACTAATTATATAAATAGGTATTATAAACACATCTATCAAAAAAGTGAATTGAAAACAATATCAAAACCTTATAATTATGCCTAAAAAACTTACAACGTGTTATATATATATATCAAAATTTCATTCTGCGACCAACCTTTGAGGCCTCACAACCTAAACTATAGTTTAGAGTTAGGGTAAACAAGTTTCAAAATTAAAATAGTAATTAAACTAGGTTTAAAGATCAAATAGAGTTAAGATTTTCATTTAACAAAGTTTCATTATAAGGGCTTTATGGTCCAATATTTTACAAACTGTTATTAAAAATACCGAAATAGAGATTATCGGCAGACCATAGCCCGAGTTATAGGCTGAAGACTGTTTGGTATTATCATCTGCACTTAAAAATGCATAGAATAAAATCACACTGAGCCTTAGGGCTTAATTCAATTACTATAAAAATAAGTATTATCCATTAAGAAAACTTGAATCTTTTTTACACTGGCCTCAAGGCATTTCTCAATCTAAAATCAAGATAGAGTAATGAGCTCATGGCCCAAATTTTTTTCTTAGCAACAGAATCATGGCCACATAGTCTAAAAACCTATAAACCATATCCTTCACAAAGTTAAAGAGTATCCACAGTCTCACAGAGAACTCACAGAAACCAATTTCGAATCCCTTAGGAAGAGTCATATACATAACCAATAAAATAAAATCAAAATAGAGTAACACTTTTTCTACAATACGCATCTACTGCAAAAATGTACAGAATCCCCACAACCGTAATATTATGTAAAATAAAACGAAGCTATAGTACTGCTAAACCGAATGCAAACATGGTATTATATTAACCTTAATCCATCACGAGTTTCTTGTGAATTAAGCAAACTTTTACATTGTTGAAAACGACAGTAGTAGAACTGCCCAAAATACACCATAAAACAAATAGTAACCCTGTCACTAAACAGATGTGGCATAGTCACTTCAAATCCATAGCCAAAGGGTCATCCCATACATTATCAAGTTTAAATGCCTCATGGATTCACTAAAGAGGGTTATCACTCTTGCGCAGAAAAGACAGGTGTAGAGATGAAGTCACAAAACTATGCCATAGGGGAAAATGCAGAACAAGCCACAGTGATACAAGCCACAAAGCCACGAAGGGAAAGGTAACAGGTATTACTTGGACCGTAAAACCTATTCAACACAATATCTAAACAAAAACACTAGTTGCAGAGAATGGTTCTGGAAACCTCTTGCACATACAAACCACAGAGGTCAAACAATGGTTTTATAAACTATTTTGTAACAGAAGAAAAACAATAATACAACTGCAGAGTGTAAATTTGAGCATATAGATCTGTAGACAAATACACAACTCACAAAGAAGATCTCACAATTTACTCAGCAATTGAAGAATGAAACAGTGCAAAAGGCTTGCAGCTGTGAATGCTTTCATTAATAAAAAAAGTAATCCAGATGATAATTACAATGAAGTAAAATGGCTTTAATAGCCACAAGCAATTCGAATCCACATGAAGAAGTTCAAATTGATTAGACTCTACTTGACTGTAGGTAACCAAGACCTTGTCTAAATCATTATCGGAGGACTCAGTGGTTAACTGACCTTGTCTAAACCATAACCGGAGTTCATCGGAGCTCTAAAACACAACTCAAGTGTTACATTCAGTGTTGACCAATGGTTAACTGACTGTGGTAGGTGAGAAATGCGCCCCACATGTGTGCAGTCAAGTAAACCTAGCGATAACTGAATGTGGAGGACTTGAACTGAATGTAACTGAATCCTAACTTAGCTTGACTAGTCATTAACTGAAGTGAACTGACCTTGGTTGGTTTCGGCACTCCCAGTGGCTTCCTAAATTGTAGGGATTGGTCTAGGAGGCTCCTAAACTTATGCAATCAAGTGCAATAAGTGGCACTGAGCCTCAATTAGTGTTCCTCACACTTTAGCAACTGAAACATGTTCCCCAATTAGGTCAAGTGGACCCAATGGTGTTAATGACTATAAATAGACTGGATGGACTCCCGATTTAGACATGACTCTCGATTTAGACATATGACCGAATTTGGACAAGGGAGGATTAATAATCCTAACACCCCCCCTGAATGCTAACTTGGACAATCTGTGCGCCCTGGTAACAAAGACCATAGGTCACCCATTACATCAAGTAAAGTAAGGTAACTGCTCAAAAACAAGGTGCTGGGGAAAAACCACATGGGAAAAAAACCCCCCCTTCTAATTTAAGCAGGTAGAATCAAGATCAATCTGGTTCGTCTGTGCACAGGTATCCTGGGGCTTGGAATGTGAACCTCTCCATCATTATGTCTGGAGGAATCTTCCTCTTTGGAAGAATAATGATATGCTCAACTAAATCAGAAATATAGACAGCTGCCGGATGAAGACTGGACCCATGTAGAGCAACTGAAGTCAACTGAAAAGTGAGAAAAGGTTCTTGAGAATTTAGAGAATGTGAGGAACACTCAAGAAACTGATATGTTGTAGCCATGAACAACAAACCATGAGTGGTAAGAACAGCCCCAAGTGTTAGGAGCAGGTGTCCAGGCGGATGCAGAAAATCTTCCTCTTTACTAGTTCTGTGAGGAGATGAGCATGTGATCAATGGTAGAGAAGCACTGGGATTGTTGAGAGCGAATGCTCGAGCTCCATAGTCTGATATAGCTTCTAAAATAGATAATGAATCACATAATAAAATATCAGCAACCTCATATGAGGAAACTAACACCAAATCCCCATCAGCAGTTTTGAAGAGAAAGTGCGGTACTTGATTTTTCACACCGGAATTGGTGAGAGAAGCTACAAGCATGACTAAATGCTTTTGGATTTTAAAATATGAACCAAATAATATCATATCAAAAAGTAAATCAAATCTAAATAGGTTCAAAACAGATCCAAAACTGTGAAATGGAATCAAATCCCCAGCAACAGTTTTGTAGGAGACTTGTGGTACTTGTTTCTTCACACCGTTGGTGAGAACAGCTGCAAGCAGTACTGAAAGATTATGAATTTGATATATTAAACCAAGAAATATTAGATCAGATCTAAATAAGATCATATCAGATCCAATAAGGTTAATATCAGATTCAAATAAATGGTTAACCGAGACAGTGGATGCACAGCTTTCTTCTTCTTCAAAATTCTGAATTTTGGTGCATGCAATCTTGCAGGAATTTGCTGGAAGATCTAGATCATGGGGAGTGAATGTGTCACTCTTATAATCTGATATTTCTTCCAAAATATCCAAGTTTTTACATATTTTCACACCAGCAACAACATTAGAGGGAGAAAAATCAAATTTCTCTTCACTTTCGGAAGCAATTACTGGTAAATTTTGCACAGAATTTAAAGGAAAATCACCGGAGAATGTTTGCATGGAAGTGCAGCAGAATTTTTCTTCAATATCAGAGATTCGAATGTATTCTTCTGTTTCAGCAATATGAGAAGATGAGATATCATAGATCTCATGAACTTTCGGAGCATCAGGAGAAGGAGTCATTGCATGGAGATTGTCTTCAATTCGAATTGACTGTGTAGAAGCTTCTGCTTCATCTTCATCTTGAACAACTTTATCAGAGAGAGTAGAGGCCGAGAATTTTGAATCAAGGATGCTTATGGTGGTGGATGTGCTCTCCAAAGTGCTATTATGATCCTCATCAATCATTCCAAAGGTTCTGTCCAATCTTGTCTAGAGTTCTTGTGGATCTTTAATAGATATACTGAGGTAGCGCATGCTAGGAGAAAGAGCCAGTTTCATTATTTCAAAAGCTGCATCCTTTGCATTTAGCCAGTCATTTTCACTCTCAAAATAATTTCTACCGAATCCATCAGACACCCAAAAGAGATGTTGTCTATGCAGAAATCCAATCATATTCACCTTCCATTCAAAATAGTCCGAGGATCGGGTGAGAAGAGGAACTGATGAATTCATTTCGAAGTTGTACCTGCAAAACAAAAAAAATGATCCAGTAGGAGATCTGAGGAGGAGAAGTGCCTTGTCCATCGAGGCTCTGATACCATGTAAAGTTGAGCATATAGATCTGTAGACAAATACACAACTCACAAAGAAGATCTCATAATTTACTCAGCAATTGAAGAATGAAACAGTGCAAAAGGCTTGCATCTGTGAATGCTTTCATTAATCAAAGAAGTAATCCAGATGATAATTACAATGAAGTAAAATGGCTTTAATAGCCACAAGCAATTCGAATCCACATGAGGAAGTTGGAATTGATTAGACTCTACTTGACTGTAGGTAACTAAGACCTTGTCTAAATCATTATCGAAGGACTCAGTGGTTAACTGACCTTGTCTAAACCATAACCGAAGTTCATCAGAGCTCTAAAACACAACTCAAGTGTTACATTTAGTGTTGACCAATGGTTAACTGACTGTGCTAAGTGAGAAATGCGCCCCACATGTGTACAGTCAAGTAAACCTAGCGCTAACTGAATGTGGAGGACTTGAACTGAATGTAACTGACTCCTAACTTAGCTTGACTAGTCATTAACTGAAGTGAACTGACCTTGGTTGGTTTCGGCACTCCCAGTGGCTTCCTAAATTGTAGGGATTGGTCTAGGAGGCTCCTAAACTTATGCAATCAAGTGCAATAAGTGGCAGTGAGCCTTAATTAGTGTTCCCCACACTTTAGTAATTGAAACATGTGCCCCAATTAGGTCAAGTGGACCCAATGGTGTTAATGGCTATAAATAGACTGGATGGACTCCGGATTTAGACATATGACCAAATTTGGACAAGGGAGAATTAATAATCCTAACACAAAGGAATAGCTTACCTTTAAGACTGTAACCGAAGCAACACAGGTCTCACTGTTTCGAGGAAATACAACCTCACCAATAAGATGTTCTCTCTCGTACAAGGTTAAAAGGAGTAGAGGGCCGAGAACCTCGACTCCTCCATCATTGTTTTTGAACAGAAGAGCTACCCATTCGAGCAGCCAGAGACCGGATGGGTCGAATAGAGAACAATGGAACCCAATACAGACTTCATCGAGAAGACAATCACTTACAATGAAGTGCATTAAACCTTAGGGTTTATGTTTTGACACTTTTTAGTGATGAACAACTGGACTATTTATGCATTCATGTGATCAACAAATGCCATTGAAGTATTATGCGTAAACCCAAAACTATCTAGTCCAAGACTATTTCCTTGTTCATTTTGGGTAATGCCTTAATACCTTAAATGTTAATTTTCAACCTTGCTTACCTTACCTTATTCTTTAACCTTATGCTAGTTATAACTTAGGTTGTGAATGTTTTGAGTGCCCTAGGTAGACCCTTTACTTTTTCCCTGGACTAGGTCTGTGGACGTGGCTTAACAAGGCAAGAAACCATCTTCATAGGGTACTTGCACATGTTTAAAACAAACGTGCTATGCGTTAGCTCTCAAGCTAAGTAAGACCTTAACCAAACCCTTGAGCTCATCGAGCAGGTTAAACAACTTTCAAAAGCGTATTTTTGATATAACATTTAAGACAAGAAAAACTAGAACATAAACCATAAAAATACAATTGACAGTAAATAAAGGCAGTATTTCATAAAGCAGAATAGTGTCGTCTTAACAATAGGTCGCATAGTATCATTGCCGTGTTATTACAATTATGGGTGTTAGATAAACAATTGTAATCACAAACTAAAGATCACATGGTTTAAAGGTTTTCAAGGTTGAACATCGCTGGAAGTGTTTGTTGTAACTATGTTAATCATTGTTACAGGTGAAATTAAGACTATTTAAAAAAATTGAATTTTTTGAGATGTTACAATTTTATCTTTGGTTTGTAAGTTTGTTGAATTACTCCTATTATAATAAAAAGAAAGAAATTCGCTCAATCAATTCCAATGTGATGAGAAATGCATCAATTATGTAACATGCCCAATTTCCACATGGTGGTTTTAGGGAAATGTGGTACATTTATTATTATTATTTATTGCATCACCTAAATATGTTAGTCTAATCACCACATTTATATTTTCATGTAGATGCAACATAAGAACCCATCTCATAATTCAATATATAATATTTGATACCTGATTCAAATGGAATGCATGCTCTGCAATAATATGCAATTAGCCCATCTCTCAAACTACTAGAAATATTAATTCTAAAATTACCAAACTTGCATCTAACACATATAAACCTCTTAGGAGCATGGTTTACCATAATTATGCTAGCACATTACTAAATTAGAGTGACAAACTCTTAGTTCAGATAATCCCATAATAATAATAATAAGGTCAAGTTTAATAATGCTATGATACATACAATAATTAATATTTAAAACCTAACACCTTAACTTGATGTCTATATATAACAAAATTTAACCAAGAAAGTTGAGTCATCTAAGTGTGATAGTTCAATATACCATCATGGAAACTATTTTCAATTATATGCTTACATACCATATTAACCATATAATGGCATTCCTTCAAACTACTATCATTTTAAATATAGAAATATAGAGAACTATACAGGGATATATTTAAATACTTAAGTACATTTCTATTATACTTATAATCAATAAAGCACATCTTTACCACAATTTATGATGCATATCATCATAACTTTTTTACCAAGTGAGTTCCATAAGTAATATAAAAAGTTTTAAACATCATGACAAATAGAAAAGTAAAGCATTGACAAATCACTTATCTGAAAAAAAAAGTAAACTAATGCATCTAAAGGCCGATGAAGATTTGACTTAGAATTTTCACCCTACCTTAAGCTCTCACCCCTAGTTAGACATTAAATCCACTAAGATAAAAGATCTATAAAGGATTTTTTCCCATATTTACTAAGCCCATAACCACTGTGGCCTTATCAAGTGATTAAAGAGATCAATTCCTACACTATAGAACATAAGACTTAGTTAACTTAACTCATCTTTTACATAAGATTTGATTTAATTTATATTTTCAAAACAAAAATTAATTAAATGAGGAAAAAATAATTTAACTATTATAAAAAGTTTACTCTTTCTTTAAAAGGAAGAAATTAGCAAATCGGTCAACCATTTTTATGGAACCAACATATTTAACTTTATGTAACAATAAATCACTAACAGTGAGAAGTAGTGTAGCTATTAAAATAAGTTTACTCTTCCCGTGGATGGGAAAAACTAACAAACAAGTCAACCATTTTAAAGGAAACGACATATTTAACTTTGTGTAACAATGAACAAGTAATATTTAAAAGAGCTTCGTACATGAGTGTGTGGAAGGGTCATTTTCTCTTTGGACCGGTTCACTAAACATATAAAATAATCCTCAAATCCGGTCCACTTAGTAAAGAGGTCGTCCTTCTCTCCTTACACATCAGGTATGAGATATAAGATTATTTTTAAAGAATTAGTAAGTTAATTAGTGTTTTGGATGGAGAGGTTGTTCATTGACCTGAATTAACATATCAACAATTTACTTATTTATTGCTCCTCTTCAACATTGGTAGGTTGCTCCATTTGGTAGGTTGCTTCATAACAAGGAATGCAATCTTGGTTTAGCAAGACGTTACTCATGTACATTGAAATTTTATCATCTATATGTTAAGAATTGGAATCTCAATGGACCATTATCAATAGTACATTCATTAGTTAGTTAGTTGAGTAGTTGAGTTGGTCACATTAAGTAGAATGAGTGGCCCATAGTATTTGATGACCCATGGTATTTACCAATGGTTTTGGTGTTATGTAGTCTTATAAATAGTGTTGCTTAATATTCAGAAGGCAATCCAATTGCCCAAGCAATCAATATGCACATTTTGTTTCTATCTTTTTATTGTTTTCTTTTACATGGTATTAGAGCTTACTACCTGATCCGTGTTTGGGTAATCCTTTGCACATAGTGGAAAGCACACACACAAGGAGGTTGCCATTGAAGACTAAACACATCGAGTAATGGGTAATCCTTTTCACACAGTGGAAAGCACAATCATAGATCCATTATTATTAGAGGTTGTGATCTAGACAAGAAGATCGATTCTCGAGGATGGTGCTACCAAAAGCACTGCCAGAAGAATTTGAAGAGGTAAGAAATCTCTTAACACCAGAAGGCTTATGGCAGACCTTTCATGGATACGAGTATGATGTATGGGCAGTCAAAGTAAGTAATTTGTTGAAATTACAAGATATGTGGCATTTCATAGTTGAAGAAGATCCTAGAGATCCAAATTCATTTAAATCTTTGGCGGAGTTCCAAAAAGAAAGAAGGAAAGTTGTTGCCTTATGTCTCATACAAGACAGTATAAACTATTCGCTATTTCATTATATTGTAGAAATTGGTACTCCAAAAATAGCATGGAATATACTGAAAGAAGTATTTAGTGAAGAATCTGTTGTAGAGGAAGATGACTTTGGAAGTCAGGCAAAGCACGAGGATTCCCACAGTGAAGTGCAAGACAATCAAGAAGAATTTGATTATGAGGCAACCAATGATCATGTAATCCGAGAAAAGGTTGTTGATCTAGTTGTTTTAGCTCAGGACAGTAAACTTATTAATGTAATAGTATCCAATGATGTGATTGATAGTCTCTTTGTGCAAGAGACAGTTGATAGCAGCATAGAAGTTGCAACAGTTGTTGAGACTGAGAAACAACCAGTTGATAGCATCACAAAAGAAACAATAACATACAGTCCACCCAAAAACCAAAAAGCCATAAGTTTGAGGGATATCTATAAGCAGACTCCTGTTAGTGATGAGCATCTACAGTATGCTCTATTTTCTTCTTAGACCACATTTTTTGAAGAAGCAATGAAGGATGCACAGTGTGTGCATGCAAATGAAGAAGTAGTTTCCTTTGATGAGAAACACCAAGATGTGAATGCTCTCGAAAAAAAGATGAAATATATTCATATTTTTTTCTGACAAAAATTTCCAGTGTGCACGTAAAGATCACAACTAGAAAAATCATGTTGAAACATAAGAAGACTTGCAATATGTTCCAAATGTTGAAGAATACTTTGAAGAACAACTACTTAGCATCAAGATCCAGGAGACAAAGAAGAAGAAGTCCAAGTACACTTCAAGGAAAAAAGTGAATTTGAAGTTTTTTGAATAAAATGTAAGCCTAGTTGAGACATAGACCAACAGGCATATTTTTGCATTGTTAGTGTTGAAAGTATTGACCTAGTTGAGATTTAGGGGGTATTGACCTAGCATCAAGATCCAGGAGACAAAGAAGAAGAAGTCCAAGTACACTTCAAGGAAAAAAGTGAATTTGAAGTTTTTTGAATAAAATGTAAGCCTAGTTGAGACATAGACCAACAGGCATATTTTTGCATTGTTAGTGTTAAGAATTGTAATCTCAACGGACAACTATCAATAGTGCATTAATTAGTTAGTTAGTTGAGTAGTTGAGTTGGTCACATTAAGTAGAATTAGTGGCCCATAGTATTTGATGACCCATGGTATTTACCTATGGTTTTGGTGTTATGTAGTCTTATAAATAGTGATGCTTAATATTGAGAAGGCAATCCAATTTCCCAGGCAATCAATATGCCCATTTGGTTTCTATCTTCTTATTATTTTCTTTAACACTATATTCTTTCTCTGAAACTATCACACTCATTCTGTCTTCATCCTTTTCAGCAAGAAAGGAATTAATGCATTTGAGGAGACTACTATCACCCTTCCCCCATAAGAGCCTGGAACTTATTTTTTTAATACATTTAGTTTTTTTTTTTTTTAACTATGAGGTTTGGTTCCTTCTAAGGAGGTAACCTAACCGACTCACTAAAATACTCTTTGCTCTTATGGAAATCTAACAATTTCCATCTCTTTAAATTAATAATTTTACTAGCATACCCTTAAAGAGGGGGAAATGAAATGCTGAAGAGAACTTCAATATGTTTAAAAAAGGGAGAAAGCTATGTGTGTAGATAATATAAGTTTATGTGATGAAAGCAAGTCTAGTAAAATAAGTGAAAATAAGTTACATCAAACTTCTAAATTGCCACATAAGTGAAAATAAGTTTCCTCCAAAAGGATTTTGTACATAAAGTATTTAAATTTGAAAAAATTCGGTGAATAAGTCCATGTTTTCGCCTTGACCCTTTGAATGCCAATGGAATCTTACAAAGAAAAAAATTCCAAAAATCGAAGGGGCAGAGTTATATGAGTTTTTCAAGTTTCAGGTAGCATTAGAGAACCTTGAAACCCCTGGACGTGGAGAGACTATACCTTTGAAATTGAAACTTGAACTATACGAGACATCAAAATTTCTGCACGTCATAATTTGCACAAGCGACACCATTTTTCCTGTCAACCATTCGCGTGGGTCCTCTTACAATCTCATGTATTGAAGATCATTGAATGGACAAATAAGGTTGATAGGTGAAGAAAATAGTTTGTTTCAAGTTTTTAATATCCCAAGTCAATCTTTGTATTGAATATCGATAGTATATAGTCAGCATGTCCATTAGTAGCTTGTTGACTAATTTTCATGACGTAATGGATGCAGAAGCCAACCCCCTTCCGTGCACATATTGTAGCTCAGGAGGCACAAGTTTTGATAGATGTAACAATTCCATTGAATTTATTTTTACCTTTTCTCTTCACTACACATAAAAGCAGAGGCATAGTACCCTTCGCTCCTTATGGATATATGAAACAGAAAGTTACAATCCAACAAACACAAAGTCATTTTCTTATTGTTACATTTCTTTGCAAATTAACTAATATATATATGACCGCTCATTAGACTCCCATAAACCTTTCTTCAACCTTCATATTTGCATAAGTCTTTCTTTATTTTTCAAGTTCTACAACTTCGGTTAGCTCCATTAGTAGAGCTCATTTCCGGATAATTTTTTTTTCAAAACCATGGCGGTGGACTGGCCTGTTGATTTTTGAAATCCCAACCAACCTTCAAATCACCCATGTGTTTTCCAGTGCAATGTCTTTTTGGCTCACGGAGTTTGGGTTTTCATATGTACAAACCGAGAGTCTGGTGGACCTACACGGTTGTGTTTCAGATGATATGCATGACCACCAAGTGTCCCATGGAAACTGTGGAAGTAGACGATTGGAACGATACAAATATGTATGAAAAACTATGAAAGTTGGCTAAGAGATGTTGTTGAGAGCTCTTCGCCCATCGATTTTGGTGTTGGACAAAAATCATCATTATTGATGATTTATTGCAACAATATTATGTAAGTATTGATGATTGGATACATAATTACCGTGTGGGGAAAGAGAATGGCGCTTGTTGATTATCATGAAGATGATGCATTTGACGGTATTCAAATGAGGAGGTTGCAACTTGTTGATACTAAAGCTTATCTCTTGGAAAATAGTTTAATGACAATGAAGTCCCTAAATCTCATATGAATTTTCTTGAACAAACATCCCAAATATTCTCTACCTTCCTAGATTCTAATGAATAATTTAAGGCTTGTACAGGTGTCGGGGAGCACAGCAAAAATATTCTGGCAAGATGAATCATAGGTGAATAGAAATTCTTTATTCATAGGTAAATACAAATTTGTTGTGTTAAAGTTTGTATGTTTAGTTCGTATTAAAATAGCCATATGTAAATATCTAGCTTATGGTACATGTAAACATTTTGCAGACATCTTGGAAGAAATACACAAAGGAATTACTCGTCTCATGACCGTCAAACCCGAAGCCAAACGGGATAGAAAATCCTCAGTATTTTCATATGAGGATCTGTAGAGCATGCATTACCTGCACGCACCAATTTGTGAATCAATGAGGCTTTATATATCGATCCTCTTGGAATCCAAGCACGCTCTCCACAATGGCGTTTTTCTTGACGGGACTATCGTTCGTAGAGGCACTTGAATGACTTACCACCCATACGCCATGGGTCGTAGGGACGCCATATGGGGTACTGACTGCCTCGAATTCAAACTAGAAAGATGGTTGAAAAAGGATGGGCATTTTATCCCGTAGAGTCCCTTCAAATTAACAGTATTCCAAGGCGGCACGCGGGTCTGTTTGGGAAAAGATATGGTGTTTATTAAGAGGAAATATGTTGCAGAAACTGTGGTTTCTATGTTCAAATTGCAACACCTAGTTGAATATTCAGCTATGGAAAATACAAAGCTCATTCACAACTTGACTACACGCATGAAGGGTGGTTTTCATGTTCTACTTGAAAAGAAGAAGGTTGATTGGTAGCCCTAGTATCCCCATCATAACTTCTTTTGTTTCAGTATTTTTCACTTATAAAAATACATTTATAAAATAAAGGAGATCCAAATACCATCAATTATACTTTCAACTTTTAACTCTCATTTATTATTATCCTTGAAAAATTAAAATATAAATCCCTTGTCTTTTTCTTCAAACAAAATTTCAGTTAGGTTCTGAAAAAATTAAAATATAAATCCCATGTCTTCTTCTTGAAACAGAATTTGATAAAATAATAAAAACAATCTATGTTTGCTCAAATAATTTTGATTTGGAACTATAAAAAACAAGTTCTCTATGTAGAATAAATCTTAATTTAGCATGCATTTATATTGGTATGGAAAAGCTGGAAAGACTATGTTCATAGTATAGTTTAAAAGCTGAACTTCTCTTCCCCTGAATTGCCCTCTCTATGTGAGATTAGGGTCACTACTGCGAGATTTTGATTGCATTGCATTGGTCAAATGCATAGTATATAAGCCACAAACAGGCCGACATTAAAGAAAGACATGACATAAGAGTTATTTAATGTTGAGATGGATGATATTCATTAATTAATATAGGTGGCAACATGCATAGAGGAAAATTCAATGCTAGATATTAACATTCATTTCTACCAAGTTACTTTTAGAATTTAAGAACCAAATTGTGTGATAGTATTTTGAACATCCAAACATAATCCTAACAATACCTAAAATAACACAAAATCCCTTGTCTTTTTCTTGAAACAAAATTTCAATTAAGTTCTGAAAAAATTAAAATATAAATCCCATGTCTTCTTCTTGAAGCAAAATTTAATAAAATAATAAAAACAATCTATGTTTGCTCAAATAATTTTGATTTGGAACTATAAAAAACAAGTTCTCTATGCAGAATAAATCTTAATTTAGCATGGATTTATACTGGTATGGAAAAGCTGAAAAGACTATGTTCATAGTATAGTTTAAAAGCTGAACTTCTCTTCCCCTGAATTGCCCTCTCTGTGTGAGATCAGGGTCACTGCTGCGAGATTCTGATTGCATTGCATTGGTCAAATGCATAGTATATATGCCACAAACAGGCCGACATTAAAGAAAGACATGACATAAGAGTTATTTAACGTTGAGATGGATGATATTCATTAATTAATATAGGTGGACACATGCATAGAGGAAAATTCAATGCTAGATATTAACATTCATTTCTACCAAGTTACTCTTGGAATTTAAGAACCAAATTGTGTGATAGTATTTTGAACATCCAAACATAATCCCAACAATACCTAAAATAACACATTCTAATGGTACAACTATGTGTATACTATGTATCATAACTTAGATAAAACACAAAGTCTAGTCATGCAACCCTTCAACATTAATGTCATATAACATTCACAATCATATGAATCATGTAGCATTCACAACCCTTCAACCGTGTAGCATTCACAACCCTATGAATCATGTAGTATTAATCCACATATTTTTGTAATAGACACAAAATTATGTATTCATTCATTTTATTTCAAAATATTATAGAAGAAAAAAAAACATATATTATCAAATAAAATAAAATAAACTAAACCAAGTCATTCAAAAAAGTTTTCACACAAATATTCAATATTAATACCTCGAGGAATATGGAATGAAAGCGAACACACACAAAAGGGTATGTATCTTAAGAAAATAACATTTAATAATAATAACATAAAATGGAGAAAAAATAAAACCATAAAAAATGAGTTTATATCTTTTTAAAATGTTTACACAACCAAATGTAAAACATAAACTGTGCAATGGCATTTAATCTGTATATTTTTTAATATAATATTTTCAATGACATTTAACTTGTATATTTTTTAATATAATATTTTCAATCTCTTTGATGCTTTATAGTTTGAACTTAACATCTTTCTTGAATAATATGGATAATGTTCAATCCCAATACTTATGAAAATTGAAATGGAGCCTATAACTAAATAAAAGCATTAACAATATTTTTTATAATTTGAATAAATATAGACAATGTTCAATTTTAACACAGTTCAATAACTAAATAAAGTCATTAACACTATTTATTATAATTTGAATAAATATAAAACATGTTCAATTTTAACACAATTCGAATATTTAAAAAAAAATTGACCAGACCAGTATCTAGTGCACGTTTACGTGTACTTTTGGACGACCTTTCCAATGTTTAATCCTCCAGCTATTACTTTGCTTATATTTTGACAGCCAAAGTATTCAAAGAAGCACAAAATAACTTCTGGAAAATATCTATTGTCGCTACAATTTGGAAATTACTGGGTTAGTTTTGAGTTTCTTTCTAATCCAGGGCTTTTATAATAAAAAACCTAAAAGAAGAAATCCATAACATTTGGCAGTTCGGGGGCTAGGCATTTGTGATTTAATATTAGTTCGATTTCGAAGTTTAGAATGTGTTGGTTTAGAATGTCTATTTTCCTAATGAGTAGGCTCTTCCATCATTTTGCAGAACTTAGTATATTGGTATGGGGTAAGTGCTTTGAAGGATGCTGTACATTGACTTGCGTTTTCAGATTAGTAGTGTTAAAGATTTGATGTAATTCGATGTATACTTTAATTCTTAATGAATATCAAATATATAGTTTTTATATGGAAAAACTATAAATTCCTAGCCATTTAATCCACACACTTATATAATTATATTATTTTAATTAGAACGTATTTATAATATTATACAATAAATATATGATTTTTTCATTTAATTTAAGTTAGTGTTTAATTTTTTTTTTAAATTGTTTATTAAAAATGAGCATCACTTAGGGCCATACCAACCCTTAATATGGTGTCTCCTCTTAACTAAATTACTTTTAAAAATATTGAACTCAGGTCACTTGCAACCAAACCCACACCTTAACCAAATAAGCTAAGAAAAATTAAGAAATAAAAATAATCACACTATACTAATTTAAATTAAATTACTTTATTTTTATATTTTATTTGTGTTAAATTAAAATATATTGAAATATTTATTTTTTATATTAAAATGTGATAAATTTCATGATAGGATCATTGTGATATGGTTGTTAATATATATGCAGGCCTTAGAGCCCTTATGATGTTACCATAGGTTATAGGTGGACCGGAGATAGGTAATGATGTTACAAATAATCCCCATAGTTTAACTATGAGGCTAGGGTAAGAGTTTAGGGATAGGAGTTTAGTGGGCAAAACTATTTTTTTTTTGTTTGGAGAAAGTGGAGCTTTAAACTTATATAAGGGTTCATTTTCTTCTTTATTATACCTGTCGTCGGCAGGATATATAGTGATCGGTTGGTCGCCAAATTCCATTGACCAACCGATCAATGGAATTTTTATTATAATGTTATCTAAAGTTTTTTCAATTTTCTATATTAAAATTATTATTTTTTAAATTAAAATTACTTTTAAAATTTTAGTAAATTAAATTATCTATTTTGTGATTGGTGCAATACAATGATTTGACTATTTACCCCTCCTATGCAAAATAATTATCAATTTTTAAAAATAATAAAAAACAAAAAAAATTGAAAAATACACAAACATGCTATCTGTTGTGCAATTAATTCCTATTTAAAAACTGTGAAATGTACATTGGGTGATATGACCAATTTAAAAAATAATAAAAAATGAAAAAAACATAAACATGCCATCTGTTGTACTTTCATTGTACACCGTCCCGAATCCTCCTCTGCCCACTTCATCTCTGAAATTATTAGTCGCGGCTTTCAGCTCTGCGTATGTGAATTTGTTTGGCCCCCCTCCTGAAAGATTAAGTAGAATATCTAAGCTGAAAATTCTTGTTATGTCTCTATATTTGGCGTGCTGCCTCAGAAATGCCCAGAAAGCCAAAAGTCCGCAGAAAAGCTCGATGCCAAATATGGAGCAAATTATGATAAGATTACGCCTTGTATGATCGGAATTGTTTGGTGGAAACGACAGACTCCAGGTAGCCTCGCAAACTTTTTCGGTGACAGAGAGCATACCCGTGTATGGATTTGACACATTTGTTTCTGTTGCAGACACCTTCAAGTATGTGCGCGAGCCATCCGATTCTGGAGACCAATATCCGTTCAGTAATCTACTGAAATAATGGAAACAGTATCCACTACCGTCCAATTTCGTTGAAAAACCCAGACATGTGCAGTTGTTCAAACAAGCCGACCTACAATCTTCAAGACTCACAAAATTACTGTTTTCCGGAATCCCTTCTCCAGTGAAATTAACGTAATCCAACAGGATAAATTGATAATCGACACTCTGACTATTAGAGCTGCATAAAGGCTGAGGAAATTGAATATTTCTCTGGCAGCTAGGAGGATCGGCACTAACATCTGGATAGAAACCAGGTGGACATTGGCATTCTGGTGTACTGTTGTTCAATTCTGGGGTCTTGCAGATAGCGTTGTCTCCACAAGTGCCGTGAATTTGACAACGCTCTTGTACTGCTTCCCACACTACCTCCCAAGAAGAAGACGAGTCTCCCTTCCAACTGTAAATTCAGAGATTTCCATCATGGTCTAAACTTAGTCTTCTTAAGGGATTGGGACGTATCTCCCTACTGTCTGATGCCATCAAACTATTTGAGTTGCTTGGAGTTATAAGATTTCCATCATCGTCTAAACTTAGATACCCATCAACGCCAAGACTAACTTGTTCATTATTAGCTGTCCAATCCCAATAAAAGTCAAGTTGTTCTGATCCTAATATGCTCCTGTTATAATACAAGGAGGGCGTTGTGGTGTTGGGCTGATAAGCAAAGAAGATATAGACATGCAAATGCTCCGCAAAACCTGATCATTGATCCCGCAAAATCACACAACTTCCGCTAGAAGTATATCCCAAATGCCGTTAACAACCGGATATATCACAGCTTACGATAAAAGAGGGTAGTAACTGTCAGTAACCCCCCAAAGTTTACAGTTTCAACCCTCAGGTTGATCTTAAATGTTGCTAATTCTTCTATTAATGGCATTTTTACTTTTCTTCTTCAACTCCTGCTGTAATATCCTTCAATATTCGGCATGTGGAGGTTCTTTAAAAGCTAAGATCTAACCCTGGGAACTTGATATTCTTCACAGGAGTATTTCTCGCTGCTAACGCCTCCTTCGATATTTCAGAACTCCCCCTAAATTTGACAATTTGACAGTAAAGTCTCGTACAAATGCTACTTGGTTGTAAATCTGCAAATCTACATGGCAAGCCATTAATTGTTTACACATGCAGGTAAAGAAACAAGTAAGTTAGTTAAAACCATGATGCAGAAGGAATGACACATAATGACATGTTATGACAAAAACATTCCGAACTTACTTCCTTAAAGTGTCCTAATTAATGTCTTGCTGAGCCACAAAATCACTGCCATTCGAGCCTGCACATATTAAAATACCCTGTAAAATCACCGCTACTGAGATATTACTAGGCCATATCGATGAAAACCCCACAAGCGCCTTTTCAAGGCATTAAAATATGTCCCTATTCGAATTGCAGTCCGTGAACTGTATAAAACATGACAAATTGCAGTGTGTGAACTGTATAAAACATGACAGAGTAAAAAGGAACCCGTCATTTACACATGCAGGTAAAGAAACAAGTAAGTCCGTGCTATGTATAAGGGACAATTGTCTGCATTTGCAAAAAAAATGGTTAAAGCAGTAGAATAACCTCCAAGGTGGTCAAGATGCTACAGAATGAGTGAAAGGATGGCGAGAATTTCGCCAAAGCTTGAAGAAAGATATAAAGAAGCAACCAAATCGGGAAAGAACACTTTAAAATGAGTTGAGATTGATGCAGGATTCAACAAAAACAAGAATGAGGGAAAGGATGGCGAGAATTTCGCCAAAGCTTGAAGAAATATATAAAGAAGCGACCAAATCGGGAAAGAACACTTTTAAACGAGTTGAGATTGATGCAGGATTCAACAAAAACAAACACTCCATAGCCTGGACAAAAATGGCCGTAATGCTAGAACAAATTGCAGGAATTTAACGCATCAAGAAGAAAACAAACATAGTGAAGTCAGAAACCTTACTGAATACACTACAACCCTGTAAGGAAATTGATCACCAAGCTCAGCATTCTCTCCAACTGAAAATCCAAGAAAAAATTAGCTCGCCAACCAGCCCTCTCGATTGATATATTCCATTGATGGGTAAAGGCAGTGACCACGGCACTTGCCTTTCAATTTCAATCTAACAGACCTGCGAAGCCTCTGGTCTTCACCATTGGAAGGAGGACCAGGCCGTTTCTGTGGTAGAATTTTAAGAGTTTCTTCAACTTCCTCGACTCTCGTAGCAGCTTCCTGTCTTCGCGGCTTAGGCAGCGGGGGGTTTCGATCCTCGACCCTCCTAGGAGCTTCCTGTCTTGGCGGCTTGGGCAGTGGGGAATTCCAGTACTCAGGACCGATTTTCTCCATCAGCCACACCCATTCATCATCCCTACAGGCCTTGGGATTCATAGTTACGAAGGACTGTCAAAGGAGAAAGAGACAAACATTCCGGGCGAAAAGGGAAGACGAGCTTATGAATCTAATCAGATCTTCTGTTCACTTTGAAGCACGTTGCATCCAAGGGCTCAGGTTTAATGCATGGCTTCAGCGTGGCGCACAAACGCTGCATGCAAGAGATGCATCTCCACGAGTCAGGATTCTGA
>LPNX010114520.1:116855-196563 GCA_001517045.1 Pseudotsuga menziesii
TTCGGTCGTCCATGTAGTCTGCCACCTGTTATGAATATCCTTGATCAGTGTTTTTGAACAAATAAATTATTATGTATATGATTTTTGCTATCGCCCGTCGTCCATTCAGTCTGCCGTCTGTCTGTGTTGGGATGGGGTAGTTAAAATCAGCACAGGACTTGGTTAACTTGTTAATAATTTTGGTTCTGACACCACTTCACTTAAGTTCGGCCGCCAGGTAAAAAGCACTTAGCATTGTCTGCTCTCTCGGCATGGCTCCTGTGGTTGGGGCGGTTAGCCAAGCTTTGTTCGTTTGGCTCTGCCTTTGGCTTTATCGTGCTAAAATATAAATAAAGATCCTCGTGTAGGTGTATCATGAAGCATTTTTATGTCTAAATAGCCATTTATGTGGGTTGAGGCTAACTAAAAAGACCAGGTAAGCGCTAACTAAAATAACACAGGTTGCCACCTGTTGTGAAGATCCCTGATTAGCATTTTAGAACAAATAAATCAACTACTTTACTTAGCCCTATCTACCACTTTTGGTTTTACATCCCCAAAAAAGTATTCAGCTTATGTGGGTATTATTATACATGCTTATTGAAATCCTATTTTATTTCTATGCCTTTGATTTACCTTTTATATTCTCTATGTTATTTTAATGAAGAGTTTATTGATCCCTCGTGGGAGAAAGGTCATTTCAATCTTCTACTATATATTCATATAGTAATAACGCATATAATCTCTATATTATGGGTATCCAGGAATATTTAGCTTTACGTACTCTTACTTCAAGTGTCCACCATTGTACTCAGTGTTAGAAGTATGGTAGTTTAATTAATGCTCCATATCGTTAGT
This sequence comes from Pseudotsuga menziesii, assembly GCA_001517045.1. Lineage (NCBI taxonomy): Eukaryota > Viridiplantae > Streptophyta > Pinopsida > Pinales > Pinaceae > Pseudotsuga > Pseudotsuga menziesii. The sequence continues at coordinate 117,693 of LPNX010114520.1, forward strand.
TAGTTCCTATAAAGTTGCATGAGTCCTTTTCTATTTAAGATTTTGATCTCATCTAAGCAATAAATTTCCCATGATTCATCTAATGACCATACACAGGGAATTCACTTAGTGAACCTCTCACATAGCACGTATGATCGTGGAATATTAAATAATACCCTTAATTTCCATAGATATTGACCCAAACTCTTTTTGTTGAAACCCCCTCCCAATACTTAAAACCTCCTCCCACCCCTTTTTATACCTCAATCCTTATAAACCACCCTACCCACCCCCACCTTAAACCCCTCATCCCCCTAATACCTGCAATATATTGGTTCAATTTTTGATAATTTTAAAACCCACAATATGAACTAACGTGATAGGATATTGGTCAACAAGTGAAGACCCCGTGTGACCATAAAGATTTGATAGTGACCATAAACTTAATTCTTAAATTGGTAGTGACGGAGATTTTCCCATGATTCATCTAATGACCATAAACTTAATTCTTAAATTGGTAGTGACGGAGATTTTCCTATCCACAAATGCAACTGACAAGAAAGCCTAGATGAGGAGGTAAGCCAAATCATGAGAACTCTCGGAACAAACTGTAGGCAAAGAAAATTCACAACTACAAGTAAACTTATTTTGGATCTTTAATCTCAAGGTCTTACTCTATAACTAATTAAGAAAGTAGTTGTGTACATTTTATCATTATCTACTTGTCATTTCTTTTACAACTATTTTTTTACAAAACTTTTCTTAAAAGGTGGGTATCATGCAGCTTTGTTACTAACTTGACATAGAAATTTAAGCAACATAGTTACAACAAGTAATAAATAACACATCAACATCAAAGCAACAAGTAATTTCACATAGAAAAATAAGCAACATAGCAACTAATAACTTCACATCAAAAAATAAGCAACATAGCAACAAGTAATACATTGTTGCAAGTTTTTAATGTTTCATAATTACTTCAACTTTCAATTTATATACATTATCGCATTAAAATATTTCTAAATGGCAGGTATAAGCAGCCTTGCTGCTATTTCACTTGTTTGTATAGGGAAGAGTATGATTATGATAAATTTATTTTATTAATTTTAAAAATAAAGTTTTATTGATATTTTTATTATTATATTTATTAAAAGATTTTAAAAATGATTGTAATAAATTTATTTTATTAATTTTAAAATTAAAATTTATAATAATTTTATAAGTGTATCAATAGTGTGAAGTTACTTTTTTTTTAAAAATATTTTTAAAAATAAAATAAAATTTAATTGTAATTTAAATAAGATAAAATATTATTATAAATGACTTATGTTTTAAATTTTTTATTACTAAATTTTATGGTGAAATTATAATTTTATCAAATAAAATTATAATTTATGACTAAATAGAAAAAAAATTAGTATCACCTCTTTTGTTTTTATGATGATGATGGAGATGATGATTAACTTAAGGATACTATTTGGTTTACATTAAAATCTTGTTCCTGTACTCACAAAGCTTGCCAATAAGCTTTCCAAGCTCACTATAGTTTTGGTAAGTTAGGAGGTTATAAGACACTCACATTTATCGAGAGCACAACAAGACAACTGACCGACTTTCTAAAAAGGCACTCTCCTTTTCTCAAGGAAAAGGATGTTTGATGGAATTCATTGAAAATTTTCTGGTATCTCAAGCTCGTATTCAGCTATATTGAGCTTGTACAAAGGTTTTTACCTCTCAGTTTGATGTTTCAGACTTTCGGATGTTTTTTGAATCTGCTGAAGGTTATTGGATGATGTTATTTCATGATTGAGCAGAGTGCTCTCTTTAGATCGCAGCTTAGAGTTATATTGGCTCTCGATTGATGTGAGTGTGTGGGCAGTCCTCATTATATGATGAGACAGTTTACTGATGGGTTATTATGGTTATGATGTGCCTTTCCCCCTGGCTGGGATCTCCGGTGGGAAGATAGTCTTTGAGCATCGATTATGATTTATGTAAAAATGCCCTTTGATTCATATTGAATAACAAGGTCAGATTTTTTCTTCTTGAAAAAAAAAAGTTAGGAGGTTATAAAGATTTTTGTTGTAGCAAGTACTATGAAACTCAGATGTAATGTGGGTGTAAGCAAGACACTTTAAGAGAAAGTGATTTTCATCCAAATAAACTCGACTCATATTAGAATTCTAATTAATTCAGAATTTTAATTAATTTTTTTAAGCATTTAAGTTAAAATTTTAATTAATTTAGAATTTTGATTAATTTTTAAAATATTTTAATTGATTTAAAATAAGATTAAAAATATTATTATATTAAAATTAAATTAAATTAAACTAATTATTTTCATACTTTCTATATATTAAATTTTTATTATTATTATTAAATTCAATACTCATAACATAAATACCTCTCCCTATCCATCTTTAATATATAACTTAAAAATCAATAATTCTATTTCAACATCAAAAGGGTCTTTGATGAATTATCCGTATAGATCATCATTTTCTTTGTGATGTGTGGAAGGAGATTGGTATCTTGTTGGGTTTTTTCCTAGAACATTTTGATGATGCAAAGGCAACTAATTTGAAGATCAAATTATATCTTCCAAGGTCTCTTCTATGAATAGCATGGCTGTCTTAAAATCCTTCAGCCAAAATGGTGATGTTCTCAAACTCAGATACATAAATCATGAAGTTATTGATAAATTTAGGACATGAGCTTAATTTGATAAAGTAACAGATCATGAGATGAGAGGGATCGGGGATTACTTTTCCTGAGGGATCTATAGGATTATGCTCAAATATCAAAGGTAAACTTTTGGCTTTACAACTTGTTAGAAAATTGGCAAATGTTTTTACTTGTTATTAAAAAAATTATATTTTAAATGATTCTTTACTTGTTATTAAATGGATAGTAATTAAGAAAAAATTGTTTAAAATATATTTCTCATGCCTTGTACAAAGATGTGATGACACTTGCAGGTTCTCTTCACATAATCTCTTTTTATCACCTATGATATTGATTCAATATCTACTTCTTGCACTTGGTACATAGCACATATGGCATGAAAACAATTCGTCTGTTTAGTTTTTGGTGAAGAGTTTTTATTTTTATTGTTATAGAAATATTGTAATATTTCTTTAGTTGTTATCTTTCTATTATGGATGACTGTAATCGGTAATTAATTACAGAATTGGATATTTTTGGATGATAAGACTTTTTTATCAAATAATAATTCTATTATGGATTACATGGATTTGGAAGTGAGATTATTACTTTTGAGATGTTTTATATGTCGGTTAACATGAAGGATCTCAGTTTTTATGGTTACCAGGAAAGTATTCCTGAGATGTTATGCCTAAAGTTTAACTCTCAATTTTTTAACAACTGTCTTACTTAATTCATATTCAGATTCAGATTGACATGATAAACCTCAATGTTGAAAAAAAAATATTGTCTTCTTTATAGGTTAGTTTATTGAGAAACGAGCAAGGCGGTATGCTCTTTATATATAGACTATAGTAATAGGAATTTGATGTATGTTCATACAAGCAGGAGAGCTTGTGCAAATGGTTCGTAGTAAGTACAAGTTTCCATCCTCCAGCTAGGAAAGAGAAAACCAAACCTCTTCTTTATATGGCAGAAGGGGGTGTATTCATCCTAATGGGAGCCATGAATGTGTTAAAATGCTAATGAACATTGTATGTTTATATAATTTGTACAAATTTCCGTTGTCACGTAACAGATGTCTAGGATATATATTATATTCTGTTAAAGGAATCTGAATTACGTGAGATATCATATTTTTTTCGAAAGCACTCCATTTATGTGCATAACAAATTACTTATTTTTTAATTTAATTTTAGTTTTATTTTAATGTTTTTTACCTCTTCATGGCAGATATTAACAAAGTTTATCTCCAATTTATCTTGATTTTGTTATCTATAAATTTTATCTCTAGTTTACATGGTTATCTCTAGTTTAGAAAGTGGCGGTGTCTTTTCACATTATTAGAACCCTCCCAGTTGTTTTTGGAGGCGATTTCATTGTGTTACGGTTTTCCCTCCTTTGTGTTTTTTGGTGTCACCCTTTTAGAAGTTGGTGGCTTTTGTCGCTCCGTCGAATTAGGGACAGGTTAATATCTGCACCCTAATTTCATGTCAAATTTTTTCTTGGGCACTGGCCAAGGTGTAGGGTTTTTTCTCTTTTCCCTTCCATTTTTTTTGTTTTATTAATCTAGGTTATTAGGGACAGGCTTATACCTACTCCCTGATATCTGTGTCGATCTGATTATTGTCCCTCTGTCATGCCTCGGGTACCTGAGTTATCTTAGGGTTTATATCGATTTGTATGTTTACCAAGTCTAACTTTTTTCTTGAGACTCTCTCACTTTGTTTCTGTCCGGGTGGTGAGTCATTGGCATCTCGGTCGTTTAGGATAAGGTTGCTCATTTTTTGGAGGGATTATGGAATGTTTTTGCGAACTTATTTATTTACTTTCTCTCATGTCCTTCACCTTTGTGAAGCTCTGAGGGGCTCTGGAGTCAAACCTGTCGTTGTGATAGGTCTAGTACCAACCAGAGCCAAAAAGAGTGGGAACGCGTACCTTTCTGGTTGGTTTTTTTGTTTCACACCAACCTTTTCATTTTATTTGGTTTGTACATTAGGGTTTGTTTTGTGAGGGTTTTTCCTTCGCCTTGATGGCGACTACATCTTCCTCGCCAGGGGTTCGCACCAATCCTCATGTGTGCTTTCACGTCTCTTCAGTGGTTTCTCCTTTTGTACATGGACCCTTGGCATCCACTCATTCCACAGGTGGTTATAGCTCCGGCCTTGACTTGGGTACTAAGGAGGGTTTACCCTCGGGGGTTCACAGGTTTCAATATTCATCAAATTCGAATGTGGGAAAGCTATCTTTTGAGTAGGTTAAGAGTGCCAAGCCTATGTGTGTACTTGTGCACGACGTGACCATTGACATGGTATCTTCCCTTTCCCAGCGTGCCCTTGTGGGGCGGTTTGAATACCTCAAGTTGTCTCATGTCGCGGTTTTAACTTGGGTTCACGAACACTGGAAGCCATTATTGAGATCTGTCCCTAAGGTGCTTACCTTAGTTAACGATTGGACACTTTTCCAATTTCTCACGACCGACGACTGCGAGCTTGTAGAAAATAGGTATTGGATTTTGCATAAAGGCTCACTCATTCTTAAACGCTGGTATTCTGGTTTTGACCCCCGTTCTGAGAAGATTCATTGGAGACATATGTGGGTGATTCTGCCTGACTTCGCAATACAGTGTTGGAACCTCAAGGGTTTCATGGCGGTAGCAAATGTGATTGACTCTTTCATGCTTTTAGAAGACAATGAACTCTTGGGTTTTGATCGCTTGGCTCCTCAAGTTTTGGTTGACATGGACCTTACTAAAGGATTACCTGATGAACTGGAGGTTTTGTGGGATGGCGGCTCCTTCACCAGAGGATGGACTATTGGAAGGTAGCCTTCCGATGCCACTTTTGTCGGTTGACGGAACACTCCAAGGAGGTATGTCCTTTGAAGTATTTGTTAGTTTATCCCATAATACTGAGAGGGGGGGTTGAATCAGTATTATCAGTTTTTACTTAAAATATACAACAATAAACAACCTAACACATATTTTATCGTTGAAACCTTGAAAGAGAAAACCACCAACATAAACTCATTAATAAGATGAATTTACAAAATTGTTTATCTGCTGCAATAGAAAGGATGTAGATACACCCTATATTTTTTTTGCGACTACAAATAAGGGTGCTACAACACCCCTATGGTTTTCTTCCTGCTTCAACAGACAAGGACGCTACGACACCCTGTTCTCCAGCTACGACTGGAAGGAGGTTCAACCTCCTGCAGACCTGTGGCCTGCCCTAGAACCACCCTACCACCCTAGACTTATTTTCTCAATCTTTTAGAATAGTTAAAAAACTATTCACCTTGGACTCTATCAAGTTTTCTAACAGAGACACTTAATTCTTTACACATTCATTTATTTAAATACCCTATACCTATTTCGTATCAACACAACTCTTCATAGCTGCGCTCTTTCATTTTGGATTATGACTGTTTATTTACAGACATACCTCTTCATCATATACTCGTTCAACTATCGCATCATTTCATTGTTAAGTTTCAGTAAATGTACCGTTTCATTTTTCTAAGAGACTAGAATTTATTTCTGCAACCATGTTTATCGTTTTCTAGTGCTTCCGTAATCTTCTTCTCCAGCTACAATCTGGACCGATGATCTTCTCTCTGGACCATTGAACTACTTTACAGATTTCCTCTTGAAATCGTATTTCCACACCAAGTTTCTATTACAACGATTCCCCACCATTGATCTTCATTGGTCCTCTCCATGAGCGTCGATCTTTAGATTTGCGGGATGCGGGATGTAGCATTTCCCAAAATCGTATCTCGACTTTCCGCAAACTTCTTTCCGCAACAACAATTCTGCACCATTGATCTTTTGCGGGTGTTTTCATGATCGACGATTTCCATACTTCGGGATGCGGATTGCGGGTTCATAGAATCTTTTAAACGCAATTCCCTTTCTTCATTTTTCCTTCCGCACCGTCAATCTCTTTTAGCGGACCTAATCTCAGTCGTCCGATCTTGATCTTTTGCGGAACTTCTGATTTTCTGCCTAACTGTCGAGATTAATCCTTAACCGTTGGATTTATTACAGGACTAAGATAAACCGTCTAATATTGATCTTATCAACTTCGTATTAATAATGTAAAAATATTTCCACATATACCTATAAAAATAATAATTGAACCTTTCTTTTAGCCGCAAGAGTGGAGTGCCCAGAAATTTTACTAAAGGTTTTCACCATAGAGCTTCACTAAGGGTTTTCACCTTAGAACTTTACCTGGTAACTTATGCACCTAATTTAAAGGCCCCAAATGAAGATGCCCAGGAGCAGGAGTGGAGTGCAGATAAATTTTATGAACTGCAAAGCTTCACTGAGGGTTTTTACCACATAAGAGTTTAAGGAAAAGCTCAAAATACAGATTCACCAAAGGTTTTCACCACAGAGCTCAAAATCCAAATTCACTTGCTTCGAGATCCGCTCAAGCAAATCCAAAATCTAAGATAATACCTAAATACCTATCATCTACATAACAACTATCATAGTCACTTAAGTATCACCCACTAACTCTTCATCAAGCCCATTATCCCCTTTTTAATCCATATTCCAATTGCAATCAACTTAAAATGTACTCCATCTATTCATTGATATTCCTCGTCAAGTATCCACGAAATTCAAAGTCAGCCCAATTCACAAAATGCAAAAACTTCAAAAATATACCATAATCAATAACGAAAATCTCATTATTGTAAATGTTTGTGTTGTAATTTCAAATTTTTAACTTTTATCTTTCGTCGTACTCATACCCAATGAGAATTTTACAATCACATTATTTGGGTAGATAATTTTTGTATGGATTAAAAGTATAGAGAAAAAATAAACTTTTGGCCACTCTATGAAGTACTCAAGGTTATGTTATCAAAAATAAAAATAAAAAGTAATAAAAATTCATGCTTATTTATAAAACAAAAATAAAAATCAAATAAAAAGTGATTAAAAAATCTATGTAACCTTATAAAATAAACATTTAAAATCAAATAAAAATTTATTAAAAATAGTCAAACATGTATGAAGCATGTATGAAGCATTGGTCAACTACCTAACTAATCCCTAAAATTACATGTAATTACTATATGAATATGAATAGATCTTGTGATGAAAGTATTTGTTACAAATCCCTAAAATTACATGTAATTACTATATGAATATGAATAGATCTTGTGATGAAAGTTTTTTTACTATGATTTAAGAATAAAGTTGGAGATGAAGATATTACTTTAAACTTTTTTTTTAATGTAAAAATATTAAAAATTTTAAAATAATAAATTTAGAAAATATAAAATATGATGAATTTTTAAATACAACGAGTAAGCTTTGAAGACAATTACTCTTTAAACTCAAGAGAAAAATAAAAACTAAAAATTTGACTAAAAATTTATAATAACACATTTATTTAACGAAAAAACAACTTTTTAGGCTCAAGCTTTGAAAATAATTACTCTTTAATCTCAAAACATGTAAGCTTATAATAAAACATTAAGAATCCCTCAAATAAAAGTAAATTTGGTAAATACCGAATATCCTAAAAGCTTTGAAAACAAAACTTTTTATGCTAGACAATTACTTTGTCAGCTCAAGCAATGTAAATTGGAGATAAACTTTATAAGATTAGATCAACTTTAAAACATACCAAAATGGATAGCTTTGTTAATCTCTTATAGGAAGAGATAAAAAAACTAAAATAGAAACAATTTGTTATGCACATAAATCGATTGCTTTTGAACAAGATGTGATATCTCATATGATTCAGATTCATTTTAACAGAATATAATACATATCCCAAACATATGTCACGTGACAACACAAATTTATACTAATTATATAAACATACAATGTTCATGAGCATTTTAACACATGAACCCGTTTCATTTTAACATAATATAATATATATCTGAATGAAACATATGTCACGTGACAACACAAATTTGTACAAATTATATAAACGTACAATGTTCATGAACATTTTAACACATGAACCCAATGCCCATAGATTTTTCTTGCTCACATTCGGACGAATACACCCCCTATGCCATATTAAGAAGAGGGGTGGTTTTCTCTTTCCTAGCTGGAGGCTGGAAACTTGTACTTACTACGAATCATTGTATTGACATACATTAAATCCCTAGTGCTATATATAAAGGAAAACAAGAACTAGCTTGATGCAGGATATTTATTGGGGCGCCAACATGTATGTCTTGTGTTAGATCTTAAGCTGCTTGATATCCAATCGGGGACATGCCTGCGGTCGCTGCATTAAATAGCCTGCAACAGGTTGGTTATTGTTTGCCATATATAAAGAGCAGACATTTTTGCTCGTTTTTCAATAAACCAGACTATAAAAAAGATAATAATATATATTTTTTGAACATAATGGTTTATCGATCTGAATATGAATAAAGTACGATGGTTGTTAAAAATTTGAGAGTTAAACTTCACTCATAACATGTAAGGAAAGTATTCCTAGTAACCATAAAAACTAAGAGCCTGTATGTTAATCCACATATATAACATCTCAAAAGTAATAATTTCATGTCCAAGTCCATGTAGCCTATAATATAATTTTTTATCCAGAAAAGTCTTAAAATCCCAAAAGAACCAATTATATAATTAATTACAATTATCCAGAATAAAAAGATAATAACGAAAGAAATATTATAGTTTTTCTATAACAATAAAAATAAAAAACTCTTCCCCAAAAACTAAATAAACGAACTGTTTTCATTCCATTTGTGCTATGTACCAAGTGCAAGAAGTAAATATTGAATCAACATCATAGGTGATGAAAAAAAATGACATGAAAAGAGCCTGCAAGTGTCATCACATCATCATATAAAGGCATGAAAAATATATTTTAAACAATTATTTTTCTCAATTACAAATTACAATCCATTCAATAACAAGTAAAACCCAAAATCTAAAATGTTTTGAATAACAAGTAAGAATAAAAAGAATATGCATTAGAGAAAATTTCAACTCAAAATGACTCTCCTAAAAAAATTAATAAAATATTATTTAAAATAATAAAATAATATTTATTAATTTTGGAGGAAAAAAAAAAAAAAAAATTTTTGTTTGTATTTTCGACATATCTCCTTGTGTTTTTACTCAAATTTTGATCGGGAGAGTTTGTTGGATGCGGAATTAAATTCCGCATCCAACGAGTACCCACTCGGCATAGTTTTGATGGACCTCGTTACCCCAAAAACAAGAAATACTTGAAAAAACATGATGATGATGTCATCATCACATTTTCCAGGTATTTCTTGTTTTTGGGGTAGCGGGGTCTGCCAAACGTATGCCGAGTGGGTACTCATTGGATGCGGAATTTAATTGGGTACTCATTGGATGCAGAATTTAATTCCGCGCCAACAAGATCTCCTGATTGGAATTAGAGTAAAAACACGGGGAGATATGTCGAAAATACAAACAAAAAAAGTAGTTTTTTTTATGATACCTATCCCTAAATTTATATTAATTATTTTTTAAGACCTAAACGGTATTTCAAGTTTAAAGCAATTTCATTGGTTAACACATGATGACATGAAATTTGAATTAAAGTTAAAATGCCCATTTTGAGTTGAAATTTCCTCTAATGAATTTTTATAAATGTCCAACTCAATTGCCAATTTGTTAACAAGTTGTAAATCTAAAACTTCATATTTGTTATTTGAACATAATCCTATTCATGCTTTTCCCTCCCATCTTAGGATTTGTTGCTTTATCAAATCAAGCCATGTCTCAAATTTATCAATAACTTTATGATTTATGTATTTGAGTTTGACCATCTTGGTTGAAGGATTTTAAGATAGCCAAGCTATTCATAACATAGATCTTTGAAAGATATAATTTGATCTTCAAATACGTTATCTTTGTAGCATCCAAATGTTCTAAGAAAAAATAAGAAAAGACCCTTAGATTTTTTGTAAAAGAAAATCCATGATAATGCAAATTCAATATTTATTCCAATTTGAAAAAAAAATCAACAAGAAATCAATCTCAATCTCCGTGATGAAAATGATAATCAATCAAAGATGATTCATCAAAACCCTTTCCATGTTGGAATAGACTTATTGATTTTTAAGTTATATATTAAAGATGGATATGCACATGTATTTATGTAGTAAGATGTATATTATTTCAAAGATATATACATTTTATGAGTATTAAAGTTAATAAGATATTTTTTAATATAATAGTTTTTTAAATTTTATTTTAAATTAATTTAAAATATTTTAAACATTATTCAAATTTTTTAATTTAAATACTTTAAAAATAAATAAAAATACTAAATTAATTAAAATTCTAAATCTTTTAAATTACGAGTAAAGCCTAAAAATTATTATCTAGTTATGTATAATAAAAGATACAAAATATGATTCGAGTTTATTGTGTCGAGAGGTGTTTTCTACAGCTCAAATGGGAGCGATATGTCCCGTCTGTAACACTAACGTGGCACATGTAGGCTAAATAAAAATAATAATAATGAAAATTAAAAAATAACAAAACTTATAACATGTCAGCTTATAATTAAAAAAGTTAAAAATATTATACTCATATAAATATATAACCATAATAATAAAAAGTAAAAAAAAAAAACTTATAACATGTCGGCTTATAATTAAAAACATAAAAAATATTATACTCATATAAATATGCAACCATATTAGGGCAATACTCACAATCTTACAAACTGAGTAGTAAAAAATTTAGTTGACTTGAAACCTAAGTAGACATAAAGTTAGGAATAAAATATGTGATAGAAAATAAATTACAAAATAATAGATGGAATATTAAAACCATATTTATAAGGTTCTTTAAATGCAAATACAACTAGCAAGAAATCACTAGCTACTAAAACCATGTGCCTTAAACCACTTACATCCTTGCTCATTCCCAAGTAAAGGTTAACCCTAACATGTAAATGTTCATTTTTAGTTATAGAGAAAAACAAGTCATTTTTCAAACACATTTGGATAAATGTTTAAAATCTTCATTTGATGGTAAAAGTTTTTCAAATTCCAATTTATTGTGGAAATCTAGATTTTAAAATTGTATATGGATTATTTAACTCATTACCTACTCTTAATATTCATTATTAGTTTTAAAGAAAGACGAGTAAAGGAATTTTTGGAAAACTATTTATCATATTTTGAAATTACTTAACCAAGTTGGTCATTTCTCTTCCAAGTAGGAATAGTTATTATTAGACATTTTTCTAAATTAAAAAGGGTTTGAACTTCAAAAGAACTTGATCCCTCTCAGGGCTTGGTAGAGCCATAGTTAAGATGGATCTATACTGATATCAACTCAAAAGATGTGATACTATTTTTCTGTTGTCATAAATTATAATTTAATTTGATAAAATTGAAATTTCACAATAAAATTTAGTTATAATTTTTTAAATATAAGCTATTTATAATTACCTTTTATTTTATTTAAATTATAATTATATTTTATTTTGTTTATAAAAGATAACTTATCAAAAATAACTTTACATAATTATTATAATTATAATTTTAAAATTAATAAAATAAATTTATTACAATCATCTTTTCAAATCTCTTAATCATTAATTATAATAATAATAAAATAAATCAATATCACAATCATCCTCTCCACAATCCAAAACATGTGATGTCAAGTAAAGGAGTGAACACACCCTTATATAAGTTTAGAGCTCCACGTTCTCTAACAATAAAATATTATTTTTGTCGACTAAACAAATAGCTTTAGCCTCCAAGTTAAACTCTTAGGATTATTTGTAACATCATTCCTTGTCTCCGGTCCAGCTATGACCTCTACCCATAGTTTCCCTATAGTAACATCTTAGGGGTGCTACGCCTAGGGCTACATCCATCTCATAATGATCTTCTTGTGAAATTGATCACAATTCAATATAAAAAAAATAACTCAATCTATTTTAATTTAAAAAAAAATATAATAATAATAATATAAATCAATTTAAATTAGAATAGTTTAATTATTTTTATTTGTCAATTTTTATTAGTTTATTTGGTTAAGGTGTGGGTTTGTTTGCAAGTTACCCTACTTCAAATACCTTTAGGGATAACTTAGTTAGGAAGATACACCAAAAATTTCAACCATGTTAAGGGTTGGTATGGCCCCAAGTGAGAATCGTTTCTACTAAACAATTTTTATTTATTTATTTAAACACTTAATTGAATTAAATGAAAAAATAATATATTTATTGTATAATATTATCAATAAAATTGAATAAAAATAATTTAATTATATAAGTGTGTAGGTTAAATGCTAGGAATTTATATATTTTTCTACATAAAAATCATATATTTGATATTCATTAAGAATCAAAGTATACATCAACTTACATCAAATCTTTAACACTACTAATATGAAAACTCAAGCCAATGTAAGTCATCCTTCAAAGCACTTATTCTATACTATTAACTAACAATTCATTCCAAAAAACTTCCAATTATAAATGATTGAACTTACATAGACATTAAACTCTCATAACTGTGAATAAAAAAATGTGATAATTTTTTTTTCAAAATCCCTTAAAAACCTCTTCATCATTCTGAATCTCCATAAATAAGAGAGTTTATTCAAATTTACACATTTAACATAAAAACATAATCAAAACACACACTCTCTCTCTCTCTCTCTCTCTATATATATATATATAAACACATTATTTTATGTTTGAACGAATTATTCTCTATTTTTTTAAAACTAAATTTAAACTGATTATTCTTTTTAATGAATTATTCTCTATTTATTTATTATTATTAATGACATCGAAAAGTTTTGGTGAATTTATTAATGAAAAGGATGGACTAAACCAAGTGTTGTTAGTCTCCCTCAGTGATCTATCCCTCAATGGAGTAGACCCCATTATTCTTGGAGCAGAGTGTTGGTCGCTTAACCCCCTTAATTTAAAATGGTTGGCTTCACAGTTATCAAATTCTGCTAAATTGATGAACTAAATTAGAAAATTTAGAAATTCGTTTGATTCAAATTATTTGTGAAAACAAATTTTTAATTCTAATTTGTAGCATCCTCTTTTCTACTTGGATAGAATACAAAGGTGAATGTATAATATGCAACCTTTGTCGGAGAAGCTCAAGGTTGGTAAATCGATGTAAGTAATGTTGTTTATTTTCTTAAGTTGTGAATTGCATTATAGCGTTAAGAGACTGCAGTCTTGGCTTGACAAAGTGATAGGGGCATTGAATCCACTTATAACATATTTGTAAACCTGAACAGATCCTTGGGGCGCGCAGTATAAAATTTCTTCTATTAAATATTTCAATCACATCAATTAATTTAAAATCATTGATACTTAACCATATAATCATTCTTTAAAGATTAAGAGCCTACAAAACACAATCACTCAAATGCTAACTCATATAAGAAAATCTCACTAAATAGTATAATAAGACACAAGCATTATATTAGTCGCATGATGATCCTTTCAATGAAATGACATTCACATATTATCCATGTCCTTTAGTTATGGTTAACACATTCCATATCAAAATACCATATATTGTACTTGATATCCTAGGCACAATCATTGGAGGTGAAGTATGAGTCTCTTGAGTTGGTTGAGGAGCAAACAACAAGGTTAGATGACTTTAGATGATAAAAGAAACTAATTTATAAACTATGTACATATACAAACTAGTTTCACTATACTTGTCATTCGAGGTTTGTCTAATTCCTTTCTACCATTGGAACATATTCTCTGTAACCACCATTTGAAAACCATGTTAATTCAATGTACCTAATAGCACTATAAATCAATTTACAATTCTAACAATGTAAGCTACATAATAAGCTGGAGACATGAAAAAGTATTTCCATATACAAGGTTTGTTATATTTTTTTAGCATTTAAGCAATATGATCTAGGATCTTATCTGAGAGAATAACATGCACAGCAATAATCACAAGAGATAAGAGACACAAAGAGTTTTCCTCGAGGAAACCATAAGGGAGAATAACCCGCAACTTCCTCAGAGATAGAATGAGCACCAATGGCAAAAGTAAAACCCAAAGACAGAAACATGATCCCCGGCAGTTGTTCTCTCTCTCACTTATGTGAGCTTCTCTTCTCTCACTTATGCGCTACAGTTGAGTGAGTGTGTGTTATAAATAGAGAGGCTCACTCTCTATTTATACTAGTTTTCGACTTGACAATTACTTACCAAGGCTGACTTCACTAGGAGAGTCTAATAACCCTAATGCCCCTCAACTGTGGGGACATTTATCCCCGATCAACAAAGGAGTGTTACCCTCTATGACTTTACATGACTTGATTACATTAATGATTGTCTTGATAGGAACAACGTGATACAATCAAATACAATACATAAGATATACAAATGAATACATTCCAAAGTTACAAATAAATCAACACTCCCTCTTAACTAGGAAGGTATTCTCTTGACACAGTTCATCAACACAAGTCTTCATCACAGCATCATCATTAGACTGGATCATCATCAGACCGAATCATCATCAAAGCTGGATCATCATCATACTAGATCATCATCATCATCAATGCTCCCGCTATCTCAAGTAAATGGTGCTATCTCTCAATTCTACTCGTCATAGGAAGTTCTATAGAGCCAACCCTTTTTCATGTTGGTTGTAGGCCTAGATTACATGTAGGTCTTCTTCTTCAGCACTTATATCATCGACATGGTAGAACACACCTACTACCATCCGAGAAAGGATCCAACACTTATATCCACTGGCATGATAGGACACACCTACTACCATCTGGGAAAGACTCCAACACTTACATCCACTGGCATTGTAGGACACACGTACTACCATCCAGGGAAAGGCCCCAACACTTACATCCACTGGCATGGTAGGACACACCTACTACCATCCAGGGAAAGGCCCCAACACTTAAATCCACTGGCATGGTAGGACGCACCTACTACCATCCAGGGAAAGGCCCCAACACTTACATCCACTGGCATGCTAGGACACACCTACTACCATCCATGGAAAGGCTCTACACTTACATCTGTCGGCATGGTAGGACACACCTACTACCATCCAGGGAAAGGCTTTGCACTTACATCCGCTGGCATGGTAGGACACACCTACTAGCATCCGGGGAAAGGCACAACACTTAGAGAACCCTATTCATGCAACCCCAACATTTTTAAGTTAGTGCTTCCTGAATCCAACAACTTAACCGCTTACCCTTATTGAGGGAGGGGAAGACCTCTACCCATATCACCTCACTCAGGTGACCAAATTTTAGGCACGGAGTGAGTTGGCTAAAGCTAAATTCCGAGGTCGATAACCCAGATGAATCATATGCCTATGAACCCACCTGTGACTACTTACACCTTTGAGTTACCACCTTCAAAACTAGTTAAACATGTTAGCTTATATCACAACTTCATGGAAGCTCTTAGGAGCTACTGTTGTTACTTACCCTTCGATTAGAAGTACCCGATGCATGGTTGATTAGCTGATAGGGGTACCCTTTAGCTGATATAGTTTAACTGCTTGATGAATTGGTGAGGATTATGTGGTTGGATCAGATAGCCTCGTTGGATGGACATGCTTCAAACCTAGGATATTCCTTTGATAAAAAAACACTTTACTTTATGAATCTTAGGAGGTATGGGAGGCATAACACTTTACTTACGAGCATCCAAGACCTTACTTACTGCCTTCCCTTATGCAGTTAAGTATTCCGGGTAAGAAGTATGAACTTATGGGTATCATGTTACCATCGAGAAACGAAGTGATACGAGTCTGGAATTAGGACCAAATGTCGTACCTTATAACCCTAGGATGATGGAGGAGTCATCTTTAAACCGGGAAGGAGCAGTGTTAGATACGATTGGATGTTTTGAGGGGACTGGGAATCGGTTCATTAAACCTTACCTTCACACCCAATACCACCCACCTATCTGAAACAAAAGACATTCTATGTACATCCCTATACCACGCTAAAAAGGGCATGCTAGAACACCAGTTGATGTCCTGATTGGATGTTGGAGAGGAAGAGGTCGGAAGGAGATTATCGGAATAGGGAATGCATAATTATACCTTACCTTGTGAATACTACCCACCTACCTAAATGGATTTCTCTTTACAACCCGAGCTACATGCCAGGGCAGGCTATCAGACAGACAAAGAGCAGTTACCGGATAGCGGAGCGGATACCGAATAGGGGATGGGGGATCGGGAATAGGGAATCAGTTCATCAACCCTTACCTTATAATATTTTACCTCCCACCTATATAACCCCAATATTAGTGCTGTTAGAGTAGAGCTCTCCATGAATCCCTTACCCTCTCAAGACCAGAAACATAGGAGCATACAGTATACACTCTAGAAGCCTTTAATACTAGGACAGGAAGTAGAGGAGGGGAATCTATCACAACATCACCTTTCTATTTATCTGCACCAACTTAGAGACCTAGAGCCCGCAGAGACCAGGAATCACCTTGTCAATTAGTCGATCATCCTTAGAGATACGAAATCCCCCAAAGGGAGGATGCCATGGATGCTTCAAAC
Organism: Pseudotsuga menziesii; assembly: GCA_001517045.1. Classification (NCBI taxonomy): domain Eukaryota; kingdom Viridiplantae; phylum Streptophyta; class Pinopsida; order Pinales; family Pinaceae; genus Pseudotsuga; species Pseudotsuga menziesii. The sequence goes on from LPNX010114520.1 coordinate 134,892, forward strand.
CCTTCACCTTTTATTTTTAATGCCGACCACTTAGGTTAGAATAATAGATTCACTTTACCACCCTTGATATCTAGAAGGACTTATATAGACCAGCAGGGGACAGTATAGAAATACCTTTACTTTTATACCAGACACCTCCAGAAAGCCATATATGTACATCCCTAGCCACATGCTGGAAAGGGAATGCTACCACACCTAAGGAGCCACCGATTGGATCATTGTATTAGAAGTTGAAATTGCTTTCTTAAACCTTACAAGCTCCGGGTGGATCAACAGATGGAGGAACTTACCCACTCATTAATGAGAGAGACTAGGAGGGGAAGATCTTTAGCTGTAGGGAACAACATTATAATGAAGAACTTACCTTGTTCATACTACTTGCTAAAAAGACATTCTATATACCGGCCCTAGCTACATGCTTAAAAAGTAATATAGAAGACCAGGCAGGAGAAGTGTCGGATCGAATTTTAGGATTTTATTATGTGGGAATGAAAATAAATGCTCTCATTAAACTACTTGCATACTAATAAATGCCTTTTAGAACCACCAATGATAAATGCCTTTCGCTCTGAATTTACCCATATTGCTAGGTCACGTTCGCATATTGATAGGCCACCCTTTTCACTCTTTAATTTACCATCTAATCCTGATAGGCCATGTTAATACTCTCTATAATCTTCATATGATGCCACCTTTTTTTCTTTCATTTTTGATTTGGATAGGGTCCGGACATACTCTCTATTAGATTTACCATGCCACCTTGTATTCCCCAATTTACCCGTCATAATAAGGCCGGGTTCAGCTTCTCTATCATCTGTGTATCAACCACCTTTTCTTCTTGAATTTACCATATATAAATAAGTCCTTTATTGCCTTGGTCCTGCTAGCCTAAAGAGACTATTTTTTCCCATCTAGGTATGTGGAGAAAGGTCTGTCTTAATCTGTAGTTAGCTGTAGCTGTAGTAAGCTTAGTTAGGCTAGTTAAAATATGCATGCATTGCCGTGGAAACTAGACAGGATACACTTGCTTTTGTTCAACTTGTTGTAGTTTTACGTGGATGACTAGCCATACATAGTATCCATTCTTTCTTTGAACCCCCGTAAAGCCCTCGACTAACTTCAGTTTTGTTTTAGCCCTATGGACTGCTACCTGCCCTCTTCTAGACTACCCTCTGTATACTTTATTTCTCTCTTACTTGCCTCTTGTTGGGGAGCTTATCACATGTCAGCTTTAACTCAACAATATGTATATATAGGTGAACTAACTGTTGGAGCTTTGGAAAGTAAGATCTCATAATTGTAAACTAGAAGCCTAAATAGAGTCTCTTAGTCCATGCACTTTTATCTATCCATGTGAAGACTTAAGCTGTAGAAAAAAGGTGGAGTGAAGATCGTCTTAAGTAGCTGTAAAGTGAAACCCCAATATTTAAAGAATGCAGTATATGATTCTTTACCTAGTGCTTGTAATGGTATGTATTTACCTAATAACTGACAACATCATTTTGTGAGAACATCATGCTAATAAGATTCTAAATATAAGCTTTACTGTCATATAAGTACTTAGTAACAACACATTTATGAAATCTTGTCTTTGGGGTTGAGGAAATGTTGGGATGTATGCTTGGTTCACACGGGTTATATATGGTTATGTGAAGGTTGTGTGAGTCGTGTAGGAGTTTATATGGATACTTGGTTTTTTTATACGTTTCGGCATTATTTGTCTGAGGTAAGGTTTGAGGAACTGCTGCGGAGGTACCAAGACTCCAGGATCCCAGGGAGGGAAAGATCGAAGGGGAGGTCTAGGATTTAGCAGGACCTTTACTAGTAGGCAGAATATTTGTCGGGGATCTAAATATAAAAGATATGGCCCCTCAATATAAGTTTTTGATGGCACCGATAGAGGCTCACTCGAAAGGTAATACCTCTTGGTTTTATAAGAAGGGATTTCCTCTAGGTTGGAAGAGAACTGATTTTCCAACCAAGCAAGGGAATTAGGGAGTTGAAAGGAAGGGTATGGTTAAAAGGTGAGACCATAAATCACTACAATTATACAACTCTAAGGCATGTTGAATGACGGAATAGGGTAGGGGGGATCATGAGTAGCAACACACCCTGCCTACCATATCAATGGTGCTAACCTAAACGACATCCATTGCGGAGAGATAGAAGCCAAGAGAAGGGATTACTTTAGGAAGTGGGTAGAAGGGCGGAGAGAAAGAAGGCTAACCTTCTCTATCAGATTAACCTTCTCTATCAGATTAAAAGGACACAATACTCCTTATGGTAAGAGTATGGGATAAACTTAATAAATAGAGAGCCTTTTCTTAAGAGAGGAAAGGCTTTACGGGAACTCCCTCATTGAGTCGCAAAAATGTAGCGTGACGGTTAGAGTGAGGCACCACACTACTTGTTGTAATCTCACAAATCACATAGGGTTACCAATAATACACATTAAACACATACAAATACAACATAGACAAGAGACAAGATCATAGGTAGAATAATAGATTATATTATAGTGAAAGGGTCCATACAATACAGAGAACTGAACCGACTTATTATATGGCTCAACAGCCTAATATATATGATTGACAAAACAGTTACAAATAACTACCTGTCAGTTCGGTTAACCGACACGACCCTATGTGGCCGACCTAATCTCTAATTAGTCGGCTGATTGACTTAGTCAGTTTATCGTTCTAGTTAACTTACCAACTAGCTCCTCCAACATCTCCCCCACGAGCAAAATTGTTCTTCGTCCCGAAGAACAGGGAGGTACCAAAAATGCATTACCTATCTTTAAGTAGTTATTGCTATGTTTCGACCTTCATGGGCTGTGAAGTTTAATAGTTGGTCTTTTCTGTACACAGACCTCGACAATTGCTTCAGCTGTCACTGCCGACTAGAACAATAAACCAAATAGAATGATAAACTGACTAAGTCAATCAGCTGAATAATTAGAGATTAGGTCAGCCACATAGGTTTGTGTCGGTTAACCGAACTGACAGGTAGTTATTTGTAACTATTTTGTCAATCATATATATTAGGTTATTGAGCCAGATAAGAACTCGGTTCAATTCTCTGTATTGTATGGACCCTTTCACTATAATATAATCTGTTATTATATCTATGTTCTTTTCTCTTGTCTCTGTTGTATTTGTATGCCTTTAGTGTGTATTATTGGTAACCCTATGTGATCTGTGAGATTACAACATTGGTTCTGTTGTCGGTAGTACATATTTGAGATGAATACAAGCGGATGATATCAGAACAGGAGATTAAGGACTGGTGGGAGCGTAAGGTAGAAAATTATTTGCAGAATTACACATGGAGAAACAGATTAATGATTGCTCAAGCAAAAGAAAGGTTCTTTACTGAAACCCATGAGAAGTTTTTAGAAATACCAAAAGCTTCTAGAAAAACTGATTCGAGGGGGAAGGACAAACCTGTCGGAGTGGTTTGAAAAGATCACCGACGAATTCTACAAGGAACAAGCTATAGAAGAAAGAAATTCGGTGGAAACTATTTAGAAGAAATTCTATACAGACCTTACCGAGCAATTACTGTGTTTCTTACCAACCTTGTTGTTCAAGTTCCTGATAGAAAAGGGAGTGGGTCATATTGTCGAACCTTGTCCATTACTATGCGAAACGCCACAAAATACTAACTGGGCGGAGAAACAAAAGAAGTGGGAAAAATTCATTACCGAAAGGTAGTGGGAATATTTCCTAAGCAAGTAAACAAAACTATTCGAGCTTTCTAAAGCATTGGGTAGGCTATGGGGGGGTAGTTGGTCATATGTTGGGGTAAAGTGGAGAGGATTCTAGTCGACTAAAAAGAGATACCATCACCAGCAATGAAAAGTTGGCCTAAAAAGGAAATCGAACGGACAGTGTCACACAAAGGTACGACGGATTTACAGAAAATAGAGAGAGAGAAGAGGCTGCAAATAAGGGAAGAAAGAAGAGAAAGAGCTATAGCACTGCAAAGTGGAATGAATACTAGGGTGGCAGATCAAGAGAGAAATCCGCTAGAGTCAGTTCATGACTGACAAGAAGAAGGCATGGAAGAAGAAGTGTCACCTGTGGAAGAAAATTTGTGGATAGAGCAGTGAGAAGCTCTCCGAATAGAGGTTCCCCAGGAGGTAAGACCTCTATCTCCAACGAATCCGAGTACCAGGATACAAGCCATTGTCGAAGAGGACCTCATACTGAGAGCTAGTGAGTTTGGTGTATGGAGCCGACTAGACGATGAGATAAACAATGATAATCATCTACTTATCCATCGACCAGAATAAGGAAATTGGGTCACGCTTCAAGCGTACCCCTCCAACCAAAGTATCCACTTACTTTACCTGACACATGAAGGAGCACCCCCCTGCCAAATACAGCTTTGGAGAATACAAAAAAATCGGACCCGCAGACAAACAATTACAGTTGGACATCGACAAGAGAAGTCAACCCCGACCGACTACTTGTGAGAGAAAGAACGACAAACAAAACAACCCACGAAAACGAGAGTTCTGTCGACAACAGCTCTGCACAAAAATATAAACAAAACATCCCACCATCCCCACCACCGCCACCTCCTGAAGAAAACAGCGACAACGAATATGAAATGGGTCACGGATCAACGCATATCCCTCTATATGAGGACAACGAAGATCCCAGATGACATTGGTTTTTCTGCGAGTCGACATGGGAGGCCAACCAGGTTACAACAGAAGACAGATAGATGGCACAGTTCGCTGGTGCATTGAGGAAAATAGATCTAACTTGGTATATGACCTTTTCTAAGAGAACCCCCATTGCACCCAAGGCAGAAATTAAAGCGCAATTTCTATCATTTTTTAAAACTCCAGATGCTAAATATCTGGCAGCTAAAAGGTTACAAACAACTTCGCAAAATCCAGCAAAATCCGTCCGAGAGTACGACAAATGCTGGAAGGATGTTCTCAGCCAACTGGACTACGTAATTGATGAACAATTGCTAATTCAGTGGTTTCTTGCAGGTCTTTCACAGAAAATTCGACGGCATATAATCCTGGAGACATTCAAAACATATGAAGATGCCCTGACTAAAGCCTTACAAGTAGAGATGGATGAAGAATTTCCAGCATTCCCCACAGATAATAGACTGGAAGAACAACTTGAGATCATGCAGAAATCTTTAAAAGAGCTAAACCTTAAGAGTCAGGACATCTGGTGCATGAAATGCTCAACGACTAAACATTCAAAAGATAACTGTCGATAGGATATCAACCGACAGGACATTCGATTTGTGGAAACAAAGTGTTTTTGCGACATCTGCCAAGAACACGGAGAACACAGAACGAAATATTTCCCATTTAACATGAAAAATGGTAAAGCATCTTGGTGTGCTATCTGTGAAAAGAAGAATCACACCACGCCCGACTACCACCTAAACCTAGAAAACCGACAAAACTACCACGTAGTCTATTAGACTAATGCAGTCATGCAGAACAATGAGCAACGAAACAATGTGCAAAACAATCAGAATAGTCAAAGGTACGAAGGTCGTCGATATGAGTGCCGGTTCGACAACCGACATGGAGGATATGGAGGTCGAGGTCGATTCTCTGGGAATCACGACAACCGACCAAGTCGGCCCATCCAATGTTTGACATGTTACAAAGAAGGATACCGATATGCAGACTGTCCATACAAGGACAGAACTGACTTAAAATTCTGTACTAGTTTTGGAGTAGGGGATCACTCATTAGAGGATTGCCCTACTATGCTTGAAAAAATAAATAAAAAGAAAAATGTTAATGTCTTGTCGTGCGTACAAAAACATGATATTACCAATACAAAGAACTTGCATATCATAACCTGACAAGAGACAAAAATTGGGAATGATAACCCATGAATAAGCAAAATAAAATAAAAGAATGATTATCCTGATCCAGTTAAACAAAAACAACTGTATAAAGATGCAACAAATGTATTTAGAGAATTTACTCGACAGGAAGAAAAGGACGATAATTGACAAGACACAGTAAAAGAGTTAATACACTTAGTACAAAAAGATAAAACAGTATCTCAATTCATCGACTTATTGTATAAAATAAAACACAACAATAACACCGAAAAACAAACAAAGAATATCTGCAGCCTAAACCAAAAAGATAAAAGTGATGCTGACCCACTTGTCGACCTAGAAATTGAAGGATACCATGTCCGACAAGTTGTGCTCGACTTCGGATTGTAGGTAAATATTATGACTCGAGACACTTGGGAACAATTGGGTAGACCTCGACTATACGAGTCAGAAATATACCTGAAATTAGCCAACCAAGGCCTAATTGAACCTATCAGAGTGTGGAGAAATGTCGACACGACAATAAAAGGAATATAGACCAAAGTTAACTTTGAAATTATTGACCCTAAGGAAGGATCCAGCTCCTTCCCAGCGTTAGTAGGTCGACCTTGGGGAAGAAAAATGAAAGCATCGATATCCTTAGACAAAGAAATAATAACACTAAAAGGAAATGGACAAAAGGTCATTGTACTTATTCATCCATCCTAAGGAGAACCTTGGACAGAACCTATTGATGAAGAAGTTGACATCCGACAACTATATAAGATACAAAATAATGAATATTACATAGAACCTAATGCTTACAGTGAACTTTACTTAGGCAACCAAGATTCAGTAGGATACAATTTAGATGCAGAACTATATGATTGGGAAGTCGAGAATTATGAAACACAAGCAAGAGGCTGCTGGACTATTCAAAAAGTGCAGAAAAAACCAGTCCAACAGTGCTTCTTGATGTCCATCATCCCAAAAATATTTGAAAAGAAAACTAGGGAATATCCTACCTTAAAACCAACAAATATAAATAGTACACAAATACCAAGGTAGAAAGAAAGAGAATCATCGGTCATGCATATAGAATAAGTATCCAGAAACATTGGTGAACATGGACGACTACAAAGCTTAGTGGAAACTTTTACAGGACAAGCTACTAGATGGTGGGATACCCATCAATCAAGACTGTAGACGTGGACAACAGCTTCAACTTTCTTCAAAGAATTATTTGGAGGAAAAAAGTTAACCAATCAAGCCCAAATACCTATGTTCATCCAAGGATAGGATCCAGAAGACCACATAAGGACATGTGAAAAAGAATGGAAAAGACTTGGGTATAAGGATGAACGTACATGGCCACACCTCTTTCCATCAACGCTTTCCGACTTACCAAACAAATGGTATAAAATGGAAGAAGATTGAGGTGAAACATTCCTATGGCATGAAATCAAAGAGAATTTTATCAAAGATTTCAACTTTATACCACAAGATGAGAATCTGGTCGAAAAAACAAGAAATATCAAAGCATTTATACAACCGACAGAAAACAAAACATTAAAATATAACCGACTAACAATAAACTGCAATAATATACAAACCGGGACAATACCACAGTCAAGAAGACTACAGATGAAAATTGAAAATCCGGAAGGGAAAAGCTTTAGATGGAAGTCAAACCATGTTGAAATTACAAAACCAATTCGCACAGTGCTCAAAGTCGAGACAACCGACAAAGAAGATATCAACCGAATGATTGTAGCAGATTTTCCTGCCACATTTTCACAATTTAAGAAAGGGATCCGACCAATCAATGAAGCCAAAGCACCAGAATGGCTAGATGCTAAAATCAAAACTAAAGAATTCAACATCTCAAGTGATGACTGACAAAAAATGGTTAAAATTGGAGACTACAGGAATGAAGAACAAACGACAGAAATAGTGAACTTATTAAAAGAGTTTCAGGATGTATTTTCCAGATATTACAAAGATCTCAAAGGTTTAGTGCATGAAATGGGTGAAATCAAGATCGACATTAAACCTGATATATGACCTGTAAAGAAAAGACCATATAAACTAGCTCATAAATACAAAGAGATAGTCAAGATGGAGATTGATAACATGCTTGCAGCAGGTATTATCTACCCTATTGACCAATTAGAATGGGCAAGTCCAATGGTTGTTCAACCAAAGAAACACGATCCAACCAAGATAAGAATTTGTGTCGACTTCAGAGAGCTAAATAAAGTTACATTAACAAACCGATTTCCAACTCCTTATGCAGATGAAATCTTAAATGAGGTTGCAGGACATGAATGCTACTCGTTTATAGATGGATTCTCAGGTTATAACCAAGTACCAATAGCCAAAGAAGATCAGAAAAAGACAACATTCATATGTGAATTTGGTTCATTAGCTTACAGGGTTATGCCTTTTGGACTAAAAAACGCACCTGCAGTATTTTCCAGAATTATGGTCAAAACATTTCAAGAATATGTTTACAAAATAATGGCAGTATACTTTGATGATTGGACAATATACTTTATGTTAAAAGATCACTGCAAATGGCTAAGGCTTATGTTGGAACGATGCTGACAAATCTAGCTATCTTTGAACATCAAGAAGTGCATATTTCTGACCCCCATAGGGATATTGTTAGGACACATTGTCTGCAAAGAAGGCATTAAGGTCGACTTCGCAAAAATAAAAATTATCCTCGACTTAAAACCACCAGTGAACCCGAAACAAGTTAGGGTATTACTTGGTCATACAGGATATTACAGAAAATTCATAAGATACTATTCAAACATGACCTACCCATTGGAAGAACTATTAAGAGAAGATAAGGAGTTCGACTGGACAGAGGAATGCAACATATCATTTGAAAAACTAAAAAGAAATCTAGTCAAAGCACCCATCCTAAGGTTTCCAAACTGGTCGAATAAATTCCATGTACACATCAACGCATCAGGCCTGGCAATAGGAGCAATCCTAACTCAACCAGGAGACGATGGAATGGACTACCCTATAGTTTACACCAGCAAAAAAATAAATAAAGTAGAAAGAAACTATTCAACAATAGAAAGAGAAGCATTAGGAATGGTCTTCACACTACAAAAATATCGACACTACCTACTAGCTAATCCATTTATCTTTTATACCGACCAACAAGCACTAACATATCTCGTAAATAAGCCTTTACACCATGGGAGAATCTGTCGATGGCTACTTCTAGTCCAAGAATTTGAATTCAAATTCATTGTCAAACCAGGAAAATTAGATGTCGGTCCCGACCACTTATCCCGAATCGACACAGGAGAGGAACCAACAGGAGTCGAAGACAACTTACCGTATGCATATTTATTTCGGATAGAAGCAGTACCGGCAGAGTTAGAGGAAATAGCTCATTTTTTAGAAGATGGACAAGCACCAGAAGGCATGAGTATGAAGAAGAAACAAATCTTAGCCATGAAAGCTGCGCCATATAGTCTCATAAATGGATTCTTATATAAAATGGGTTTGGACGACATTCTCAGAAGGTGTGTACTAGAACATGAAAGAAATAATATTATGTATGAAGCACATTATGGACTTGCGGGAGGACATTTGCAGGCAGACACAACTGCCAAGAAAATCCAACAATCAGGGTTATGGTGGCCGACACTTCATAGAGCGTGTAAAAAGTTTGTAAGCCAATGTGACAGATGTCAACGACTGGGTCGACCTTTGCCTAGTACAGAAATTCCCTTGATATTAGTAAAACTAACCTTGACATTTGAAATTTGGGCCATTGACTTCATAGGACCATTTCCCATACCAGCAAAAAGAACAGGTGCAAGGTACATAATAACTGCAGTCGAGTATGTAACCAAATGGGTAGAGACAGAACCAGTCGACACATGTTCCAGTGAGATAGCTGCCAAATTTATCTATGAAAATATCATTACCCGATTTGGATGTCCACTAACCCTAATCAGTGACCAGGGAACACACTTTATTAATAAAACTATTAAAACACTAACAAATCAGTTCCAAATCGACCATCGTCAGAGTACAACTTACCACCCTTAGTCGAATGGAGCAATTGAAGCATTTAACAAAACATTAACAAAAGGATTAACAAAAATATGTAACACCGATAAAGATGACTGGAATGAAAAGATACCTGCAGTACTATAGGCGTATAGGACACCATACAAGCGTTCAACCAACCAAACATCGTTTCGACTAGTTGATGGACAAGAAGCAGTAGTTCCACTACACTTTCGACAACAAACACCTATTATCATAGAGATTTTACATGTCGATGTCGAACAAGGAAGAAAGGACTGACTGATGCAATTAAGTAAACTGGAAGAACACCGACTGATCACTCTACAACATCAAGGAATCCAAAAAACAACAACAAAAAACATGGCATGATCGCAACATCAAAATCAAAAACCTGTCGGTAGGGGACTTGACTTTACTATACAACAGTCGAGTAAAAGAGAAACCCAAAAAGCTACATACAGAGTGGATGGGACCCTATGTTGTCGAAGAGATTCATGCCAACGGATCAGTCCGACTAAGGACGCTACAAGGCATAGTATTTCGGAAACTTATTAATGGTGCTCGACTAAAGAGATACATAAACTAAACAGGTTCAAAAAAAAACAAACATACAACGACCAAACGGTTAAACAAAAGCTATAAAAATCTGAAAAAAAAATCCAAAAAGCAAAATAGAACCGATATCCATAAAAAAGTATGGTAGGGAATCAACACTTCAATAACTGACATCACGCCCATTGACATAACATCATCGACCGCTCACATGATCGACATCAACCAACGACCTCGAAAGTCACATCACTTCTTCATGACTTCGAGCACCAAAATCAAATAACCATTAACGCAAACTCAAGTGCTCGCGCTGAACCATCACGTCAGCCATTAATACACCCCTCGACAGAAATGTTAAATACATCAACTATAAATAATGGATCGCAAAAGGATCATTTAGAGTATTTCAACAAGAGAGAGCAACCTAGCAACTAGAAGACTGAAATCCAAGAATACTGAAGTAAAGTCGACCAGCAAACAGACAAAATGGCACCAAAATAAACCAGAGCTGCAGCCAAGTCTAAAGAACTACAAACTGCGGAGACACCATTAATAAGGAGACTAAGAAACATCAAGAATGCTAAGGCTCAGGAGAGCTCATGGGAAAAACTATGGGCCGAGATAAAAGAATGGGCCTATATAGAAAAAAATTCTACCCCAACTGTAGAGAAAATAAATCACAGTACTATTGTGAACTACATAAACGCATCATTCATGGCCAGTTTTGGAGGCACAAAGGAAACAACAGTGAAATTCATCATAAGCCGATACCACAACAACATATTTTATGTCGACAGACCCGTCAAGATCTCCGGTGAAGTAATCTATAAATTGACTAGTTTATCAAACCAAGGTGACCCAGTACCAGTGGACATAAAAGAAGGGCTGGTAGAGGAACTAACTGGATCATCATCAGGAAAGAACTCCAAAGGGCTAATGATTAGCCAAATACAATCCTGAATGCCACAAATTGTGGCTAAAATCATAGCCACTGGGCTTACACTGACAAATCGAGGAAGCGACCCAAAACTAGATATGTTGGAGGTAGTGGATACCATTGCTGACACAGGGAAAATCTACAGATGGGCTGAGTACGTCGTTGACATGCTCAAATGCATCTGTGAAAAATTCCAGGAGTCAGGAGGGATTATAAGGTTCCCATCCCTTATGATATAGATAGTCATGTATTACTTGTGTCCTATCGGGGACAAGCAGTTTCAAGAGCCTACGAAATTCCATATGTGGAGATTCAAACCGTTTTCCCAAATTGGAACAATGAAGGAACTAGCAAAAGGCAAAGTGCTATTGGAAAACTAGTTCCAACAACTGAAAATCCAAACGACCAAATGGAGGGTGCCCCAGAACATCCGACGAAGTTTGCCCAAAACTGCCCACATACAGTTAGAACTTGACCATACCACGGTGTGGTATATGCAGGGCACCAAGGAAAAAGCAAAGACTCTCGACTACTACCCAATAGTCGAAGAGATATTTCGGGAGCTAGCTCGACAGTCGGGTACAAAACTGTTGATACCAACAAAGGCCAAAGAGACAGACCTATCAATAGAGGAGCCACTAACATACCAAGAAAAAGAAGAATATTATGAACTCCGATTATACATCATCACATTTGTGTCAGAGGAGACACCAGTTGACTACAAATTACAATCAAACTGCCTACAGCCCAAAGGGAAGAGACATAGACAGAACAACAGGTAACCAATCCAGCTGAAGAAAGCATCGTCTTGACTCAACAACAAGGGGGAGAGATAGAAACCGAAAACCTCAAGTATGTTATAAACAAAGAAAACATCCGCAAATTGTCGAAGGAGATAGCAGCCTCGAGGAAAAGGAAAAGAAGCCAGGAGCAGGAGCAAGGGAAAGGAAAGCGCAAGCTTATCATCGCAGAATCATTGAAAGATGAAGATGAATTAGCAGCCACGGTGGTCGACATCATCGAGACGTCGTTGTGAATAAAATCCTGGTGGAAGCACAGTTCCAGAAATTTTATCGAAGCGGGAGCACAATAAGGTCGATCGAAAAAATCAAAAGGCACAAATACCTCAACAGTTGAGAATGTTGTTGATCTCGTGTCTACACCCCCATCCCTGTCTCCGACCAAAATAACCCAAGAAACAATTCCAGAGCCTCCTTCCATAAGCCTAATTGACATATGCAAGAATGCTATGCCGAAAACCCTGAAGGAAAGGTTCAACTGAGACAGAGAGTTCTAGGCGTACATCGAAAAATTGCCTGAGTTACTCACCTTGGTACAGAAGATCACCACCAAGTGCCCTTTGTTCGAAGCTGGTGGATCTAGATGGCCCATTCCTCAACCTGGCCAAGTACCCCAGAGGCTGAGGACTATTGCAATTTTGAGTTCGACATTTCAAAGAAACCCCAACAAGTGAGCTGAAGTTGTTGCAAGTTGGACTACATCCCTCATTCCAACCGACCCCGAACCCCCCCCCCCCCCCCACCAGCTAATGAATCGACAAGAAATGAGGAAGAAGAGAACATGGAAGAAATAAATTGAGAAGTCGACGAATTGTTCTCCGACCTTCAGGAAGGTTCACGTCCACAAATTCACGAACCGACATCCGACCACATCCCCACCACTCCAACCACACCCGACCATTCACCATCACCATCACCACCACCATCCCCCAACCCAAAACCTGCACCCAAACCAACTACATCAGAACCACCTCGGCCACAATCATCAATACTAGCAACCTCTGTATCTAGACCCTCTGTACAAAATCAACCAGATACACACCCAACTGCAACACTTGTCCATCCGACCCAACCAGAAATGCCCCCGACCACTGCAGGCCGACAACTAGACAACCCATTGCCGAAAAATATGACTCTCACAGGTACACAAGTACAAAAGCAAGTAGAACAATAGAAGCACAAAAAGAAGACAGATAGAAAGAAGAGGGACCATCAAGGCCAAGCAACAATGGTCCACATCAGTCAACTTGGGTCGACCACTGCAGTTGACGCAACCAAGCTGAAAGATGGAGAGTTGTGACAACTTTTGGAAACTCTGGCCATCGAAGCAAAGATAAGGAGCTAGAATAGATGCAAGGAGCTCGACAACAATGAAAAGGAACAAGTTGATTTGCTAAACAAATGCCGAAACCTTACGCAGTCTGTGATACCAGGACCAACAGAGGTCGACACCGACAAACCGCTAGAGAGAGCCTATGAGCTATTTGAGAGGGTGGTGTCGGTGCTACATACATAGATGCAGAACACAAAAGAGGATAAAAAAGAAGAAACAACTCGACTGCTGATGCAACAACACACAGCTTTCTTCAAGGCATATAAAGTACTACAAGATCACATGGAGGAGTCGGTCATTAGAGAAGGAGTTCTTCGAGACTGGCCTGCTTATTATGGGTAAGTATTCCAGTAGACCCGACAGACCCAACAAGACATCCAATCACTCGAGAAGAGGAAGAGCATGGAAGAAGCACTCTGGAGTACCATTGAAAATCAAATCATGCTTGAGACAAACAAACTGCAGAAGCTCGAGCGACAAGCACACCAATGGGTGCAACAGGCAATTCCGAGCTTAGACAAACTAGATATCATCTACCCGCAAATGAAACGACTTCTTGAGACGGCAGAAGAAAAACACTAGTTTTTGGGTCCCGACATGGAAAGGATAGTAGACCTTTCCATTCAAGAAAAGATGTCGACATTGTCAAGCCTTACAACATTAATAATCGACATCCAAAAAATACTGCAAAGTTGGACAGAATTCCAACATCAGCTGGCAGTGATAGCTGAAGCAATTGTCGAAGTCTGTATACAGAAAAGACCAACTATCAGACTTCACAGCCCATGAAGGTCGAAACATAGAAATAACTACTTAAAGACAGGTAATGCATTTTTGGTACCTCCCTGTTCTTCAGGACAAAGAACAATTTTGTTCGTGGGGGAGATGTTGGAGGAGCTAGTCGGTAAGCCGACTAGAACGATAAACCGACTAGGTCGATCAGCTGACTAATTAGAGATTAGGTCGGCCACATAGGGTCGTGTTGGTTAATCGAACCGATATGTAGTTATTTGTAACTGTTTTGTCAATCATATATATTAGGCTGTTGAGCCAGATAAGAACTCGGTTCAGTTCTCTGTATTGTATGGACCTTTTCACTATAATATAAATTGTTATTCTACCTATGTTCTTGTCTCTTATCGCTGTTGTATTTGTATGCATTTAATGTGTATTATTGGTAACCCTATGTGATCTGTGAGATTACAACACTACCATAAGGAGAAAGGAGAGTGTAGATGCCACCCAGTTTTAGGGAAAATCAATAAAACATAGGAGAGGATGGGAGAAGATAAGATAGAAGGCCACTAGATTCATTAGGTTTTTACTCTTTATTAGTTATCTAGGTCGCATGTAGTTTGATTGAGTTCACAACAAATAGATAATAAAAACAAATTTTAAAAGGAAATAAATATAACCTAGGGTTAATTTATTGACCGCCTTTGGTGAGCTAATTAACCTAAGAGCTGGAAATGAAAGAGGGGAGCAATGCAAAGTACTCACCCAGAAGAACGTTTTTGTAGGTATTGAAGCTACTTGGGCTAAAGATGCTAGTTGCGGTAGGCCTCCGATATCGTGTTATACCTCCCGATAAAACCTACACACGTAGCTAAATCCTCCTGTAAAACAGGATTGTACTCGATCTCCTATACAATGCAATATATAACACTATAATATACCATAAAAAATAATGTTGCAATGAAGCACTGATTGGTTACCAAAAGTTCCCTGAAAAGGATTGATACCTCCCTTGCCCTAGCTGTGATGGAACCTCCCTTCAGGTAGTAGGGTTTACTCATCCAAGGTATTGGAGAGGACTAAGCCAATGGAGATTCCCTATGACTACATAATAGGTTTTCAATGTTATAGCCAAGCTAACCGCAAGAGATCCTTGTAAAGGTTCTGAAGATGACATGTGAAAGTAGCCCAAGAACATTGTAGAGATATTAGGAAGCTAGATCAATATTTTATGCCAATTCATATTTGTCGCTGCAACATATTGAAAAAGAGAGAGAGGAATCCAAGAGGATTTAGAAAAAGGAATGAGCGATATAAATAGTCAAATGAATGAACCTCAAGGCCTAAGTGAACGTTAGGTTAGCCGTTGTATAGAACTATTTGTACGGAAAAGTCACATCATAGGTTGGACAACCTGTAGCGTAGGTATTTTCCCTAAAGAACATCCTTTGTTCCGTGAGCCACAGCTTACAGTCATTGTATGGTCCAAGGAACCTACAACTCACTTGGTGCCAAAAGACCAAGAAGGGAAAAGGAATATTTGACAAAGTAGACCCCCAATTAAGCAACCCAAATGAATTCAGGTTGTTAAGGATCTTAAATGAAGCATCATAAGCAACCGTGGACCAGATAAGGGGCTTCGTGGTGCCAAACCTGTTCCATAGAGTAAGCCAGTGTCCAAAATGGGTGCCTTAAAGAGACTAACATAGCCAAACCAATAAACAAAGACCAAGAGAGGCAGGAAGAAGGTGGAAAAAGGACCCTACTTAAGCACTAGGCATCCCTAAGAGGTCACACATCCAAGCTAAGGTAAGGGGGAATCTAGTAAGGTGGTATGACACAGAAGGACGGTAGAGAGATATCGATGCCGTCACTAGGCAGGTCATGCATGGATACAACACAAAAACATGCTACATTGCGACATCCTTAATGGGTAGGCGTATGTAAGTACCAAAGTGCGAAATTCGTATGCTACACAACAATGCTAGGTTGCAAAGAAGTCCCAACCTTCACTTAGGATCGTAGAAATTCCATATTTTTTAGAATTGTTTAATGGGGTTGTATAAATTCATAGTAAACACAAAATCTTTCGGCTTTGCCCTAAATTTGAAAATTTTTCTTTCTAGATAAAGGGTAAATTTGTCATAGAAGCCAATATACAAAGATTAGGTGTTATGATGATGGAGCAGTTCTGGACCAATTCTCGAGGGAACCCAGTGTATGAACCCTTAACCTTGGTGTATGACCCTGTATGTAATAGGTTGGAAAGAACATCGATAAATATTCATCCCTTATATTCCTACAACTATGATCAATTCTGGACGGGAGGCCAAATAAGAAACATATGTGGTAATCAATGATATCGATGAAAAGCCAGTGCTAAACAGGGAGGATATCGGAGCATTGACCAAATTTGGAACTTTTACTTTAACAGGGCCCAATGTAGAAGCGAGGCTGATGCTAGAGTGATCTTAGTAAATCCCTATAATGAAGCGAGGAAATATCCCTTCATATTTCCTTTCAATTACACATGCAACGTGGCAGAATACGAGGCTTTATGCCTTGGACTTTGAAGGGCAGATCCCTTTATCTTATAGTTGGAGTTAAAAATACATTATAATCTATGGTGATTCTGAGTAAGCTTGTCATTATTTTGTCCTTGTCTTTAAATTTGTTACAGCCCCCCAACTAGAGGAGTCAATTTTAAGTACATAACTCCAAAGCAATTGACAAATGTCGAGCTTTAACTGTTTAGGGATCTACTATTGATGGATTAGGATATTATGATTTCACTCAAGCAACTGGATGTACTTTTTCCGGATCTACTGCTACTGGTGTATTATTGGTTAAGACTGGCTTGGCTTTATGGCTGCTTCCTGGCTGTTCGACTTGGATGGCTTTTCCTTTCCCACCTCTCCGACTGCTAGCTATGGATTAACTAGTTCTTCAACATAATCAACAAGATCACCGGGCTCCACTAGATCAACTAGTTCTTGTTCAAATGCTATTGGTATTTCTTCACTCGAGACTGGAATTTTATATAAAGGCTATGGAATGGGTTCTTACTCTACCAACGTCGCTGCCGATGCTTATTCAACCCCGGATAATGCCATTGGTTAAAAGCGATAGACTTATGCGGGGTCAATCCATTTAACTATTATGCATCCAGGGTATACAAAGGCTAAATATGTCTAGGAATTTTCTGAGATTAGGGAAACGTAGCACACCCAATCTATTATCATGCGCTCTAGGCCCACTGGCTCTCCCCAGACTGACTTCCTAGAAACAACAACTTAGCTCACGTCACTAGCATAAACCTCATTAAGAAAAAACACAAAGAAACAATACGAACACATTTATGGTCGATCTTTAAGAACGAAAGGGAGGAACAAATAAGTCGAGGAAAGCACACAGCAGGGAGGCACGAACAAATGAACACAGCCCATCTCATACGACACGAAACAGATTTCCCATCATCGATATAACGATCGGGAAGCAAGCACATCAGGGGAATATACAAACGACATCGCGCATCATAGCTTACACAACCTCCTTAAAAAAACAACAATCACTGACACCTACCAAGCACATCAATAGATGGAGGCAAGAGTGGAGTTACCAATAGTAAGATTTCGGGGTGAGGTTCTAGTATCATCCGTAGCGGTTCAAGGGCCCATTGCTGGAACCTCACCCGTAGCGGTTCAAGGGCCCATTGCTCGAGCACCAGCATCAGTCACAAAGGTAAAGGTATCACCCGCTTGAAGACCCATAACCACCAACGGTAGAGACAAAGTAATAATTGGTTTAAGTTTATCCTGTCAAATAACCAACACCGAGAGCAAAGATAGGAGCGAGAGCAAAGCCCACTTGATATTTAGATCGAGAATATTCCATAGCAGATCATCGAGTAGCAGATCCTACGGTAATAAAAAAAGGAAACGAGAAGCATCTACCGTACATCCTAGGATAAGGGCCTAAAATCTTATAGGTTAAAAGAAAAATGAATTCCTATCAGCCATTACGTAGTGTACACTCGACAGATCCATTACCCAATTTATTTACACTATATCTACCATAATAATGGTCTATTGCTTCTAGGGACGACGCAGAGGCAAAGGTAGAAGATTAAGAGTCCAGATCCAATTGGTCAAGTAGAAGTACCAATACCGGCAGATGTATTTGAACCAATCCTATTGGGTAAACTCGGTAAATTACATAATATATAATAGAATCTGCTCACTATGAATCTGTAATTAGAGGATCAGAAACTGGTAGAGATGCTGGTGGTTAAGCTACTGGGTTTGCCACTAAATGATCTTAAACCCGGATTGCAACTGGATCAAAGGAAGGTGTGGAAAGGGTATCAAGGTAGATATTAAGGAGGTATGTACGAACAAATAGAAAGGGAGCACTTCTCTACTTAACAATACATATTTCTCTATATTGAAAGGTGATGCATCAATTGGTGGTGCCTCTACCTTCACATCATGAACCCTAGCCAGCCAGAGACTACAGTAGCCAAAGGCAGACAGTAAGGAAACAAAAAGTACAATAGAACACCAATATAGCCATTGGAGCATGGGTACGATACCTATTCAACCAGATAGGCAGGGGATTCTTAGAACAAATAAATAAAAGGCTGCACCATACGAGCTTGCTTGCTTGAACTCACTTGCTTGAGCACTGGACACCGAACCACCGCATACCAAATACACCAAATACACTGAATGATATGATCCCACAACGAAGGGTTTCTGGGTGCAAAAGAGAGATAGATAGAGGTAACCCAACAAGCACTGTGCCAACTAACGTTACGACCAGAGCATTGATATCGAACGCATACCGCCCAAATAACACCACCACCGCTTCTTGCTTGCTTAAACTTACTTAAGGTGCTTGCTTAAGGGACTTGCCTTAGGGGACTTTCTTGACACTGCCCACCAATCCACTGAATCCACTGGAAAATCCCACCCAATGAGCCCACGATACCCCACGCACGAACGACGATACCATGATTCCACCATACCTTCAACCCAACATCATAGGCACATAAACATCGAATGCTTGAACTTGCTTGCTTCAGGAGGGAGCCTCCTTAGGTGCTTGCTTGATTTCTTGAACTCGCTTGCTTGAAATTACTGGCCAACGAATCCCACCGATTACACTGCTTCCTGCATGATGCATTAAAGTTACGAATTGAAATAACTGTTTAGAAAAAGGTATGTATGAAAAGGTACGAATTGAGAGACTTAACTCGTGCTTAAGGGTCCCTACCTTTATTGCACGGACTGAATCCTCCCCATAGTGACTGACTGACTATAGGTGACTTGCCTAAGGGCATCGGGAATAAGGTCTGTATGATGAGGAGGCCCCGTTTCCATGCTTCTCTAAGTTATTTCTCTCTCTCCATTCTATTCTCCCCCATTCTTCCTCCTTCTTTGGGATCAAGTGTCGCTGCACAACGAGGAAGGCGAGTCTTATGGGCGCGATATGAAAGCCAGGATTATAAATAGCTAGCAACTTGTATCACAGGCATGATGGATGGAGGCATCCCTAAGCACTTAATGATGAAGACACCAAAATCCAAACGACCCTTCCATACACTCATGTACTAAGCTTTTAAATATTGCTTGTTTATTGTTACACAAAGTTAAATATGTCGTTTCCTTTAAAATGGTTGACTCATTTGTTATTTTTCCCATCAAGGAAAAGAGTAAACTTATTTTAATAGCTAAACTACTTCTCAATGTATGAGTTATCATTACATAAAGTTAAATATGTTGGTTCCATTACTCATTTGCTAATTTTTCCCTTTTCGAGGAAGAGTAAACTCTTTATAATAATTTTTTTTTTAATTTAATTAATTTTTTATTTAGAAAATATATATTACAAAGAAATCAAATCCTATGTAAAAGAAGATGAGTTAAGTTAACAAAGCCTTATGTTCTATGGCAGGAATTGACTTCCTTAATCACATTATAAGGCCATGGTGGTTGTGGGTTTAGTAAATATGGGAAAAAATTCTTTATAGATCCTTTACTTTAGTTGATTCAATGTCTAACTAGGGGATGAGAGCCTAAAGTATGGTGGAAAGTCGAAGTTAAACTCTCACTAGCCCTTTAGATACATTAGTCTACTATTTTAGGATAAGTGATTTGTCAATGCTTTACTTTTCTATTTGTCAAGATTGATGTTTAAAACTTTTTATATTACCTATAGAACTCACTTGGTAAAAGGTTATGATAAATTGTGGTAAAGATGTGCTTTATTGATTATAAGTATAATAAAAATGTACTTAAGTATTTAAATATATCCCATGTATAGTTCTAGTTTGCGCCATTATATGGTTAATCTAGTATGTAAGTATATAGTTGAAAATAGTTGCTATAATGGTATATTGAACTATCACAGTTAGATGTCTCAATTTTCTTAGTTAAATTTTGTTATATACAGACATTAAGTTAATGTGTTGTTTTTTAAATATTAATGACTGTATGTGTCATATCATTATTCAACTTGACCTTATTATTATTATTATTATGAGATTATCTAAACTAAGAGTTTGTCAGTCTAATTTAGTTATGTGCTAGCATAATTATGGTAACCATGGTCCTAAGGGGTTTAAGGGGTTTAGATGTGTTGGATGCAAGTTTGGTAATTTTAGAATTAATATTTCTAGTAGTTTGAGAGATGAGCTAATTGCATATTATTGCAGAGCATGCATTCCATTTGAATCATGTATTTTATGTTGCATCTATATAAGAATATAAATGTGGTGATTAGACTAACATATTTACTTGATGCAATAAATAATAATAAAAAATGTACCCCATTTCACTAAAATCATGTGGATATTGGGTATGTTACATAATTGATGCATTTGTCATCACATAGGAATTTATTGAGCGAATTTCTTTCTTTTTATTATAATAAAAATAATTCAACAAATTTACACACCAAAGATTAAATATACATATATTTTATCTAATTTTGAATATTTAATTTAATTTTTTAATTTCTTAAATTTTATAAATAAATTATTTTCAGATAAATTGAAAACTCAAGCTTGATAATTAGTAAAAGTTTCATCATTTACATAACAACTATCATAGTCACTTAACTCAGTGTCAGCCTCTCTATTCATTAGGCCCATTACCGCCATTGTATCCATATTCGAGTTGCAATCAGCTCAAAATATACTCCACCCATTCATCGATATTCCTAGTCAAGTATCTACGGAATTCAAAGTTGGCTAAATTCACAACAAACAAACAAAAAATCAAAATATTGAAATATCGGTATTCACAAAATGCAAAAAATTTGAGGAATTTACCATAATAAACACCGAAGATCTCATTGTTGTAAAACTCTGTTTTGTAATTTCAAATTTTGACTTTTTTTCATGAGTTGTATTGATACCCACAAAAATTGTGTAGATAAATTTTATATAGGGTAGAAGTACATTTAGAAAAAACAAATCTTTGATCATGTTATTAGGTATTTAAGATTATATTATTAAAAATAATAAAAAATTATGTCCACTTATAAAATAAAAAATTAAAACCAAATAAAAAGTAATTAAAAAATCTATATCACCTTATAAAATAAACATTTCAAACCAAATGAAAAATTATTAAATATAACCAAACTTATATGAAGCATTGGTTAGCTACTTAGCCAATCCCTAAAATTATTTTGTGATGAAAGTATTTATTACTTATGATTCAAGAATAAAGTTGGAGATAAAAATATTACTTTAAACATTTTCTTTTTAATATAAAAATATTAAAAATTCTAAAAAAAAAAAATTTAGCAAATATAAAATATGATGATTTTTTGCACATAAGAGTTGCATTTTACAACCCATTAGAGGAGATATATGTAACTCCTTCCGTGCTTATCTTATAGTTGACATGTATCTTTTATATATATATATAAAAGACACATAAATTAAATTTAAATTAACAACTTATCACGTTAAATTAAATTTAAATGATTTAAAATTGCATATTTACAAAATAACACAAATTAGTTAAATTAAAACCGCAAACATTGGATTACATATTTTCACTCTTAAAAAAAATTTGCACCTTAAAAGATTTGATTCTTCCGATGCTTGGTAGATCCTCTTTTACATGGATCTGGTTTAATATAACTAAGCTTTGAAAACAAATATTCTTTTAACTTAAGCCATATAAAAGTATTACTCTCTAAGCTCAAGCCAGAAAATTGGAGATAAAAGTTATAAGCTCAAGCCATATAAACTGGAAATAAAACTTTCTAGATAACAAAATGAATAACTTTGTTAAAAATATTAAAATAAAATTAAAAAATAAATAATTTGTTATGCACATAAATTGATTGCTTTTTTTCAGAGGAAAAAATACCAGTCTTTGTTATTCATATGAATCAAAAGACATATTATACAAAAACCATCATCATTACAGAGAGGAGGAGTCATATCCAGCTCAGCACATAGACATATGATAGATATATCTGCATAGCAGCGAGTCAACAAAAAGAAACAAAGTCTGATCATAGCAGACTTTTCTCATCATCCCTGAATTCTCAGGTCAGAATATGCTGTAAAATCGAAAGTGATCCACAAACATACATTCCTGAGCATGACCTGCTAGCTGATAGTTCTCCAAAATATCAGACAGAGAAAGAAATACAACTGCTTAACATTCATATGCTGACAAAAAGATGAGAAAACAACAGCTAAAAAAGTGTAAAGTGGTCATGTTCAATGACCATCCCATCCAATGATTCAGTGAAATATCCAGATCCCAGATCCATATTCAGAGCCTGCTTTGAAAGACCATCAGCCAGCATGTTGTGCTCGCGGAAGATATGTTTGAAGATCACCAGTGGGACAAGTTGCAGCATATATTTTATTTCATCACACTAGTGCATCAAAGTGGGAATATCAAGGGCTAAAAGTCTGTTAATCCAAGAAATAATCACCATCGAATCACCAAAAATCATATGTATGGGCAGTCCCATCAACAAGCTCACTCTAAGAACAACCCAAAGAGCTAGAAGTTCTGCTCTAGTGTTCGTGCTACATCCACAGCCCAAAGAGAAACTGTAATAATGGGTTTCACTAAGGTAGATCACAAACCCAGCTCCTCCAATATTCATAGCAGCAGCACCATCAAAGTATCCACAAGGAAAGACTTGCTATGGTTTTGGACCAATCTGCCGGCTTTTATGAGATTTTTGAGGCACAGGGAAAAGAGTTTGATAACTCTCAACTCTGGAGATAAGCGAAGATGCAAAGGGTTTCCCATTTTCAAATATACAATTATTGCGTAAGAGCCAAATGAACTAGAAAAAAAATAGGGGAATATATCTAAACGAAGCAGAGCATGCAATGCTGTTAAACTAGTGAGCTAAAAAAGACTGAACAGAGTTGAAGGATGGTAAAGGGAAACCATGACGAGCTGAAAAGTATGAGAAAATATTCACAGTAAAGGGGCAAATTAAGAAAAGGTGGCTGATATCTTCGCTATTTCTTTCACATAGAACGCACCTACTTGGACCAGAAAACCCACGGGATTGAAGATGATCCCATGTAAGGATCCTTTCATTAACCAAAAGCCAGCTGAAACATACTAGTTTCGACGGGATATTTAGAGCCCAGAGAGTGTCCAAAACCGGGCAGTGCTCTTTTAAATTATTGTTCAAAAAGATACTGTCATATCCTTTTGCAGCACTTAAAAGGCCCACGTAATTGCAGTGAGACCAGAGGAGCGAATCACGCATGTCCTTTAGACAGATTGTGTTGTATTCGAGTCCTCTAATATAATTTTCCCAAAGATATTTCCATTCCTCACAAAGATCAAGCTCCTCATTTACAAGATAAAATTAAATTTGATATCTCACATAATTGAGATTAAATTTGTACATTTACAAATTATATAAATGTACAATGTTTATTAGCATTTTAACGCATTCAATGCTCTTTCTAGTTCTTATTAGGACAAATACATCCCCCTTCTGCTATATTAAGAAGATGGTCGGTTTTCTCTTTCTTCTCTGGAGGTGGGAAACATGTACTTACTTTGAACCATCTGCACAAGCTCTTCTGCTTGTACGGGCATACGTCAAATTAGTAGTACTATATATAAAGAGCAATCTGCCTTGCTCGTTTTTCAATAAACTAGGCTATAAAAAATAAAAAAGACAATAAATATTTTTTATTATCCCTAGGCTGGTTATTATGTAATGGTTGATCTTATATTAGTTATCTTTTACTTCAATTATTTTTCACATTTAATAATGTGAAGACTTTAAATCTTATCTTTTATATTTTTTTAAATTTATTTATCTAATATATTATTGGTTTAATTTTTATTTTGCAATCATTACAATCCAATTGAAAATAACAATTTAATTAATTAATTTAATTTTTATATTTTGTTAGGTGTTATTTATCTAATATATTATTGGTTTAATTCTTATTTTACAATCATTACAAGACAATTGAAAATAACAATTTAATTAATTAATGTACTAACACTATAAATTAACATATAACACTTGTCCAATTTTCTTGAAAACAAGTTTAGTCTATCATTATTAGATATTTACACAATATTACTTATTTTATTTCTATATGGACAATAAATATAATCTTACATCATAATAACAAATAATTAATAAATAATTTTTAAGAGGTTTACAACTTGTATGTTTAAATCTTACTAATACATAGTAAACATTGTAAATCTTAAATACATATTAATACTTTTGAAATCTAGATGTTTTATTTTGAAATTTGCTTGAATTCATTACAAAATTTCTTCATCCATAATCATATCTATGGACAACCGAATTGATAGTTTTTTATGAGTAGCCAAAGACACTCAACACCAATGAAACTCCAACCAATTGATAGAGCATGTCATTTTCAACTTTTAGCTTTTTTTAGTTGAATGCCTTGGTAGGTCAAATCTGTAATTTTTATGCATATTTGATTTTTTGAGTTTCAATTTAGTTAGCAACTCTATTGTTCAACTAAGATATGGCTACTTTATTATTAGGTAGGAGTCTCTCATTCCTCCTCAATGCATGTTGCATGTTCATTGACCCAAGTTTCTCATCTTTTCCACTGTTTGAGGATTTAATTAAACATACATGGGTGAGCCATGATCTTTGAAAGATGGATCAAATATTTGAAAAAGCTACCTAGGAACGCTGACACCACCACAACCAAGCACATTCCTAGATGAAAGTGTTTAAACAAAGACCTTGATTTCTCACCTATGTTTACATGGATCCTATTATACCATGTATTCATGACCCTGCTCTACCATAATGGAAGTCGTTAATGTTCGTGCATGAGGTCTCTGGTGAGTAAATACATATCACACCGATATGTAATAGTGTCACAAATTGTCTTGGATTTAAACCTTCATAGTTTAACTAAGTTTTCCTCTTATTTATGACTTAAAACTAAAGGAATATGGAATATGTGACAAAGAAGTAATCCCATCCTTTTCTCTTATTGTTATAACACTTAAAAGAATAACCTTGTCCACCTGAAAGTATTATATCAAGTCAAATCTCTTTGTTTCTCATTGATTTCTAAAATGATCTTGAGAAGAAAGCAATATTTAGGAATTTAAGTATATCACATAGGCCTAAGAATGGTTTTTGAATCCTCTTTAACAAATATATTCTTAGTCTTTCTTGCCTCTAGATCTCTATTTGGTTATTGGTGTCTTCTCCTAATCTCCAAATAAAACTTGCTTCATAATTTCCCAAATACAATCCCCCACACCTCCCACTCAAAATATATATTCTAAATTTTTAATAGTAATATTAATTTATAATAAAACCTATTAGAATATAAAATTATGCATATTAGTAAATTTTAATAAATATTATTAATTACGTCCACATCATTAGTTAATGCTCTCCATCAAACAAGACATTGATTGAAAGATAAAAAATACATATTATTTTATGTTGACAAGTTCATATATTTTCATTTTAGCTATCCCTAAACTAGGCCTAAGAAAATTGCTACTAGATAGCACTTGTTTCAATATAGAGGTTTATCATACTCATGTGAATATGAATGTGAATATGAATCAAGTAAAATAGTTGTTAAAAAATTGAGAATTAAAATGAGAGCCTTTATGTTAACCCATATATATAACATCCCAAAAGTAATAATCTAACGTCCAAATGCATGTAATCCATAATATATTTATGTGATAAAAAAATATTATAATCACAAAATATCAAATTTTGTAATTCATTATAATTACAGTCATCCATAACAAAGAGATATTAATTACTAAGGAAATATTAGAATATTTCCATAATAATAAAAACAAAAAACTCTTCACCAAAAACTAAAACTAAAGAAACGAAATGTTTTTATGTTGTGTGCTATGTACCAAGTGTAAGAAGTAGATATTGAATCAACATCATAGGTGATGAAAAGAGTTTCCATGAAAATAACTTGCAAGTGTCATCACATCTTAGTATAAAAGCATAAATATATTTTGAACAATTTTTTTTCTTAATTACCTTTCATTTAATAACAAGTAAAAAATTATTAAAAATATAAATTTTTAAATAACAAGTAAAGAATCATCAAATATATGACATTTGTTGAATGACATTTTTAAATAACAAGTAAAGGATAATCAAATATATGACATTTTTAAATAACAAGTAAAGAATCATCAAATATATGACATTTTTAAATAACAAGTAAAAAATGATTAAATATAAATTTTTAAATAACAAGTAAAGAATCATCAAATATATGACATTATAATTTTCCAAAATTATAATGAGTTTGGAAAGCGTATTGGCAAGCTTTTTGAGTACACAAACAAGATTTTAAAGTAAACCAAGTATTATCCTTCTTAAAGTCTTATAGACCAAAGTTAGTTTGAGTGGAGGTTAATCATCATCATCATTATAAAAATATGATACTAATTTTTTATTTTATTTTATCATAAATTATAATTTTATTTAATAAATTATAAAAGTTTTAAAACATAAATTATTTATAATAATACTTTATTTTATTTAAATTACAAATAAATAAAAAATAATTTACTAAAAATAACTTCACACCATTAATTCACTTATAAAATTATTATAAATTTAATTTTAAAATTAATAAAATAAATTTATTACAATCATCTTTTAAATCTTTTAATAATAATAAAATAAATCATAAAAATTTATTTTTAAAATTAATAAAATAAATTTATCAGAATCATACTCTCCCCAATCCAAAACATGTCAAAATAAAGAAGTAAACAAACCTTTGTATAAGTTTAGAGCTCCACTTTCTTTAACAATAAAATATTATTTTTGTTCACTAAACTCATAGCTCTAGCCTCATAGTTAAACTATCAGAATCATTTGTAACATCATTGCTTATCTCCGGTCCACCTATGACCTCTGCCCACACTTTGCCTATGAAAACATCCAAAGGGCGCTAGGGCCTACATAGATATTAACAACCATATCACAATGATCCTTATATGTGGAAATTTATCACAATTTAATATATATAAATTTTTTTTTTTAATTTAATATAAATAAAATATAATAATAAAGTAAATCAAATTTAAATTAGTATAGTGTGGTTATTTTTATTTGTCCATTTTTATTAGTTTATTTAGTTAAGGTATGAATTTGTTTACAAGTGACGCAAATTTAATACTTTTAAAAGTAATATAATGGAGAGGAGACACCATATTAAAGGTTGATATGATCATTTAACTTTAGGAGACAGCATATTAAAGGTTGATATGACCCTAAATGATGATCATTTTTAATAAATAATTAAAAAAAATTAACACTAAATTAAATTAAATAAAAAAATTATATATGAATTGTATAATATTAGAAATACGTTTTAATTAAAATAATATACTTATATAAGTGTGTAGATTAAATGACTAGAAATTCATATTTTTTTTATATAAAAATCATATATTCGATATTCATTAAAAATTAAATTAAAGTATACATCAACTTACATCAAATATTTAACACTACTAATCTGAAAAATCAAGTCAATATACATCATCTTTCAAAGCATTTACTCTATCTATACCAATATAGTAAAAATTCATTCTAAAAATCTTCCAGGTGCCTGAACTTACATACATAGAAAACTATCATAACTATCAATCAAAACAAGGAAAAACTATGATGAGAAAACTTTCAAAAATCCTTTTTTGAATCTCCAAAAAAAAAAGAGAGTTTATTCAAATTCACATACTTCACATAAAAAACAGAATCAAAACTCTATATAGATAGAATTATAATTATATATTATATCTAAATGTTAATATATATTAAATCTAAATTTTTAGTTATTTAACAAATTATTCTCTGTTTTATCGAATTATTCTCTAAATTTTAACTTATTATTTTTTGTTTTAACGAATTATTCTCTATTTATTTAAAACTAAATTTAAAGTGATTATAAACTTTATTAAATTCTATATTTAACTAACCTTTGGTAAATAAATATTATAAACTTAATTTAATCAAGACTCGAGATATGATAATAAATTATCAAACAATGTTAATCTATGATTTGAGAATTATATAATTAACTGATCTTTTGTTAATATACACATTTTGTTAATATACACATAATAGGTTCATAATTACACATTAACATGACCATATAATAAGGAGAATAAAATCCATATGATATGTAATAAGAAATAAAAATCAGTATTCAATGACGAAATATATGAACAGAGCCCAGTTATACATCAATATATATATACCTCGCCTTGTCTTCTTGTTTGCATAGCATGGATCTTGCTTTGTCTTCTTGCTTGCATAGCATGGATCTTGATCAGATGAAGATAACAAAAGACTAGAAAATTGATAAAAAAAATTCAAAATATAGAAAAACATTATGGAAAGATTGATCCAGACTAGAAAGAGCAAGTGATGGAAAGTTTGTTCAATTACATTTAGAAAGAGCAAGTGATGGAAAGCTTGTTCAATTACATTTTAACCAGATTAGAGGAGAGTTGACGTTACTAAAGAAGTTGAACCAGAACAGAGCAGAGTAGTACAGTGATTTTTTTATATAAATGTCAAGATTTACAGAATAATCCTGTCTGTACCTGCACTAGGTATCGGCATCTTCTCGTCCCCGATGCACACGCAGCGTTCTGCAGCATACAAATTTCTTTGAATTATGGGCGACGTCACCAAGATACTGAGCATTTGTTCCTTTGACAATTCTCTCACCATCCCAGAATTAATTCCAGCCATGGATAAAACCCTTGCCTTTGCCCTGAAATTATTAGTATTAACAGCTCCATTTTCATTTCCAGTTCTGCAGCTGCCGATAGCATTGTAATTCAACTGAAAATCTGATGGTGCAGAGTGGTCGCAGAGAAATTCAAGCACATGAACTTGGGCCTGAAGAAACTTCACGTACTTGATGGCCTCCTCAAGCGTTCTGGCTGTGTCACGTTTACTCATCCCTCGAGGAATAAGCTTCTCAAGCGATCCAATTTTGTCACTGATCTTCTTTCTTCTCTCACGAGCAGCAACGCTAGTCTGAGGCTCCAACAAATCTGAATGCTGCAATTCTGTTAAGTCTTTTCCCACTACCCAGTTGAATCCAGACCACAATTTTGTTGAATCCACCATGCTAACCAGGTTGCAATGCTTGGGATATTGACTTGAATTATTTGAGGAGAACTCAAGGGTGCTTACATTTCTAATTAGACCTGCATCAATGCAGGACTTCATAGGCTTTTGTGGCAGTAGCACTTCCATCATCTGATTCAAACTATAACATGGAGCCGTTCTCTGGATTTTGTTGGGTGATTCAAGACTTTTTGAAACAACAGCTTCAAGAGTTCCAGAGTGCCATGTGAGGCTTGGCCAGAGATACTGATCAGATGAATAGCTTAATTCAGAATTTTCCAATGAAATATCAACTTGCTGCTCATCATGGTCCTCAATTTCATTCAGTATTGGAGCAGGCTCTAACATATTATTCAATCCACAAGCTGTTGCAGCTTCAATTGATTCAGAAAAAGAAGGAAACTGATTACTTAGTTCATATAATCCAGGCCCAGAACTCAGTTCAGGAAAATTAGAATCTTGTGTCAAGAAATCTTCTCTGCATTCCTGATGATCCATAAGAATATCGATGTTACATGAATTTGTGCAGACGTGGTTAGAAGAACAGATGCCTTCTTGAATGTTGCAGGAAAAGTGGGATCCCTCCAGAATAGACTTAATATAAAGATCCATTGAGAGAGTCCAGACACAAACTCACAGAGAATTACTGGCACACTGTATACAACAAACAGCAAAGAAACAAACTGACCAACGTCCCTTAACCTATAAAGCTGTACGCTCAACGAACATATTAGATTTTCATTTGTTTTTGCGGCTATCGAATCTGTGATCCAAACATAATTAGCATGGCGTACATTCTGCTCATTTCGACACGAGAAGTAGTACGAGAATGTCATGGCTGCATCATTTGGGAGACGGATCATAGATTCAATGAAAATTATAAATACGCATTCTCAATAACTTATATGTGATTACTCCGAAATCATTGAATAACATGCTTGTAAAATAGATTTGAAAATATAAAAATGAGATTCATCGACACACTTGGTAATCTCTAATTTATCATTATCTTTCGAGAATATAAACATATTCATTGAACGCTTCATTATTTTGGCGAGTAACTCTTTCTTTTGAATTATTACACGTTTTCTTAAAATAATGATCATTCATTCTTTGTTTAAACAAAATATATACATGATTGATAAACTCCAAAAGACATTATTAACTTGGTATGTAAGTGTAATGACAAATCACATTGTGACAAGAATCATTTAGATATATGTGTAATGTTAAAGCCTAACGAAAATGGTTAATCCAAATTAAGATATAATTAAAACAAAACTTTGAAACTTACACTACTTTTTTAATTCTTCGTGTTCCACTTGGTCCCAACATTTGTTGCTAGGGGAGTGGTTGTGGTTTAACTTGTTTTGCAACTCATTATATAGTGTTTGTGGGTTGGAAGCTTTGTGGGAGATGTCACATCTTTAAGTGTGAGGAAGGAATGGGTTCAAAAAAAAGTTATATAAGAGTGATACTAATGTGATTAATGTGGTGCAAGGATTTTGTTGAGATGGATATGAAATAATGGTATGAAGACGTGGGTCCATAGAAAGGATTATTGGTGAGTTGTACTAATGTGATCAACACAAGTCAAGAATTTTATTGAGATTAAAAAAGAATTCTACTACTTGTGGGGTTTTACTCCCACATGAATATATTGCATAGAGAAAAATCTCAAATTCTTAATACTACCAAATATGTAAGAATTTCATGAACTCATCACAAAGGATAGGGTTTCCAAGGTTCTAAGGACAAGGGAATGCCATGTTCTCTATCTCTTTGACATACTTGCATGGAACTAACTAAGGAGGCCCGACCATACCCTTAGTTGTACTACCAAACTAGCTTGGTATTAGAGACTAATCTCCTTGAGTGCTTTGCTGAGTGCCACTCTAGTAGCAAGATGGCCAATCAGATTACCTAAAGTTGGTTTAAGGTCAACTATGTGACTTTTGATATGCCCAAGGGTGCGTGGACTTGAAAATCTACACACACGTGTTGTTTGATGCAATACTACTTGAACATGTACCAATATGGGTTACAAAGGTATCCAATAAGGTGAAACATATTATATTTTATGTGTGTAGTCTTCCTTGACCCCAAATTTACCCACACAATGACATATCATTGTATTATTTAAAGAATCCATAACATATCTTTAGCCTAAAAAAAGATACGTCTCAGGAAAGTGCTCTCATACTAGATGTTATCAACCTTAATAACAAAATAGAGATTTTAGAATAAAAATAATAGAATGTAGCAAGATTAATTTAGAATCAAAATGACATAATTACCACAACAATAGACAATTGTAAATAACCAATACCACAATAGACATACCTTTTAAATCAACGTTCACAAGACATCTTATTGCATTGCTTCTACTCTTTTATATTGTTTCTAATAAAGGGAATTTCTATTAGGTGGAATCTTCTAGTAATCCTTCTTAGTGAACAAACTTTCTACTAGGTCTTCTTACATATATTTCTTTCACACTATATCTTCTTCATGGGCCTTATTTAATATAGATGGCTCAATACATAACAACCTATTTCTGTATTTAAGGGGGTTAGGATAGGACTTAACATTCCCTCCCCCTTAAAAAGAAACATTTCCATCGAGGATGGAGATGTGGAAATTGCTAAAGTATGTCTACTAGTATGTAGAATCCTCAAGGTGGGTATAATTCCATTAGATCAATACCTATTAGATGGTGCACAAGCAAAGACGATATTCCTATTGGTTGAGGATGGTCTTAGACTACAACCAAATGGAACATAATTGGGTTGTGGGTAGAGGTATATATTATCACCTTCCATAAAATGACATTTTGAATGATGTTGATCAACCTATTGTGTCATCCTATTCTGATCCATTACTACATTATCCTTAAGAGTGTGGATAATGTCAGACGGATATCATGGGGTATTCACTCAATGAAACTATGCCATAGCACCTTCATTCATGGGATATTAAGTAATACCCCTAATTTCACTAGATGTTGAAAAATACCTAACAAAATTCTTTTGATGAGCCCCCCTCCCAATACATATTTCCAATTAAAAAAACCCCATTTTATGATACATTCCATAGTTTTAATATATACCCAAGGATTTTATAGCCCCAAATTCCTATAAAACCCCCATACCCTACTCCCCACCTCCTTTATATGTACAATATATTGACCTTGGTTTTCACAGTTTAAAACACCCCCTTATGAATGAACGTGATAAGATACCGGTCAATAAGGTGAATCCCCTATGTTGGATATGTGACTATTTTATCAACCTCATGTACCTTAGAGACGCCTAGTAAGTAGGCTAATACTAAGGGAGAATTTTATAGACAATTTCAAAGGGATTCATCCAAGTGGAAGTATAATAAGTTGTATTATACAACAAGTTTGTTAAAGGTAGCCACAAAGCCCATTCAAAGTACAACTCTAAACTAAGGCACCATAAATAATATTTTAGGAACTTGCAGATAGCTTCACCTTAACCGCCAGTTTATGGGTGATATATGGTGTTGAGATTCAATCGAGTGCCTTGGAGATGAAACTATTGTTTCTAGAAATTACTAGTGAAAGTGGGATCACTATCCATGACAATAGGTTGTGGCATACCATGAGGTTTGAAGATATTATCCATCATTTAAGACTTGATCCCATAGGGTGTTGTAGAGAACAAAAATAAGTATATTTAGAAAGGAGATCAACCACAACCATGATTACAAACTTATTTCTAGATTTTGGTAACCCCACAATGAAATCCAAATAAATTTCAGTCCATACCATAGGTGGAATGGGGAGTAGTTGAAGTTCACTCGAAGGTTTCTATGTCTCACCTTGTGGCATTATCAAGTGTAACATTCTGCCACAAATGTTTGTATTCCCTTCTCCATCCCTTTCTAGAAAATGATAGTTTGATCCTTTCATGTGCTTATAAAATATTGAATGATCAGATGTGGGGGATGGATGCAGATTAGATAACACCTGTGATTTCAATATTGATTTCTTGTGAAAATATAGATGTCCTTTATTGTGAATATTTTCATTATGCTAAGTGTATCCTAGATATGCATGGAGTTCCAAGTTTGAAGATACTCGATCATGGTAGTGAGCATGGGATATGCAAATCATTCATTGTGGGTCCCATTCAACCAGTCAACTACTACAATCATGAAGAGGGAAAAGAGGGAACATTCTTCTTCATACTTTCCATAGAGACCATTTGCTAACACGTTGTCCTTTTCCTTCTGGTAAATTATCTGATATCCATATCCCAACACTTTGGTGACCCATTTTTGCTGCTCAGGGAAGGAATTTCTTTGTTCTAGAAAGTAGTTTGAATTGCAGTGATTAGTTTTGATATGGAAAAGTTTCCAAAGTAGATATGGAAACCATATGCCAACAACATGCAATATTTCCATCGTCCTTTTTTCATAAGTCAATTTTCCTAATTGTCTCTCAAATATTTGTTTGGTACTAAAAGCCATGGTTAACGTTCTTTCATAAGGATTGTTGTTATTCCTTTATTCGAGGTGTCACATTTTAGGACAAGTGTTTTAATGAAGTTTGGAAAAGCGAGCATAGGGGTGGTACACATAGCCTCTTTTAAGTCTTGGAAATCCTTTTTTGCCACATCATTCCACTTGAATGCATTTTTAAGCAAATATGCGAGTGGGGTTGCAATCCTACCACAGTTATAGATGAAATTAATGTAATAACTAATGAGACATAGATATCCTCTTAGGATTTTAATATTTTTAGAGTGAGTCCAATGCTTAACTGCTTCAATTTTATTTGGATC
Source organism: Pseudotsuga menziesii (assembly GCA_001517045.1). NCBI lineage: Eukaryota > Viridiplantae > Streptophyta > Pinopsida > Pinales > Pinaceae > Pseudotsuga > Pseudotsuga menziesii. The sequence continues at coordinate 169,614 of LPNX010114520.1, forward strand.
TACCCACACACCTTCACGATTAACCATAAGGCCCAATAATTACAATTCAAAGACACCAAAGGAATATTTGAAACTTTTATGACAGAGTATATGAACCACAAGGAGTTGTAAGACCTAATACTCACGAGATACATGGGCTTGCCAAGTTTTACCTTATACCAAGTTGTAGCAAAAAAAGACGAGGTCAAAATCACACAAAATGAGTTTAAATATTTTGTTCATGAGACTCTAGAACGTATAGGGTGCATTGCAAAGGCCAAAGAGAATTTCCAAGAACTTGTAATGGCTTTCATGAGTGTGAAAAATAGTTTTGAGAATATCTTCCTCCATGTTAATTTGATGATAGCCTAAGTGGAGATCAAGTGTGATGAATAATTGAGCACACTTGAGCTACTAAAAACTGTTATCAATTATAGGAATAGGGTTCTTATCCTTGATGGTCAATGTGTTCAAAGCATAGAATTAAGGGCACATGTGCTAAGCACATTATTTCATGATGACCATAACAATTGGGAAAAAATAAGGGTTGGTAATGGGGTAGATGAAACCAACAATTAGAAACTCTTGAATTGTTTTTCATTTTCATTTTTTAAGGGGAAATGGATGGAAATACGATCATATGTTGGGTGGGAAGCTACCAAAGATGAGTGGAATGGAATGATCATGCTCATAGTGGGGAGGCGAAGTCCTTTAGGAGTGCCAATTATGGATTGGTGTTTGTACAACGGTAACCACATGCCATAAGGAATTAGTTGAGAAGGGATCTCAAAATATTGAATGGCATGGAATTATACCACAATGCCTAAATGACCCTTTTTAAGAAGATTTTCCATAGCGTGAGCTAATAATATGTAGAGATCCAACTGTAATTCCTTTGAGAGTGTAGTTATGCTTTACCTATTGGAAACTCATGTGTATGTAACTGAATTCCATATTGACGGAGACTAATGTTCATAACCATTCAACGCCCAACATAATATTGCACCCACCCATTTCAATAGAAAACATGTTCTTTTAAGGAAATAATCACTGTTTTGAATTCGTATGTTTTCACAACTACCACATTTCATAGCTACTCTATTTGCAACCATCATCTGAAAGTTGTTCACAACATGGATATAATATTTTATTTCTTGGTATACTTAATGATGAATAAAATTATGCATCCTACCATTGTGAGTTAAGACTATAAAATTACAATGTTTGATGTAACCAATCAATCTGTGTGTTTGGGAAGCATAAAGACCAGTCAAGGCATGCACATAGGTATGGGATTCCATCTTCATCTTATCATACTTGGAATTCCTTTCACATATGGATGAGGAAACTCATGGGTGATAGCTTCAACTTCCTCACCATAAATTTCCTTTGAAATATCCACAAAGAGAATTTTCTCTCATCTAGGGGAATATTTCTCATCACAATTGTAGCATACCTTAGAGTTGGAACTCAGACCATTTCATATCAGGATGAATTTTGTATATTCATGAAAAGTGGAGAGGATAGTGATTGATTATTGGAAGCCAAGGTAGGTGGATGGGAGCAAATAATAAATGGGTCCTTTTTTATTTGAGAATTCGTCACCTTTTGTGATTCTCTAGTTCTTTAAGTGGCATCCAACCAATTAGTAGGATGAGTCTTTAAGGGATATGCACATGTCTCTTCTTTCAAACCATTGGTGAAACATTCATTTTAATAACTGTGAGACATTCCTTTGGTGTGTATGGCTAGTTTCTCAAAACGTGACATGAAATATTTGAGTATGCAAAATTGTTTGAGCTTATTAAACTTCCCCAAATAGTGAGTGTCATTGTCTATTTCGGTAAAACATTTATAGAGATATACAAATAGTGTCTAAGAAATATATCCCTTGTAGGATATATTGTGCCATTGGAACCATTGCTACTATTCGAGATCCAAATATAAGACACCCACTCAAATTTTCATCATATCATCTATGATTCTGTGAAAGGAAAATTGATGTTCCACATGAGTGACCCGTCCTATGTGGTTTGACCATAAATTTTGGTGATATTGACTTTAGGATTTTTGTGTTACATTGGAGTCATTGGACCACGAACAAAAGGAGTGGAGTGAGGTCCATTGGAATTGGATGATTCAAATCATTTCTTGTGGGAAGGCTAGTCCGGCTCTAAGTATCATGAATACGATGAAGGGAACAATGTCATGAAGTGGGTCATCTAGTCGAAAAGTGATTCCAATTTGGTATGCTTTCCATTGATATCATCAATATTTTCCTAAGTAGGAAAGTGTTGTAGTCTAACTTGTTTTGAAACTCGTAACATAGTGTTTTGGGTGGGAAAATTTATGGGAGATATTTCCTCCTTAAAGTGTTAACCACAAGGTGAATGGATCCACGAAAAGGGTTATGAAAGAGGGGTACCAATTTTATCAAATTGATTCAATTATTTTGTTGAGATAGGTTTGAAATAAGGGTTTGAATATCTGGGTCCTCATAAAAATTTACATGAGAGTGGTATGAATGTGATTAATAAAACATGAGGATTTGATCAAGATTGGTCTGAAATAAGGTTGCATGAAGGACCCATACTTTTTTTTTAAAAATTTTCTACTCTTGGTGGAGTTATACTCCTTTTTGAATATTATTACATGGAAAAAAATCCCAAATTATTAATAATACTAATTATGTAGGAATTTCATAGACTAGTCACAAAGGACAAGGATTCCAAGGTCCAAAGGAGAAGGGAATTCTAGGTGTTGTATCTCTTTGATATAGTTGCATGACCCAATAGTAATACTTAATCACATCTCCAGGGAATTAAATAAGGAGTCTTGGTCATTCACTTTTCCATACTACCTGACTACCCATGTACTAGAGATAAATATTATAGAGTGCCATGCTCGATGCAACTAAAGCAACATGATGACAAATCTGATTATGTAATGTTGGTTTCAAACCACCTAGGGAAATTTTGATATACTTGAGTGTACATGGAAGTGAAATTTTGTATACAAGTGTTGTATGATGCAATACTACTCGAAGGTGTACCAATGAAATCTACAAGGGTTCCCAACTAGGTTAAATCTCTTGTATTTTCCATGTGTAGTCTTCCTCAACAATAGATTTACCTATATAATGACTTATCGCTATGTTATTTATAGATACCATAACACATCTCTACTCTAAAAGAAATTCTAAAATTTTTGGCTCAAGAAAGTGTTATGATATATGATGTTATGTACCTTAATAACATAATAGGAAATTTTGAACAAAAATAAAAGAATATAGCAATATTTTAGAATGAAAATGACATCCATAGTATTACATAGTTGTAAATAACAAAATACTACAAAAGTGACACCTTTATTGATGAATCAATTTTCACTTGCCTTGTCAAGGGGGAATCCTCCAAATGAGTAGAGTTCCAATTACAATATACTTCACAAGGCTTGTTTTTGCATTGATTCTACTATTTTATATAGTTTTTGGTGAAGACACTTTCTAATAGGTGAAACTTTCTAGTAATTCTTCTTACATATATTTATTCCACAAAATATCTTCTTCATGAGCCTAATATAAATGGCCTAAATACATAACAACCTATCTATCTATTTAATGGGATTAGGGTGGAAACCTAGCATATATCGTTGATACCTCAAATGGGTCTTTGATAGAATTTGATTTGATTGCATGTAGAAGAATTTATGAATGGATTTGTGGAAAGACATTAATTGTCCCCCAAATCATGTTTTTTCCCTATTAATTTCAAAATTTTAAATTTATTAAATCCTATTGTATTTTTTTAAGCGATGCAATTTGTCGGGCATGTAAACTACCCTAAACATTATAATTTGGGACCAAGATAAATATTTTCATTTCCATCTTGGTTATGAGCCATGCAAAAACCAACGGTTATTAGTAAACCAGAAGAAACACTTATTCTCTTTGGGATTTGGCAAATTGTAAGCATATTGGTACAATAAACATAATGAGAACTTGTTCTTATTTAGCATGGTGAAATGAGTGGGGAAATCATTTTATAAGGGGCTAGGATTATTTTGAATCTTAGGAGGGGTTATAGTCTATGCTCAGATGTAAACGTTATAAAGAATAATTTTATTAAATGTAAACGGGGGCATGACATACATGTACTTTATGTAGTCAAGATTAATCAAAATTGACCTTGTCAACAAGATAGCTTATAAAAATGTAGTATGAAGATAATTAAGGCCAAGAAAAATATGTCCTAAAATTGGTAGGATCATTGCTTGTAATGGTTCATATGAAAATGACTCTTTCTCTCTCTCTCTCTCTCTCTCTGTCCTTATTTTATAGTGTATTTTATTTATATTGTTTTTGTGAGTGTTACTTCTATGGGTTTCATGGTATATTTATAAGTGTTATCTTCTATTCTCTTGGAATTATATCCTTTTCAATGTTATCCCTCAAGGTCTAATCAATGGGAGTCGATTTGATCAAATCTAACATGCTCAATATTGAAATTGGAGACTATGATGTAGTTCCTAGAAGAGAATGGCTAGTATGGACATTAGGTTTGGTTACATTGGATTTCAAAAAGTGAAATATGAGATTCAATAAGGAGGGACATAAACACACCCTCAATGTTTCTAAATAGGTTCCCTTGAAATCCTTAGCTCTTAACATATGGAAAATCTCTTGAAGAAATAATTGTTAGGATAATTAGATAGTGAAAATTTAGTTAAGATCAACTTGGTCTAATGTATATGTAGTTAAAACGTGTTTCTTAATATGACTGTGCACTTATTTAGATTGATGGTCACAAAATGTTCTAGACATAAAATGATCAAACAATCCATCTTCTCGTTGATTTTAATGGCTATATTGATCCATGGATTAGCACTCGATTGGTCCATGGTTTCTAGTTAAATAACATGGAGTGACATTTGCTTATGATCAATTGTAAGAAGCTCATAGCTTAGATATTTTTCCTCTTGCATTAGTATATTGCCTTAAGTGGCCATGTTGGCTGGGGCCAATGATTGTTTTCCTCTTTTAGGATTTTAACCACGTAATATATTGGTTTGTTGATCTTTGATATATTTGTGTGATAATTTTCTTAAGGAGTTCAAACTATGTGTAAATATTCTATTTTTTTAACATGGTTTTAGATTGCTTATGAAGACACACTCACATTCTTGATCGTGATCTTGAACTTGTGTAGTTGCATGCATTAAAGGGATTTTTAGATTCTATTATTATATGAATTTATATGTTGAGATAGATATTCCATTATATTCCAAGTGCTTCTTTTAATTGGGAACACTTTTCATTTCATCCAAAACAGTTTTCATTTGCCAAGATATCACCATTTTACTAGATTCAAAGGTATATAGTTTACATTTGGAATTTTTAGAAACATTTCTCATATTGGTTAGTATTTGAATATAGTTTACATTATGGTCGTTGAGGATAAACGATTTTTTTTATTTTTTTATTTTTTTATTTTGAAATAATTACATTATAATAAAACTCTGTTTTGTAATTTCAAATTTTAAACTCTTTTTCTTCATTCATATTCATACCCAATGAGAATATCATAATGACATTATTTGGGAACACAAATATACATTAGAAAGTGCATTTAAAAAAACACAGAAAAAATAAATCATTTGAAAATAAAATAAAGCATTTAAAAATAACCAAACCCATATGATGTAGAACAATGAAGCATTGGTCAACAACCTAACCAAACCTGGAAACACATGTAGTTACTATATGAACAGATTTGTAATGAAATTATTTATTACTTATGACTAAAGAGTAGAGTTGGATATGGGGGATATTGCTCTAGACATTTTCCTATTAATGCAAGAATACTGGGAATTACTAAAAATAATAAATTTAGCAAATGCCGAATATGATAAAGCTTTGAAGACAACAACTCTCCAAGCTTAGGCTTAAGCTCAACCTTTAAATACAATTACTGTTTAATCTCAAGCCATGTAAACTAGAGATAGTTCTTGAAGACAATTATTAGTTAAGCTCAAGCCATGTAAGCTAGATATAAAGTGCAAAATTATGCTTCACAGTAGATCATCAGGATTGATAATACATTACAGTGAAAGAATTATGAAGAATAATGAATTGCAGTGAAAAAACAGTTAAAAATGTAATGCGAAATGAATTAGAGAAGAAACACAAATTTACAGAAATAATATGATAATCATTATCTGTAATGTGTGTATGAACACAATATATTACAATAGAGGACATTCGAATGCACTGGGAATGATTCGAATCCCTGACTGAGACATGACTAGCATAAGAAAAATCACCACTGTAGACATCACTAGTGCAACTTTGGACAACTGAATATGTTACCAATCAGTTAACTAACCTTGGTAGGTAAGAATGGGTGTATTTATCGTTAAATCATGAAAAATAGGTGCATTAGCTAATGAAGGTGACCTGAAGGTGGCCATCATAGCCTAACTCCACTTGGGTGAGATTGAACTAAAGGTGGGACTCCCATAACTTCGAGCAGGCTCCTAAAATATAGGGTTTGGTATTTGGAGCTCCTAAACTCATGCATGAGGGTGCATCAAGTGGATAGTGGGCCCTAGATAATACTTGCATAACACTGGGAAAGTGATAACATCATCCTAAACTAGGAAACTGCTAAAATGACTAAGGTGGACAAGGGAGGATTTTTAAATAATACTAACATGCCCCGTTAATCCAAACATGGACAACCCAATCCTTGGAAACTGAGACCAAAGTTCACCCATACAATAATAATGAAAAAAATATCATCTTAGAAAACTATGAAAACCTCATGGGAACCCATCTCAAAATGAAAAGTTAGTGAACTTAATCAATCCTTCACACCAAGCAAAGACCTGAGATAGAAAAATCTCTTCTGAGTAAAAGAATTTGTGAAAATGTATACAGCATTCTCCTCTACACGACAGTAATGCAGTGTGATGGTTCTCTAGAATCTGCTCCTTTGTAGGGTTGTAATTTTGCATCATGGTTCTGTTGTGCACGAGTTCCCTAATATATTGAATGTGAACCTTCCTCTTCCAATCTGATGCCAGATAGGAAAGGAAATGTTGGTTCTTTGTAATTAGACTTACACCTTTCAATCCTTTGTGACTGTTGGTTGTTTTATTGTCTTAATTAATTTACCAAATATGTAATTATCGGTCGAGGTTTGTAAAATTAGAGTTGACACAAATTATATGCGAAGGTAGAAAGGTTCCTAAGGTGTCATGGAAATATTTTAACAAAGATAATATCGAAAGATATTTCAAAATGAAAAACTGAGTCAAACTCTAGAATTTCAACTACTAAGGTAATTAGACTAGGGCAAGACTACTAGATTAGAGCAGTATCGAGCTATACTACTCTATTCTATTAACCATGAACTATGTATTTATAAATAATACTATTCTAAGAAGGTAAACTACTCTTTTACAGTGTAATCTATTAATTAATTATTTTGCTTCTTAATCTATGAATGAGAAAGGCTAAAGCAAATTCATAACTCTTACTATTTGAACACAAGTGACTATATGATTTGAGATAATATTACGACTACTTAATAAATAAACTATACATGCGATTTGACAAATATATAGTGATTAGATTAACTTATCTAGTTCCATTATCCTTGATTATTATGAGGATATGCATTCATTGTGATCGGAACTGGAGAAGGAGGTGTATCAAAATGGATTTCAAAAGAAATAAAGAAATTGAATGGGATTAGGTCTAATTTAACTTCTACAAATAAATGTAAACTAAGGAGTGTCCAATTACAAGTAATAGTAAACATTTTGATTTATTCCATAAGCAAATGACTCTAAATAGATGTTATTAACAACCAATCTATCAATCAAGAAATGAGATTGTTTTAACGAACCACTTGAAATTAAAGGTATACTATTCACATGAAACAACTATAATTGGGAAGCAAGTAGAAAACTTAATAAAAACAAGTATAAAACTTAATAAAGGAGCAAGTAGAAAAATTAATAAATATTTTTTTTTCCCTAAATCTAAATCTATTCTCTGGAAATATTCAGTACTTATAAAGTAAGGAGGACAAATCTTATTCTAGAGACTTTTAAAAACTAATATGCCTTTTAGACAATAGAATTAGTAACTTAAACCTTGAATTCAATTAAATAAGATTGAAGCAACTCAACTAAGGATTCATGTGACAAATCCTTCAACAGAAGCAAATGAAGAAATCAGAGACAGAGGATACACAATCCAAAAATAACCTAAGATAAAAGTGACAAAGGATAAGAGTAATTATAGGACTTGATAGATATTTATATTATTTAAAATAAGGTCCTAGCTAGACATATATAGTTACTTTTCAATAGCAGAAAAAATATATTTTCAAAATTAAGAAGATTGCACTTGAAACAAGCATAAAACAAAACAAAAAATATTAAAGGCTGAACGAAGGTATGGATGACAGTTTGGACAGACAGTTCGAATGACAGTCTGAATGGGAAAAACATTGCAAATTACAAAACAAATAACCTAAATGATCTTAATATCATCTGATTTATGCATATGATATTGCGAGGTAAAGGAAAGAGTGACTAAGCTTATTTTAACAATTAAAACAATAGACGAATAAGAGTAACTTACACTAATTAAAAGAGGGATGATTTCCTATTAGTTAAGAAGTCAAATGGAATATAACTGCAACTAATCTATAGCTAAACAAGAATTGATAGAACTGAATCTAGCTATGAGCTGAGCCTAAGATATTAGATTAACCGAATTCTATCTAATTGCAATTATAAAACCAAGAAACAAGCTGAAAAGAAAACTAGAAACACCTATTGCGCAGCCGGCCACTTGTGATTCTGGAAATGAAAGCTATTTTAACAGCACAGTATAAATTATACAACTTACAACAAACACATATGACAGAAGACAAGGAAATGAACAATATCAATTTACAATATAACTAAACTACATACAAAGAATGGAAATATAAATTACTTAGTTGCAAGAAGGAAAATAACAAAAACACACAGAGATGGGAGACTGCAGGTTGTTGAGGGGCCCTCTCAACAATCAGGGTTGCACTTCAGTTAATAAAACACTCACAAAAGCAGAGACATGTATGCACAACTGAAAATAAAACTTTATATTGAATTCCAAACAGAGTTTACAGAGCTTCTTTGATAAAGACTCATCAACCAACGAACTAGATAGCTCGACTCTCGCTTAGAGATGTCTTTATATATATTTTTTACATGGATGAGCAGGTTGACCATTTAAGTGGTCGAACGCTCAAAAAATGGTCAACCTTAACTACAAATCAAACAACGATGTGACATTGCACATCCACCTTCCTAATTATTTGTGCGTCGGCTCTCCTCGTGCGAGCTACGAGTGTATGGATCCTTGCCGACTTGGGCATGAAGCATGGTATCAAACAGAGAGTGTAGGATTCTGACACTTCTAGAGAAAATTCCATCACAACAATAGGATGCGTGGACAACAGAACAACGAGAAATTGTTCTTCCCTTTAAAAATTTGGGAATATTCCAACTAACAACACACAAATTGATCGAAGGGCTGTATGGTGGGATGGATGTGATCTGTGCATATTCTGTGTAGATGCGTGTTCACATGGAGGCTCATATTCAAAGTAAGTTTATGTATTAAACACATTATAAATATCATATATTTATTAATAAAAAATGTGAAATAACAGAATTAAGCCAATACTTGCATAAAACTAAAATAGGTTCGTACCTAGGGTTGAATGATAAGCTAAATGACAGAAAGTATACAAAAAGGTAACAAAAGTGATGCCAAAAGAGTAAATTAACGGCCAAGGATAGTGACAAAATTGGGATCAAAACACTCCCCCAAACAAGAGAGATGCTAGGTCCCACTGAGCAAAATAAGGATGAAGTTTTTAGGAAGAAGGTTGAGCTGTGTCAGCAGCTGTCTTCGACTTAGCAGGGGAAACATGAGATTTGAAATTCAATTGCCTGGCCTGTGTCTTTAAAACAATGTGCCTCTCCATACGAGAGTCATGTGAATAGGAGATGGCCTTGACTTTTATACATAGCTCCTTGTTCTCTTGGTGAAGATTATCAATTATCTTAGCATATTCTTCATTTTGACTTGCTGACCATGCCAATTCCCGAGTTAGTTGGTATACTGTTGGCTGATGAGGGGTAGACGATTCTATGGGTTGTTTGAAATCTTGAGACAGACTCAATTCTATGGGTGGTGTCTCAAGGTCAAAGGAGGGAATTCGTTTTTCAGAACCCTTGCCTTGAGCAGATGGAGAAGCAGTCTCAAGAGGAGCAGCTTCAAGCAATTCAGCTGATACACTAGCTAATGTAAACAAGGGTGAATCAGAGACGGGTTCATTCACTTTAACCATACGATGTGGATGATCGGTCTGAAAGGTAGGATGAACAGGGGTCTGAACGAACTTCACCTTCCTTCTCCTGGTTCAAATTCACGAAACAAGTAGAAATTTGCTGGACTCAAGGTTGACAAGGGTAGTTGAATGGGTAGGTGAACTTTCTTCTAGTGTATCTTCGTCAATATGCACAATTTTGGGGATTTTTTTTTCCTTAGGAGCTGTCTGACTGGGCTTAGGATCCTAAATGGGATTAGAATTATATTATATCAAGATAGAGTTAAACAATATCATATCATATCAAAATCATAGGTAGAGGTGAGTCTTAATAAAATCATAATGCATTTGTAAGCATGTGAATAAGGCCTAATAATTATGGATATGATGCAGCTAATTAAACTCTTTTCCTGTGAAAATAAAAAGGAATTGATATTTTGACATCATGTCATTATAACATTATAATTTTCATTCAGATCGTCATTTGGTATTCCATTTGGTTCGGCATTCGACCCTTCATATGGAACTTTTGTTCAAAAATATGATTTATTGGATCTGACTGCTGCTAGATATGCAGTAAACTTCCTGGGTAGTCAGCACACAATATGATGATGTAAACCAACTTTATTAAAAATTCATTGCATTGTCCCTTATGGATTAAAATAGTGTTTCGCTGATTGCATGATTCCGAAAACATCTACACTTTTGTAAGAAATAAATGAAACTTTCTATAAACATTCAGAAAGTAAAAACAGTTCTAATATTCCCCCAAACCAAAAATATGGCATGTCCTCAAGCCATCAAAGAAAAACTAACTGAGTTCCAAATAATATAACAAATAGTTCTAAAATGCTGCTATTATTTCAGTAAGAAAAATAAATACTAACTAGTAGATGGAGATGATTCAGATATGTATTTCCATCAAGAATAACAGGGCTTAAGAAGATCATATAAATAATGAGAATATAATTGATGCAAAAAATGCCATAAGAGAAACTAGTCATCCATGCCTCATTTAAGGATATCTTGTCATCCAAAGAATATTTTAAGTTCACCCTAGAGTTTGTGATATTTCTATAGATATGGGCCCCATTTCTAGAATAATCATATCCTAGGTATTATTGAATTAGATGATAGAGTCCACGTCCAACTTATAGCCATTCTCTGATGACATGATGAAGAATTGGCCTAAACATGTATTGTTCTTTTCTTCTTTGTTTAATTTTTTTTCTGAATCATGTTCATTGTAATGCATTAACCAAATCTCTTTTATCTGATATTTCCCCACTGTCAGCATGCCTGTTTAGTACCTTGACGGGTTTATCTTGGTACCATGCAAGCATAGCCCCGCTGCCATTGAGCCTGTTCAGTACCCTGATGGGTTTACTTGCACTTGCCAGGATTCCTTGTTTAAAGATGTTACTTAGCATGGACCCACTTCCAGCAAGCCTGTTCAGTACTTCGGCGAGTTTGCTTCGTATAAAGTTTTTTTTTAACATGTGGAAGCCAGTTGGTACTTACACAATAGGATTTGAACCCGAAATCCGACATCATTCGAGATTTTGTATGGATGTGTCGGACATCAATCATTAAGAAGAATGGCTATCAGGAAATTTTAATAGCGCCATCGAATATCGGACACATAAGGCGTCGGATATTCAACTCACTAGAGTGTCGAATATTCGACCATGGAGTGTCGAATATCAGACGGTATAGTGTTGAATATCCGACGGTATGTTGACCCAAAAGTGTCGAATATCCAACTTGAGAGTGTCGGTTTTTTGACCCATTAGTATCGGATATCCGACGGTATGTGTAGGTTTAAAAAAAAATAATAATGTAATGTTTGAAAGATTTGAAACTTTTGGTCCCATATTTTCAACGGTAACTATGTTCAAGGTGTCAAATATTCGACGCCAGGCCATTATAAATATAATTTTTTTTAAACATTTCGATGTGTTTGTTGTAGAAGCGATGGATGATTTGCGGAATTATTTGTTCCTCGATGAATGATTTGTGAAAATTATTTGTTCCTCGACGAACATTTTCAGGAATTTTTTTATTCTTCAATGGGCGGTTATGGGAATTTTTTTTTCTTCGACAGACAGTTTGCCAGGATTTTTTTATTCTTCGACTTCTCTCCATTTGACAAAATGTTGATGCGTGGAACTTGATTTTTTAAGACAACTGGTTATATTCATTCATGAAGTTTGTGACAAAATGTCAAATAGAAATATTTCGGATCCAAACGAAGACAATCGACAATTGCTTGCTAGACTATGGGATGCATTGAAACGAAGGGGTGATGGAAAATGTTATTGTCCGTGTACTCAATGCAGGAGATTTAAGAGGGGAATAATATTGATCTCAATAGCCATAAAAGATTGCAAGGAACATGGATACGCTGAGGGGGGGGAACGAATATCATCCATTTGTAGGTTTAGCATTATAAAGTTTATTATATTCTTTGTTTTGGTAATTGTATGTATTATTTTTATTTTTCATATATTAATGTATATATATTGATGTTTCCATGTATTTATATTAAAGGAAAGACACCCTACAACATATCGTCCAGAGGAAGTGCTTTCAGAACAAGTTCATGATCATGATCATGGAGCGTGTATGTTTAATGGAGAACAAGTGAATGATCATATTGAACAAGATGATCATACCGATAATGTAATTGAAGATGATGGTACAAATACATTGATCCATGATTCATTTAATGTTAGAATGGATGATGACGATGATGTTGATAATGAAAATGATGATGAATTTGATGATGTTCATGATATACCTCTTCTCGATAAGGCATATGAACCCCTTTATGAAGGCTCCAAAACAAATCTTCTCTTTGTTGTATTGTTGATAATGAACTTGAAGGTTATGAATGGTCTTTCAAACATTGCAATCACACGGATCCTAAGGTATGTAAAATAATCCATCACATACATAGGATCGTGATAAAGTTTATCTGTATTCCTCTAATAATTGTATTGTTAACTCATTATTGATCATCGTACGGACGAAGCGTGTTTCGTTAATATTATTTATTTATTACATTAACTATTTTTTTAATATTTTTGTAGCTTAATAGTTGAATTTTTGTTACCACCATCAAATATTTTACCTCGCACATATCAAGATTTATCTTCCATCATGAAAGAGATTGGAATGCATTATGAAGCAATTCATGCATGCCCCAATGACCATGTTATATATTATAATCAACATGAATTTGCAACAGAATGTTCGGAATGTCATGTAAGTAGATATCGTACAGATAAAGTAACAAAAAAGGTTCCTCAGAAGGTTTTTCATTATATTCCCATCATTCCACGTTTGCAACGACTGTTTAGGTGCAAAAAAATAGCGCAGTTTATGGATTACAATGCTAGGAATGTAAGTTAAGATGATGCTATCCGAATGCCTGCAGATGGTTCTGCTTTTAGAGATATGGAGGAAAAGTGGCCTCACTTGAAAGAAGAACCACGTAATCTTAGGATTTCTTTGGAAGCAGATGGTGTTAATCCATTTGCACAGATGAAATCCATTTACATGGTGTGGCCTATTTTTGTTATCAATAATAACATTCCTCCATGGTTGTCAATAAAGAGGGAGCACATAATGTTGTCGATGATTATTCCAATTTTTTTTTTTCTACAACTATTTTATTTATAATGTAGTTGTGGCATCTCATTTGTCGTATTATGTTTCCTAATTTCATATACATATCTATTATTTTACTCTTGTGCATGGTTTATATATCTTAATGGTTCTCATAATGATATATTTTATATGTACTTCAAATCAATCAGGTAAGTTCCAAGTCAAAAGTATGAATGTATACATCGAACCTCTTATAGATGAGCTACTGAAGTTATGGAATGGCATCACTATGTATGACATATCTAGACCAATACGACAAAGGCAATTTCAATTCCATGCAATGGTTGTATGGACAATACACGATGCCCTTAGGTTAACTTCATTTTATGGTTTGTAATTTTAAGTTTCATTTTAATTGCATTTAATTATATGGAGTAGTTAGAATATTTTATATATGAATATATTTGACATAGATATTCAATATATAAATATTGTAGGTCTTTAGACAAAGGGTAAATTTGCATGTCCAGTTTGTGGTCCTAAGATAAAATCTCGTCATTCAAAAAGCTTAAGAAAGGAGGTGTTTGATGAGTATAGGCATTTTCTCTCTAAGAATCATAGGTATAGAACAACTGAAAAAAATATTTTCAATGGGAAGAAGGAGACTACATTAAAACCATGGAGAATGACACCTCACCTTTGGAAGATGCAATACAATAGAAATCATCATCATGGTACGTATGGATCATCGTATATGAATTGTTATGTATTTTAATTTTTATTGTGAGTTGTCTACTGTAGTGGCCATATTTGATTTATTATGTAATTTATTTATAAACTAATATTCATGATGTCCATCGTGATCATGAAGGAATTAATGGGCTTCCGCAAGGAATGAAAAGTTATCCTATTCAATTCAGCAGGTTGCCCTACTATGTGCACCTACAAATTGCTCATTTGTTAGATACAATGCATATTGGAAAGAATGTTACTGAAACCTTATGGAAACTACTGGAGCTAAGGAGGGAGAAAGATAAAGTTGTGAAAGCTTTCAAAGACATTCAAGAAAGCAACCATGCAATGAAAGACATCATCCGATTTCATACCAACGGAGAACAAATTAATATAAACTCAATTCCATGGATGTTTACGGAGCAACAAAGCAATGCTGTCAAAGAAGTAATGCGGAAAATTAAATTTCCCACTGGATTTTGTGTGAACTTGAAGAATATCATAACCAAAAAAGGTGATTTTGCAGGGGTCAAAACACATGATTGGCATGTTTTCATCAAGTTAATTATTATTGTTATGTCCATATAATTGATTTTTTTTTTCATTTTACTGTGTGTATTTTTTTTTCTTGTTTGTATACTCTTTGTTTAATAAATAGCGTGGTTTGTATATTGATACAGTATGTTCTACCTCTCTCTCTCCTAGACAACTTAGACAACAATGTCAAACAAGTTATATATAATCTTGGTAAATACATGAGGTAACTAGTGATTACTTGCATGTGCTTACTATTTCTTTAATTCTCCGTATATTTTTTTTTGTGCACTATTTTAGCATATATTGTAATATAATGTTTATTTTTGTTAAATATCGTTATTGGTTTGATTCACTTGTAAATGGTTGACATCTAAAAAAATCCATAAAAAAGATATAAAGTATTGGAGGAGAGAAATTCCTCATATCATGTGTGAAATGCAGAAGCATCTACCATCGGCATTTTTCAATGCACAAGAACACTACCTCATACACCAAGTTGAGGATATTGATTTGTGTGGACCTGTGCACTCAAGGTCCATGTGGATGGTTGAGAGGAACTTGAAATTTATGAAGGGTTTGGTGAGACAACGAGCACATGCTGAGGGTTCTATGATGGAAGGATATACATTATACCAAAACATGTTGTATGTTAGTGAATATCTTCCTATTTTAGCATCAAAGCTCAATTTACGTCGCATTTGTGATCCGGACTCCAATAACAAATTTGAAGGGGAGAAATTGAAGGGGAAAGGTAGATTGAGGAAGCTTAAAGGTAATTATTAGCTAGTGGATGTTTATTATATCGTTCATATTCTAATTGTATTTTCTAGATATAATTGCTTCAATTAAGAGCATATACTTTGTTAAGGAGATTTACACCTTTCTTTCATTTTAATGGTTATTGTCATTAAACAGTTGGTCGACAAGGGGATGTAATTCATTTATACATTGCAAACAATATTGAATGGATGAAGGTATGGATTGAACGATGTGAACAATTGGGTCATGGAATATCATGGGAACGTGTGGCTTCATTGGTAAAAGAAGCATAACGCAATGGGGATAGAAATCTAACAGAAAGGGAAAACGATTTGGCATATGGTGTAAAAGATAAAATGGAAAGCATATAATTAATCAATCCCTCTAAATATTTTATTTTGGAAATTACATTTTGATGTACATGTTCTTCTTTTCCATGTATTGCTGCATAAGGACTGAATGGTTGTGTAATCTTTTTGTGTATTGATTATTGCAGGTAAAACACCATAAGGCTATGGTTTGCAATGGAGGTAGATATCAGATCAAAAAATTGGATGAAACAAAGAAAACAACAGATTCTGGGATATTTGCTGTCTTTGAGGTTACCAATGTTTCATCTAGAACTGATAGACATTCGGAAGTCTCAAAAAATCGATACTATGGGTATTTGGAAGATATTATACAGTGTGACTTTAAATCCTTTAAGGTAGTTCTATTCGTTGTCAAATGGTACAGGTTATGATTGAATCAACGTGATCTCGATAGAACTATTATTGAACATGATAATGGATTTACCATGGTAAACACAAGGTTGTTTGAGCCAGGAATAGAGCCCTGTGTTCTTCCAAGCCAATGTGAATAGGTATTTTACTCAGAGGTTCCAGGTAAATCAGGTTAGTCATTTGTTGTGAGACATGATCCAAGGGGAAGACCGGTAAAGTATAACCTAGAATATGCTAATGAAGAGGGTTCTTTGGAAGAAGGATATGATGATGCAGAGCATGATCAACATGAGTTAGGTGATGATGATGATCCAGTAGAAGATGTACTCCAAGAAATAGTTGAATATGATGATGTAGCAAATAATGCTGATGAAATTTATATCGATGATGACACGATGAGCATAACTAATGATGATATGCCCAACCCTTACAATGTTGAATCTGGATCTGATGATACAGATGATGACTTGGATGAAGAATATGATGAAATATAATTAATGAAAGTTAAATATTTAATTAGACCTATTATTTTATCTTATTTTTTTAAAGAGTTACTAACCTCATCACCATCACCATCATCCTCATGTTGATCATCATCATCATCATCATATTCATCGTCATCTTCATCATCAGACATCTTCATCTTCATCATCATCTTCATGATCATCATCGCCGTCATCATCGTCATCTTCATCTTCATCTTCATCATCATCACTGTCAATATCGACGTCATCATCATAATTATTATCATCATAATCACCCTCATCATCATATTCATCATCGTCATCTTCATCATCATGACCATCATCATCATCGTCATCCTCATCAACATAATCATCACCAACATCATCATCTTCATCATAATCAATGAAGATGACATCGTTATCCTCATGATCATTGTCATCGTCATCGTCAAAATAATAATTATCATCATCATCGTTGTCGTCATCATCGTCATCATCATCATCTTCATCATCGTCGTCGTCATCATCATCATCATCTTCATCGCCATCATCATCATTAAAATTAAACCTAGATCAAATTAATTACTTCATATCATTGTTATTGTCGTCTGTAGCATCGTCATCGTCTTCATCATCGTCATCGTCATTGTCAATGATGAAATATAATGAAAGGTAAATATTTAATTAGACCTATTCTTTTATCTTATTTATTTTTAAAAAGAGTTACGGACATCATCATCATCTTCTTCATCATATATAATCATCATCATGACCATCATCATCATCATCATCCTCATAAACATAATCATCACCAACATATTCATCTTCATCATAATCGATGAAGATGACATCGTTATCCTCATGATCATTATCATTGTCATCGTCATCATCAAAATCATAATTATCATCATCATCGTTGTCGTCATCGTCATCAAAATCATAATTATCATCATCATCTTCATCATCGTCATCATCATCGTCATCATCATCATCTTCATCATCGTCGTCGTCATCATCATCATCATCATCATCATCATCATCATCATCATCATCATCATCATCATCATCATCTTCGTCGCCATCATCATCATTAAAATTAAACCTAGACCAAATTAATTACCTCATATCATCGTCATTGTCTTCATCATCGTCGTTGTCATCGTCAATGATGAAATATAATGAAAGGTAAATATTTAATTAGACCTATTCTTTTATCTTATTTCTTTTTAAAAAGAGTTACAGACATCATCATCATCATCATGTGGATCATCATCGTCCTCATCCTCCCCATCCTCATCACCATCATCACCATCATCATCACCATCATTATATCATCATATATAATCATCATCATCATCATCATCATAATCACCCTCATCATCATCGTCGTCGTCATCGTCGTCTTCATCATCATGAACATCATCATCATCATCATCATCCTCATCAACATAATCATCACCAACATCATCTTCTTCATCATAATCGATGAAGATGACATCGTTATCCTCATGATCATTGTCATCATCATTATCATTGTCATCGCCGTCATCAAAATCATAATTATCATCATCGTCGTCGTTGTCGTCATCATCAAAATCATAATTATCATCATCATCTTCATCATCGTTGTCATCATTGTTATCATCATCATCTTCATCATCGTCGTCATCATCATCATCATCATCATCTTCATCGCCATCATCATCATCATCATCATCATCATCATCATCATCATCATCATCATTTCCTTTTAAAAAGACTTACAGACATCATCTTCATCATCATCATCATCATATTTCTTTTTAAAAAAGAGTTATAGACATTGTCATCATCATCATCATCAACATAATCATCACCAACAACATCATCTTCATCATAATCGATGAAGATGACATCATTATCCTCATGATCATTGTCATCATCATCATCATTTTCATCGTCGTCATCAAAGTCATAATTATCATTATCGTCGTCGTCGTCGTCATTATCATCATCTTCATCATCATCGTCATCATCATCATAGTGTGAAGATTAGTGTTTTAAAACACTTCGTATCTTGATAGTGTGAAGATTAGTGTTTTAAATTTTTTATTAATATGTTAGTAATAATTATATTTAGCATATAAATATTTAAAAAAATTATATATATATATATATATATATATATATATATTTTAAAAAATTAATTTCTTTCTTAATCTAAATTTTTATTAATTTGAATGTTGTAAAATTGAGTTAATTATATTTCCAAATACTATAAATAAATACTAATTTAAAGTGATTTATGCCTAAACCTTTATCATTTGATAATGCACATAACTTTACATTGTAGTTAGTAACACACATGGTTTTCTTTTGACGTGATATTTGCTAATAAAAATAAAGTGAATATAGCCATAAATATTTATTTTATTTATATTTGAAATATTTTTCCATAAAATATTTTATATGAAATTTTAAAATTTACCATTTTATTTTTGTTTTGAATGTTTTAAGTTTATTTTAAAAAAGTATTTAATTTAAATAAGATATTTATATAGAAGAATGTAGTTAGCAAAATCGATGTCCAAAATTTTTACTTAGTTTATTGCTATAATAAAAAGATTAGATTTTATATTTTGTATATAACTTTTATGTTTCCAAATTCAATATGAAGAATGGAGTAAACATGGAAAGATGTTAAGAATGTAGAACATAACATTAATGTTTTTTTTTAAATCTTTTACATACCTTATGGCTCACGAAAAGATATTAGATTCCAAATTTTTCATATATCTTTGATCTTACCGCAACTTTAAAGTTTGGTGACAAGTATAAAAATCATTTTATATATTTAGACTGTGTTAAATTGCCACAACAATGGCTTCTTAAGTCGTTTAAATGTTGTCATTCCACCTACCAAAGTTTGACTCTCTTAATTGTTGTCATTTCACCCACCAAAGCTTGAGTCTCCTCAATAGCATATTTGTGCCTTATAGCTATTAAATAACATATATGTCAAGGTTCTTAGTAAAAGTGTATGTGATAATAAATTGTTGTTCTCTTCTTTCTTTTATTAGGAAATTTTGACTTTTTTTTATGATGGTGATGACAATGATGATGACAATGTTACCATATTGGTCAACCATATTTTGTTATATGGAATCCAAGCTCAAAAAGGGCACAAATAAGATTATAATGATTATAAAATAATTGGCCCTTTTTAATTTTGAAATTGATTTAAAAAGAAAATTGCCAAGCCATGCATGCTTTCAAAATCATCATCCTCATGATCATTGTCATCATCATCATCATTGTCATCGTCGTCATCAAAATCATAATTATCATCATCATCATCGTCGTCGTCATCATCCTCACCATCCTCATATCATCATCATCAACATCATCATCACCATCATCATCTTCATCATTGTCTTCATCATCATCGTCTTCATCATCATACATCATCATCTTCATCACCATCTTCATCATCATCATCATCATCATCACACATCATCATCGTCATCATCACACATCATCATCTTCATCACACATCGTTGTCGTCATCATCATCATCGTCATCGTCTTCATCATCATCATTGTCATCATCACACATCATCATCGTCATCATCACATATCATCATCTTCATCACACATCATTGTCATCATCATCATCATCGTTGTCGTCTTCATCATCGTCGTCGTCATCGTCAATGATGAAATATAATGAAAGGTAAATATTTAATTAGACCTATTCTTTTATCTTATTTCATTTTAAAAAGAGTTACTAACATCATCATCATGTGGTTCATCATCGTCATCATCCTCACCATACTCATCATCATCATGAACATCATCATCATCATCATCATCATCTTCATCATCATCAACATCATCTTCATCCTCATCCTCATCATCTTCATCATCATATTCATCATCATCATCATCATCATCTTCATCTTCATCATCATCAACATCATCATCATCATGAACATCATCATCCATCAACATCATGATCATTGTCGTCGTCATTGTCATCGTCATCATCAGCAACATCATTGTCGCCATCGACAGCATCATCAGCGTCATCATCATCATCATCATCAACATCGTTAGCATTTTCATCATTTCATATGATATCAAGACGGTCATCACCATCACCACCACCACCACCATCATCATCATTGTCAACATCATCATCTTCATCATCATCATTGTCGTCATCTTCATCATCATCATCTTCGTCTTCATCATCATCATCATCTTCATCCTCATCATCAGCATCCTCATCTTCATCATCATCATCATCATCATCATCATCATCATCATAATGATCGACATCATGGATAACATCATGATCATCAGCGACATCCTCATCCTCATCATCATAGATTCACTGCACACATAAAGACTCACATAGATACACCCCCTCTATTTGTATATATAAAAAATTAAAACATAGTATATATAAATAAAAAAAATAAAACATAGTATATATATATATAAATAAATAAAACAAAGCATATATAAATAAATAAAATAAAACATAAAACAATATATATAAATAATTATAAAAAATTTATTTTAAATACATATATATAAATAAATAAACAAAAACATAAAACAATAAAAAAAACTAACAGTTGCGCTATTTTCATTTCAGCTTCACGAGAAAACTTCTTCCTCTGTGCATCTCGTCGGGTGCTTGTCATTCAGTGATCAGTGGTGTTCTGAGCAACTTGGATGGAGAATAATATCAGTGGGAGCAACGATATCGATAGTGGTAGCAACGATTTGGATAGTGGGGGCAACGATTTGGACCCACGAAGACTAAGGAGAGTGGATTGTGGTTTTGTAGCGGACAAGGAGGCCAATTGTCAGTCGAGACAATGCATCCCAAGATTGTGAGTACCTTTCCCTAATTCATGTCTATTTTAAAAATTTTTAAGATAGTTCTGCAAATCTCCAGGGTTTCTTAGCCAATAGAGGAAAGGCAGAGGCTATTAGAGCAGGTTACCCTCATTGATCAGCACCCAAAGTTTGACTCTCCTAATTGTTGTCATTCCACCCAGAATAGAGTTAATAGGGGTAAAAATAGAGTTGCATTTGACAGTTTCATTTGACCTGCATTTGACCCATATTGGCTGATATGGATTCTGAATTCTGGCCAGTCCAGTCTGAGTGTTACAATTAGTGGAGGAACCCACCACAGTTTGGTTCGCATTCAAACTGGTTTGGTTGTTTTTATATGAGTTATCTCAGCAACCGGTTCCCAAATAATCTATTAAGCTGACCCCACCGAAATGAGATGCTTAAGGGAGGTTTAGAGAAGGATTTGAGTTCCCCAATAGCCACTATAGATAGATTTTTTCTGCTCACATGTATGCTCGGCCTGGTGGAGAAGGATGAAAATCGGTCACTGCCCCGAGCAGGATTTTCGAGCCCTGTTTTGTTATAAGCAAGAAAATCGAACCTAACCCCTAGATCATTCAATATCATTATAAAAGCCCTAGGTTAGAAAGAAACTCGAACCTAACCCAGTATTTTCCAAATTGTAACGACAATAGGGGTTTGCCAGAATTCTGCCAAATGTTATGGATTTCTTCTTTAAGGTGTTTTATTATAGAAACCTTATATTAGAAAGCAACTCGAACCTAACCCAGTAATTCCCAAGCTCTAAACACCATGAGAGCTTGGACTATACAATATATTTTCATTAAGTGATTGAATGAAGTAAACCACTTACAATAACTATTTTTTCAAAATATTAATTTTTTTCTACATACCTGTAAATATCATCATCAAACAAAACTGTCCACGAGGACAGAGTTCAAGAAATCTGTCACATGAACTATATCTCACAAAAGATAACAAGTGTTCAACCAAGAAACGGTGAATATTCATGGTATTATGTTTCACAAGTTTGCAATGTTGCAACCTAATGAAAAATAATACCACGAATCGTCACCATTATTACCCAACACTTATTAGCTATTTTAGAGTTAGTGAATTGAAAGTGGTTAAGTCAATGCAAAAAAGAAAGGTAATAAGTTTGACTAAATAAACTATTTTGATAATTGTACCTTGTTTACTAAATAAACTAGTTTGATCATTGTACCTTATCAACCATGTATACTATTTACTAATGTATAATATATAATATTTATGAATGTTGTCTAATGTTTACTCATGTTTAATGTATAATGTTTATTAATAAAAATCAATTATTGTCAAATGTTATTAATACATATAGAATGTGAAATGTTTCATGCCTAATGTTATTAATGTCTAATCACTAATAAAGCCAATTATTTACACATAGATAAATTAATAAAAATTCACCAACCATTTAGCAAAATCATCACCAGCAAAAATGTGAGGAAGGAGTGCATCACCCATTCTGGAGAAGAACAATTCCCTAGGGCACAAAAGGAGGTCAAAACTTCTGCATGTACCTTCCCATCTCATCGAAGGACCTATACTATCCTTCCTAGCAAGTCTCAGCTTCATCAACAACATATTGAATCCAAAACGTGAAGAACAACATTGGAGAGTGTGTTTTTCCTCAGTTGGTGGCAACTGCTGGAGAGCAGCACTAAATCTTGTGCTACATGCATGGCTTGCATGCCTCACATATCTCGACGTACTATCAAAATTATTATTATTGGTATGTGTACCTTCTCTCACTAACAGTCTTCTTCCTATTTATTCTCCAAAACAACTATATTATAGGGCCTTTTGGCACGACATTGTTTTGCGTGAAACTTTTATTTTGTCAATCTAGCATAACTAAAGCACTGAACCTACAAACATACTATCAAAACATTAGAATATCAGTTCGGGATACTATATTTTTCCATTCGGTGATCCAGTACCTTTTGTAATACCTTCAACCCTTCAAAAGATAGGGGATAAGAGAAGGTAGTTGTGGTACCTAACAAGGAGAACCTAGATAATGCCTATAAATGAGCCATTAATGGTGATGTTAAAAAATAGTGTCACCTTTTATTTTCTTCAATAGCCTATAAATAGTAAAGAATCCCTACTCTAGAAATATCATTTCACGAAATAAAACACACCATAATCCATGCGTAATTTGATAAATGAATGGAAATAACTATCAATGGGCAATAATAATAATAAAAATATACCCATAGATCTTAGTTTAGGGACGTATTGAGGTTTATACCACATATTTGATAGTGTATGCATCCAATACTTGCTCATTACTTGATCACTAATATCAATTGATATACCATCACTCTTAATGGTAACTCCAATTTTTTCACATTTCTAGTAACCTACAAATTCCAAACTCTTTGTTTTCACGGAGTTTTTGTGAGGTTATGGGTGCAAAAATATTGGAGATTGGCATCCTAAGGTTGATATTGGTGCCTTCAATTTTTTAGATACCATGATATTTTTATGGTTTCTAATCCTAAGGATCCTCCTTAATTGATACCATGATAGTTTTATGGTTGCTAACCCCAAGTGTCGTCAATTGGTAGACGCTCATGTAAAAGCTCACATAGGCCTCAAGATCAAATCCCATTGAGTCCCTTGGGGTTACCAGTTTATATTCCATCTAGTGATTACCATCATCCTCCATCCTCAAAACCATGGAAAAGGGGGAAATCCACATAACCCACCCCAATCCTCATGGAACATATTGAAACAACCCAATGTCCAAGTTTTAGATGGGTTGTGGAGCCCGCTACAATGAACTAGACAATCAATGTATGAACTCCAAGACTCAAAGCACTATCCATGAAAACCTAACCTCTTATGTTTCTCTTTCCTAAGAAAGATACCCCAAGAATATGTCCATGTAAACCCTAACAACCTTCGTGTTGTTCTTGCCTATGAAATAGATTCGAAGCATCTCTCTGTGTAAGACCTAACCTTCTTCCTATTTTTTTCCTCGCAAAGAGACTCAATGAATTCATCCATGTAACCCTAGTCTTCTTCCTATTTTTTTTCTTAGAAAGGAGGTCAGATAATGAAAAATGCAAGGATAGGCTAAGCAAGGAAATTATGCTCTCGAAAATACAGGTTCTCCAAAGAAACAAGTCTCAACCAAGGAACCTCATTCTTTGAGATTCTTCATTACTCCCCATCTCAATGGATTGGTGCTTTCTAGTGCTTTAACACTTTCATTTTGTTAGGTTCGTTTTCTTTCTTTTAGGCATTCCTTGGAAATGTATTTTTGCCTCCCCATTGTCATCTTTGTCTATTGTATTCATTTTACAATTCCATGCATCAATTTGATCTTTATTGAACATGGATATTTATATTAAATTAAATCAAGTATTATACACAAAATATTATATATATATATATATAACCCTAAGGAAGATTTAATGGTCACTAAAATCATTTTTTTCATATGATTATTTTTTAAGGATTCATGACATACATGCCTACTAATTTCCTCTTTCTATTTTCCCCCCATTAACAAATTGACCTCCACAATCGTGTTGGTCTAGTCCCCTTGACAATCATAATTAAGCACAATTACCGGATTTGGCCCTAGGATTAACCACATCCAAATCAGATTCTCGAATTCTTCCACCTCGTTTTGACTAATATAAAGTTGTTTACGTAGGATAATGTAGGATAATTAGGGTTATTTAGGGTTAGGGTTTTGAATCCCCGATTCCTAATTTTGGGATGACTGGCACACTCGTATCGAACTCTTTAGTCAATTTAGATCGCACACTTGTTCTTGTAACCTTGTAATTAAGCAATCAACTACCACTTAGGATCTCATTACCTTTGCACCTTCACCCAATCCGAGACTTGTCAAAGCTAACCTAAAATGAAACAACACTCCCCCTAGTGGCACTCATGGCACCTAAAGTAACTACTTCTAGGTTTGAACTTTCTCTATTTTCCTGCTTTTTTTGCTATAGATCGTATGTCTACTTAGTGGGACACCAAATCACATTAATTATTGTTACCAGACATAGAAACTCAGTATATTATGAAAATATGATTTTCAAATTTTCAAAAACTTGAAATTAAATTTAAATTTAAAGAAGAAAAATATAATATTAATTACCATTTTACTCAATATTACATACATAAATATTTTATTATTAAATATTAAAATATTTATAAAAAAAATTCATAAACTACTATACAGTTATAAAGTCAAAAAACTTTTGATTAGAAAGAGAAAATTGTAGTGTACACAAGGGTTGATATTATATTACTTGTTAATAATACATTAGTAGTATCTTGTAACAACTATTTTGACAATGATCAAGGTGTGAAGAGGGAGTCCAAAATGATATGTGGAGATGCAACATGCTCCTGTATGGTGTGCCTCCATTCTACTGTAGTTTGAAGAGATGTTGGCGAGTGTGCTTTGTACATTCGCTTGGTGCAAGGTGAGAGCAACAAGATGTAGACATCAAAGGGATGGGGTAGGAGACATCAGGTGCTTTGTACATGAGCTTTAGAATTATTCCCTGGTGTGAGTGATATTCGATGTTTCCTTGCCCTTTTTCCATCCCCTTGGTTTCATCAAATCATTGAGGAAGGCATGATATAGTTAATTTAAGAGCCTTTTGATTTGTGCGGAATAGTCTTTTTTGGTTATTTATACTATGGGATTCCCTTAGGGTTGAAAATTAGTATGGGAAAACAAGTTAGCGTTGCCTTAGGATTGAAAATTAATATGGGAAAACAAGCATCATCATGACAAGCTAAAAGGAATAAATCAACAAATATTACAGACTGATATAAATGTATTTAAAACATTCTT
>LPNX010114534.1:0-15340 GCA_001517045.1 Pseudotsuga menziesii
TTTGCATGCACAGTTATTTTGCAAATTTGTATGAGATTGAGTGTGCGAGTCAGCACTATCATAGAACATTAGAGAATATCAGTATTTGGGATATTACACTAAAGACCCTAGAGATGGTCCCGAAGCCTTGATGGACATTGGAGAAACCCTAGATGGGTTAGAGAAGCATTGAGATGGTCCTGAAGCATTGGTAGACAATGGAGAAGCCCTAGATGGGTTGGAGAAGCATTAATGACCCATTCTGTGGTCATTCATGCTATGATGATTTCATGGTACCCCAGAAGAAGACCTAGCATCCCCACAAAAGATATCTTGACCCTTAGAGGTCCTCTTGTGAGGTTCAGGTGGTTGAAGAAGCCTATGAAACTTCTTACTTGATGCAGAAACCTTGAAGAGGTCCTTAGACCCACAATTGATGGTTTAAAGGTCCTTGTACTCTTGATGAAAATGAAGTGGTCATATGAAGTCTTGGAACTTTTTGAGATGGCCCTAGGGGATGAGAAAGCCTTTGGACCCACACACTTAGTGGTTTAATGGCTCTTGTACCCTTGTAGTAGTGGTGAAAATGATGTGGTTAGATGGCATGATGAAACACACCCTTGCATGTGATGGCTTGGGTCTTGAACTCACACATATGGACCTTAAAGATGATGGCAACCTTGTTGAAGAAGCCCTCTTGTACTTGTTGACTAACGTGGATATTGAAGGAACCCATGATGGTTGTGGTCATTTGATTAAACATTTTCATATAAACCGTGGTCATAATGTGTTGAAGACCACAAACTTTGGAGGAACCATTCTCTTGCACATGGCATATCCTTGGAAGCCCTAGTGGCTTAATGGACACCCTTACTTATGCTTATGGAGAACACCTTCACGCTTGATGACTTGTGGACACATCCCTAATGATGTGGCAAAGGAGTGTTTGTATGACAAAACAAAATAATGAAAATAAAAATAAAATAATACAACTCACCTTGAAGTCGGCTCCATAAAGACCTTTAAATATTAAAATTAAAAATACATCTTTAACAGGTCGGCCTCATAAAAATTGGGGTTTAAAATGTGTATAAATACCAAGTAACGTCCTCATTTATGAAAGAATTTTTGTGGGAGCTCTGAGGATATTTCGGTGGTCTTACTGAGGCAAATATCAGGCAGCAGCAAACTGTAATTTCGGGCAGCAGCAAACTGTAATTTCGGGGAGCAGCAAACTGCAATTTTTTGATGGTTTGAAGTCTGGCCTGAGTTACTCGTGGGCAGCAGAAAGAACACTAAAACATAGCAGCAGCAGACTCGTTTTATTTCTGTGAATTTTAGCAGCAGTGAAATCCTTTTTGGTGACTGTTTGCAGAAGTACAAAATTACAAACAAACCCCAATTTGTGGATGCCCTAAATTTGGGAGCAGTGTAGCAGACCAGAGATTACAACAGTATAGTGAATTTGGTGGCAACAGCAAAGGTAAGACAGTCCAAATTTTGCAGCAAAGCTTGAAGTTGTCTGAGGTGAATTCGGAGGCAACTAACAGTAGAAAAGTGAATTTTTGTTCTTCTTTTGCTATGTGACAGTCCAAATCTTGGACTTGTCTGGGGTTTTAACCAACACATCATACACTGCACAGTGATGCCAAGTTTGACTTGCTTGGGGTCTTTCTTACCAACTAAACAGTCTCAAATTGACAGCAACAAGCATAATACACAATCCACAGTTCTGAGGAATTTGAGTGTGATCCGAGTTTGAAAGCCTTTCTGAGTTTCTCCATAGTTTGATTTTGTGACTTGTTTACACAGTGCACATGTTGGAAGCAGTCCACCGAAGTTCCATATCAAAGTCACAGTTCTAATTGTGACTTGATTGGGGTTCATTCATAACCTGAGGTTGACACTGTTGGAGGGTTTCCACAGTCCTCAGCCAGTCCCGAAGTTTTGTTGAAGATCATACACAGTCTGGTATGAATGAAGGGATGATAGCCTGGAGTTTGAACACCATCTGAGTTCAGTCTGCTATTGAGTTGCTTCTCAACATCTACATAGTTCAAGGTTGAACTTGTGCTAAGTTCTTCCAAGCACAATACACAGTCTGAGTGTGTATGACATTGGTTAGGGCTTCCTCTACGCACATACAGTCCTACTCCTAACTTAAAGTTGAAGATCATCCACAGTTTTATTGTTGTTCCTTTTACAGTCAAAAGTTGGGATCTTCTATGACAAGGTATGAAATATGCACAATCAAATCTAATGCTTGATTGAAGTCTGTTTTTGACACTTGTATACATGAAGGAATGTGAGCTTGATTTTAAACTTGGCTTGATATTCCATATACACCCTCAGTTCAAGTTTATGCTAGCAAGCAAACAATCCGAGAAGGTGTACAGTCCAAGATGACTGAGTTTGGGGTCTTCTTCACAGTGTACACAGTCCTCTTGGATATTGGTTGGGGTTTGCTTGTATTGGTTGTATTATTGCAAGTTTGAGAATATTAATGAAGCAATGAGAGTGTACTTCAATCATTGGAAGTTGGCGCAGTGAACCTAGGCATCTCAGTCTACACGTGGATGATACTGTACATACAGTGACGCATAAACAATGATGTGTTTATGAGTAGACAAGTGGTATGAACAGTGGTGCATGTAAGTACAATAATATAGTCTGATGCTACCCTATGCATTCTCTTTGGTGACATACTGCATAATGATGTTGTGTATCTTATGATGCTTTGTAAACCATGATAATGCCTTGTGCATTATTAATGATGCCTTGTACACCATTGATACACTATGTTGATGCATACTCCATTCACTGCATACGATATGATGATGCATGCAACATGATGACAGCCCTAGAAGTTGACATGCTGATGATGAGGCTTAAGCATGAAGATGACAGTCCATGATGGCAGCCCTAGAAGCTATTGATGAAGTACAAGGATGATACACAGTGAGAGTGACACACAGAGCAAGGTTGATGCACATCTTAAGAAGATGACAGCCCTTACTTGGTGAGTGGATGACAACTCTAGTATTGACAGACCAAGTTAGGACTTGTGTTGGGCTCTTCCACTCAGCCAATACACAGTCTAAGTCTAAGTATAATGAAGAGTGACTTGAAGAAACATCCTAGTGACAAGAAGACATGACAATGATGATGATCACAGTTTGACACCTACAGCAGTATGGCAGTGATACCTTTAGCAGAAGACATGATGATGATGTGACAAGTGAAGAAGACAATGAGAGTGATGAGCAGAAGAGTGTTGCAGCAGTAGATGACCAGCAGTATTGATGTTTAATATGACAGTGATAACATGGGCAGAAAGATTATGTGGCAGTGATATCTACAGGGATGATTTGACAGTGACTAGAGCACAGAGGTTGTTGAGCAGCAGTGAGCAAATGAACAAGATGACTGATGAGCAGTGTTACAGCAGAGTTGATATGATGAGCAGAGATGATGAGCAGCGTTGATGATGTGACAGAGATCACTTGTGTATGATGACATGAGTATGGTAACACAAGTATACTTTAATTGTATAAGCAAGCTTGTCTTGCTTTTGAGGTTAGGATACCTCAAACCCTTCTTAGCATTGTCTAAGAAAACCAGGCAGGGTCCTCGATGCAGAGTAGGTGCTCTACATATCAATAGGTGCCGATTTTACCTCACAGTTGTAGCCAGACCAAAACTAATACAAAAATATTACAAAATTATATGGTGTTGTGTTCTTTTGTGTTATGGTTCTTGATGATTCAAATGCTTATGATATGTGAATGATGAAGTGGAAGATGTTTATGAAATGATTATGCAGTAGTTAATTGTGACAAGTTAAGAAAAGTTCTAATATTGCTTTGCACTGATTCACCCCCCCCTCTCAGTGTCTAACATATTCTTTTATTGTTGGCTTTTCACCCCAAGGCTTACATTGTTCTTTCTAGGGTTTGTATGAATGATTACAACAAGTTCAACTCCCGAAGGAGGACAATAAGAATAGCTTCTGAAGTTGCACAAACTCCAACGTCTAGCTCTCAAAATTGTTCGTTGAGTACAATTATTGAGGTACACCAATGGTTCTATATTACAAAATTCCCTAGTCTTTGTGGGTATAGGGTCCCCCATTGACCCAAAGTCCCGAATCAAAAGCACCCACAAGGATGAACCTAACAGTTATCATGGAATTAACCATTGAAATTGTTCCACCTCGACTCTTTAACAGGGGCAGTTATAAGGGTTTACACAAGTTTTCTAGCCAACAATTCAAGCTTCAAAACTCTATGTATCTAGCACACCACTATTCCTTTGTCGTGCTTTTTAACTCGGCCCTCGATTAAATTGTTCCTTGACCTGAGATTGGTCGTGGATTTGCTCATGGAAAATGGTCCCTCTTGGACAAGATGGTAGTGATGGTCCAAGTGCCCTGGTCACGGATGAGAAATGCGATCTAGTGACAAGCAACCTCAAATCTCAACGATCCGACAATAAAACTTACACAAATTGGCATATGTTTTCTATCCTTGCATTTTGCCCTGGACTCAGCCCTCAATTAAATCGTTCCTCGACCTGAGATATCTTGTCACAAATTTTTTCACGAAAGAAGGTAGCGAATGAGATGAGGCAAGGGTTAGATCTTAGAGGAGGGAGGCATAGGGTGCTATTGATCAACTCATTTCCCCATTTCATGCAACTTAGAATCTAACCCTAACTTCGTGCTTCTAGGCATTTAGCTAGTACTACTACTGCAGTTGTAGATGACCTTAAGGAGTCTGAGCTTGAGCCAAATGATGATGCTATTGACTATGCCATTGCTAGTCATGATTCTAGTTCTAGTTCTAGCAGTGGTGATGAGTTTGATGACTGATCATGTTGATCAATGACATGTATGATGTATGATCATTGATGTATAATGTATGATGTAGCGGCATCATAACATGTTTTTTGGAATCTACAGACCATTTAGGCCTCATTGATTTATGTATTTTGTTCCAAATATGTATTACACAGTACACTCCATGGCATTTTGATATATTCATCCTTGTGTGGTATATACATGAGAAGACTGAAGCGAATAATTATTCGCTCACACAAATAATATTACCAAAAGACTTGGAATATTAAATAAGCCATAATAATATATAATTGATGATAGAATAGATATAATGATAGATTACAAAGTGAGTGCCATATATATATTAATCGTAAAGGCACTTTGGATACTATCCATGAAAGGATGCATCATTTTAGAATTGTTTACTAATAACTATTTATTAATTATTAATTATTAATATCAATATGTATTAATATTAATAATTAATATTGATATTTAATAGTTATTATTAATTATATAATAGTTATTTAGTGATTATTTATTATATATATTTTTGTTCATTACATTGCCTCTCCCTTAGAATTGCTTTGTCCTCAAAGCACAATTATGGAATACTTTATCCCTTGTTCTAGCTCATAACGCTTTCTCATGACATTGTGTGTTGGTAGTTGCAACATTTGACGAAATAAGACGATACTTTCTTTTAAACATTGTGTGGAAATGTTGTGTCAGTTGTGAATTCATCCATCCGAGATATACCCTTAACGGAATTATTTGCGGATCGATTGCCGAGAGTTGTCGATTTTGTCTTTGCTCTTTGTAGGAATAATACTGATAATTTTCCTTTTGATTTTTTCGTCTATCATAATGACTCTTGCGATTCGGATCGCGATAAGGAACTCGAATTGCCTGTGAAGTGTTTACTAGAACTTCAACTTTTGGTGCTTCTAACGATTTTTGTAATTGTTTTTCGGAACCATTTTTTGTTCATGCTTGTATCGATGTGACAATAAAATTGTTCTTTTGAACTTTAACGAGATTTGCATTGCTTCCCTTTTCTGATGTTTGAATTTGAGCCTTTGATGACTTCTCTGTTGCGTTAGTCATCATTTCTGCATTAATTTGATGTTGGTTGTATCGACTTCTGTGATTTGGGTGACGATAAGGTATTCGAGACGTTTGTGGAACCCATGTAGAAACTTTAATTGTTCGTGATTCTTGCGATTTACTAATTGATAATAAATCTAAGGATTTTTTTAACTTCTCATTTTTTAATTTTTTTATTTGTTCAGTCAACCCTTGATACAAAATTTTTAAGCGAGAATTTTCTTCATTTTTTTGTAATAATTTCTTATTGAAATCATTTTGGAGATCCACTTCCTTTTGGTTGAATTCCTCTTGGCTTTCCTCTTGCGATCTGTTTTCCCTTTTTAATTTCTTAATCTATGCGATCAAGTCTTGACTATGATTCTTCAAACGAGTAATTTCTTCATCCTTACTAGTGACAATTTTTTCAACTTCTTTCTGCTTCTTTTGTTCTGACTTCTGATTTTACCCTATAAAATCATCTCTGATATATCCTGGAATTCTTCAGATGTTGGACGTTCTATTTCTGACTTCATTGTAATATCTTGAAATGTGATTCTCTTTCGCTTATAGGAAAATGTCAGAAACTTCTTTTCGGCATTTAAGATGAAAGTCCCCAATGTTTTTATCCAGCGTAAACCCAAAATTATGTCACCGTCAAATTTCCATAAGGAACTAACAATGAATTTCGATGTGACCATATAATCTCCAACACTCAGTTGTAAGCCACTTATTTCAATTCGTTTTTTGTCCAAAAAGTCTAGCTCTTCCTTTATATTTGACTCAGGAATCACTAAATGGTTAGCGAATTCAGTACTAATATAATTATTTCTTCCAGTAGGTGCGATAGAAATGGTGATATCCTTCCCTGCAAGTGTCCCTTTAATTCTAAATAATATTGCAATATTTTTTTGTAAGGTGATAGGAAAATTTTGCTTCTTTTCAATATTAAAATCCATATTCTTGAGTTTTCTTTCAAGTTTAATCAATATCTCTTTTTTTTCCAATAGTTTGTAAAAATGTCAGTGGATTGGGTGGTTGGGAGGAATGAGTGTTACCTTCCCCACCTAAGTTCAAATCTCACTTGCTTTTTAGTAGCAATTATTATGCACCATTTTTATCTTTTTTTTCCCTTAAGTTTTGTAAAATGTGAGTAGATTGGGTGGTTGGGAGGAATGAGTGTTACATTCCCCACCTAAGTTCAAATCTCACTTGCTCTTTACTAGTAATTATTTTGCACTTTTATATTCAAACTCAAACCCACTTTAAGAAACCAGGTGTGGTTTCACTTTTACCCTCTCTCTTTTTTTTTCCTTTTACTTTTATCTTTTTTTTTCTTAACTTTTTTTTTTTCCTTTTTTCTTCTTTTTTTTACGTTTTTCTTTTTCTTTTGGACACAATGTCCAATATTTTAGGGAAGCCCTAGAATAAGGCTATAAGCCAAAAATCAGACAAGGTCTGAGAATTAAGGCCTAAGGCCCAGATCAGCCAAACAAGGCTCTGATACCACTTGAGTCAAATAATTATTCGCTCACACAAATAATATTACCAAAAGACTTGGAATATTAAATAAGCCATAATAATATATAAATTGATGATAGATTACAAAGTGAGTGCCATATATATATTAATCGTAAGACACTTTGGATACTATCCATGAAAGGATGCGTCATTTCAGAATTGTTTACTAATAACTATTTATTAATTATTAATTATTAATATCAATATGTACTAATATTAATAATTAATATTGATATTTAATACTTATTATTAATTATAGAATAGTTATTTAGTGATTATTTATTATATATATTTTTGTTCATTACAAAGACTGGATATTTTGTCTCTAATGATTTGGAATCATCGACTAAAATCTTTAAAATATTTTTTTCTTTAAAATTTAAATATTTTGTGTATTTTTTAGCAAACTAAGTCATTAAATTCAAATCGACCTACTCATTACCAATTCATTACCGATTCTAAGTCCAAGTCTGAGTTGACCCTTGACCGATTCCAAGTCCAAGTCCGAGTTTTAAAACATTGCTTTAATCTCAAAATTAGATAGCTCGGCCTAGAGAAAGGAAAAGTTAGCACTTTCCCAATAAATATAGCGCCCTCCTCTCATTTGTAATAAAATAAAAAGATCATGGAATCTAATATGACTGAAATCTTATTTCTCTTATGGTATATGAGTTCTTGATGTGGTGCACATCTCTCTTCTTGGCTCTTCTAGGGTTTCTAAGGATATTTCTTAGTGTTTAGGCTTCTTTGCAGATCTTTCAAGCTATTTCTTTGTATATCTTTCAAGTTGTTGAGGAAGGATTTTTGGGTCTCTTTCTCTTCTCCTTTTCTCCATTAATTGTGGTAAGATCTTGAACCTCTTGCCTTGCATTGTCTAAGGTGTAAGAGCAATTTAAGATTTCATCCATTGTTGATTTAGTCTTGTTGGTGAGACATTCCTCTTGAAGAATCCCTCGTGTATTTGGCCTTGGCATTTTGTTTGTCTTAATTAGGTCAAGTGCTAACATAACCTAGGGTTTGTTCATCTTGCCCTAGTTCATCAAGCATTGAATTCTCAATTCTTGGGAGAATGCTATCCCTAATTTTTCTCATTGCCCTAGAGATAAGACCTATGTCTATTTCCCTCATCTTCTATTTTTCAAATTTCCAATTCTATATATATATTAACAGAAAACCCTAAAAATTTAAAAATCAAAACCCTAAAAGTCAAAAAATATAGCAAGATTGAAGAAACTAATCAGTCAAAGTGAGACACCCTACTTGATTTTATGGGAGATCCTCAAGGGTGTCTTCTTCCTGTGGCTAGTTTGAGAGATTAACAGTTATGTGCAAGTGTTATCTATGTTTTTTCAGATTTGATTTGACAGGTACAGCCATCTAAATTCATCTTTGAAGAATATTGCAAGCGGAAGACAAGGTCTATTATCAGCCCTACTCACTTGGGCATCCATCTAGTGGTTCAAGTTGATATTCTTGTGATTTATGGGGGATGGTTAGGGCATAAACCAGATCTAGTAAGCCAAATCCAGATTTGTCTCTCATTCATTGGCTGCCCCAAAGGTGTGATTTCTATCCCTCTCCATTAGGGCAGCAAGGTTTTTAATCAGTTGCCCCAAGTTCTGTGCGTTTATTATTTATAATTCCTACCCTCTTGAAGTAATTGGTAAATGTGCTTGTATTCATTGCTTTGACTCCATAAGGCACTAATCTTTGTCAAGAGGTTTCCCATGGGGTATCCTTATTTTCCAGGTCTATTTCACCTATAGCAAGGACTCCCCTTTGGCCTATAGGAGTTGGCCTAAAGAGTAAGGAGAGTGCTTTGTTGTCACAGTGGGTGCATCTCCTGATCAGTTGCCAATCTTAGCATTTGGCCTTCGCAACCTTTTGGAAGGGTGCTAATTTGTGTAGTAACAGATCTTAATTCTACTATGTACCTGGGTTGTTCTCTATAATAAAAAATTGTTCTCTACTATATTTTTCAAATTCTGATTTTATGTGAAGGGGAAAGAATGAAATAAAAACACTAATGTATCTTTATGAGCTTGGTATGGTTGGCTGGAATATGGTTTTGAAGCACTGTTGTAACTAAGATTGATTATTGTCCTGGATGCGGGTGTTCAAGGTAGAGTTGACGAAAGGCGCGCAGGAGACAGGACACATGCCAGGGCAAGTGGCAGCCCCTCCCCCAAGCCCCG
This sequence comes from Pseudotsuga menziesii, assembly GCA_001517045.1. NCBI lineage: Eukaryota > Viridiplantae > Streptophyta > Pinopsida > Pinales > Pinaceae > Pseudotsuga > Pseudotsuga menziesii. Next base: position 9,619 of record LPNX010114534.1, read on the forward strand.
CCAAGCTCAAAACCGTCACGCCTATCCTTCTTGCGGCATCAGAAGACATCTTACGCATGCAAACTGATCTTCAATCTGTAAAAAATTTAATGTGTTGCTCCGCCATGGTGAGAATCACATGGCTTCTGTCCTAGAAGGACCGCCTTGCCATGCTGCGATGTACCTGGTCTGGGCACCAGAGGGCTCTCCACATGCAGGGAAGGCGCTATAACAAGAAGAACCCAGAGGAAGGCTCTCCATGTGCAAGAAGGCGATATGGCATTCTTACACAGCAGTTCATAAGCCATTCCCTTGGCTCCCACTACCTGCAAATTCAGGTTGGTTTGGTTTACCCGAACATCATTTTGGCGAAAGCTTGGCTCGAGCAATCTATTGTTTTACATCCCAATGCTAAGAGAGGTCCTGGCTTAGCCTGGATGTCTCCCCCTATTCTTCCGACTATGACTTCTTGCGGGAAAGAAGTAGCCAACATTAACTGGGAGGCCCTTTTTTGCAATGAGACCCCGGCCCACATCTGCGACTCCACTGTGGCTATGGAAACTGAAATCTTTGGGGACTTCAAACTCCGGCTCGGGGCAGATGTGGTTATTTCCAACTACTGGCCTCTAAAGTTTATCCTCTCCGGAGCTATGAGGGAAAGGAAAAGCTTTAGCGATCTTGTGAAGCTTACTTTCAGTACCTTCAAGGAAGATGTTGAACGAAACCTTGTCCACATGACTGACATCATGCAACTCTCAGAGCCACCCTTCCAGCGTTCTCAAGGATCCAAGAGAGAAGGCACCAGCAAAGCCAATGAGGACGAGGACGAATCCACCAGGAAGATCTAGTTGACTCATCCAGCTCTACCAGCTCTGCCCTCTGTCTGCTCTGTCAATGGTCCACTACAAGATCAATCTTCCCCTTAACTTCTATATGTCTGATAAGTTGCCAATGTATAAAGGTTGGGCAACCAATACTATGCTTAGATACTCAGTCTGGACTCTTCTGCATCTTACTCATTTTTGGTCTCGTGATTACAGCCTGAATCCATGTTTTTGGAGTTAGAATCGATTACGTAACTGTTTCTCTTTTTTCAAGTTAAAGTAATAGAATGAGCTCTTCTTACTAACAAAAAAAAACTAAGATTGATTATTGCTCCAAGCATCATCTTGGCTTTAAAATTGTTTTTCATTAACTCTTTCAAACCTCAAAGTGTTTTGACTCCATTTAGCTCTCAAGGATAGACACTAGTCTACTTAAATTCGCCACAATAATATTCATTCTATTTAATAAATTGTTGGATTGCTAAATATGGTTGTTAAAGAGGATTGAAGGGGTAATTTAGCAATCATACATAGGGACACCCCCCTTGTGTCAGAGGAGAGACGGCCTAAAGTGAAGGGAGTGTTAAATTTTAACATTAGCATGAATACTTAAAAATTTGCAGACTATCAGATAACAAATGACAAGTGCAGTAAAAACATCAACACATCAAAACACTGAACACAAGAGTTTTTCACTAGGGAAACCTTTAAAGGACAAAAACCCCAAAAGCATTAGTAATTCATCTCTGAAAATGAGATCATCGAGTTTTCAAAATTTTCCAAACCCTAATGGGTTTGATCCACAAGTAAATTCACAACTGAAGAATTTTAACATAAAAATCAAATTAAGGATTTTCTGCCTAATTCATCTAGCTTCCCAGAAATGGTTGCCCGGATAAGTTGTTGCCTGCCCAAGCCTGTTTTCCTGCTGCCCGTGAATCTGGTCAACCTGACCGAATTGCTTTCTTGCCTGCCCGTGAATCTGGTCAACCTGACCGAATTGCTTTCCTGCCTGCCCGTGACCTTCCAACCTTCCCGTGACCTATCTGGCTGCCCGGAAGACTATCAAGTTGCCCAAGCTGTCTTGTCCTGCCCTGCCCGAGCCCGTTCTGTTGCTGCCCGAGACTAGTCTGGGCTCCTTTGTTGTTGCCCGGAGGTCCTTCGGGCTCTGTTAGACTGCCCGAGGCTTCCCGAGGCCTATCTGTGGCCTGGGTACGCCCGAAGGCACCAGCAAGCTGCTCGTGGCCAGGTAGGTCCTGCTGGGTGTGCCCGGAGGCACCAGGAGGCTGCCCTAGCTCTGCTAGGGCTTGCCGAGGCTACCCAGATCTACTAGTTGGGTAGCCGATGGTGTGAGGGTCGCTGCTGGAGGAGGAGGGGAGTTTCCCAAAGCTATAGCAGTCTGCCCGTGAGGGAAACCAAGCTATCTGTGAAGAATAAGACCCTGCCCAAGCCAATCTGGAGCTACCCGTGAAGATATCAATGCTACTCGTGATCAATTCATGAAGGAAAGAAGGGCTAGGGTGAAACCCTAGCTCGTGTAGAAAAGATAAGAAGGTTGTTGTTGTATGTAATTAAAACCCTAGGTTAGGGTTGATCAAAAAAGACAAGTGTGGATGCCCTAGCTAGACTCATCCATGCTAGAGCATAAACACAAAACTTCCTTCTCTTCAATAACCAGTGAATTCTTCTGTTGGAGGAGCTGCAAGTGCAAGAGCAAGTGTGTGTAATAATGAAGTGAATTGATCTTCTTTTATAGCCTTTGAGTCACCTGTAAGTGGACCAAAACTCAAAAGAACAAAATAATAATATTTTATCCTTTTATTACTTTGAATTTTACCATTAGTGGTGATAAGGTCTTTTTGCACTTTCACTTTGACTCCTTAGTGGTACTAAGGGTCCTTATGTATTTTAGACTTTTACTTTAGCCTTCTTCCCCACTCAAGTGCCTTAAGTGCCTTGTGGTCAAAACAAGTGATCAAGGTGGTCCTTCATCCCCACTCAAAGTACATCATCATAAACAAAGAGAATTACTTATGCTTTTATCTCACACCCTGTGTGACACCAAGATCGGATAATAAGGTGTCTTAACCAAGGGTAGCTAAGCCTTTGTAATATCTCAAATCCCGATATTTTCTATTTCTAAACAATTATGCGGATACAACTGGGCATGTAAACTGCCATGCAAAAATCCCTATTTTATAGGAAAAATTAGGGTTAGGGTTTGTGAGATAGAATGCACACTTACCACTGATAACTGGCTGGACTGCTTCAGATAAAGTCTGCAAGTACTGAGAACTGGATCGAAGAGGAACTGATCTCTCCTGCCTCCGGTGAATGCCCCAGCAGCAAGACGCCCAATCAAAGAAAAAGGTGACGCCCTCAAGGAAGGAGGTGTCCGATGGATCCTCCGTTTTGCAGGGCTGATAGCCTTGCTGTGCCGGAGAGATTGGCTGGAGTATGTTGAAGTTTTGACACCTCTAAGCAGGATAGCGTCTAGGTTCAGTGAGGCAGCTGCTCACGTCCCTGGGAGTCCGGAAATGCTGATAACGGCTTCCGATGAGCTCAGATGGAGCTGATAATCACGGAGTACCGGAGTATGTAGCTGATGATAAGACTGGTGCCTGAGTTTCGGAAGGAAACTAAGATCTGGAGGCCCCATAGTTGATTAGGGCTTTCTGGCTGAAACCCCCCCTTACGGCTGCACCGTGCCCCTGCAACAATCTATACACTGTGCTATATAACTGACGAATGAATGAAAAACAAATGGTGAACCAGTATGGCTTACCCGGAATAAGACTAGGACAGATGTTTCACTGTCGAAATCCTGTTAGCTGAAGACTCTGTCTCCAACCCCAACTGCTGTGCTGCACGCTATGCTGCTATCCAAGAGCTTCCCAAAATAATAATAATCATAAGTGAGTTCTCCTCTTGCTTTATCCTCTATTTATAAAGTTCAACTGCGCAAAACCTAATCTTTGACCTAATTAGGTCACTTTATCTTCTAATTTGCCGTTGACTTGCATGCATGCGGATGGAGACCTAAAAAGTGCATGCATCATTAAATAATGCTTCGGATGGCATGCATGAAGGTGGCCTTTGGCCCAGGTGGCCCTTCTTGACCAAGTGAGGATGCCCTAGATCTTCTATGGATGGCATCAGTCCTGATCTGATTCCCTAGCTATCAGTAACCGCTCGAACCCACAGGAATCACATAGGTTAGCGGTTTTGGGCCTCAAGGCCTAAAAGGAAGAGGACATTACAGTCCTCCCCGCTCGAGATTGCTTGTCCTCAAGCAACTTCAAACTGGGATGCTGCAATACCTGTTCACCTTCCCAAGTGGCATCCTCTGGCGATAGTTCTTTCCATTAAACCAAATATTCCCTGATCACTCTGTTCCTGAACTTCCTCTCTCTGGTCTGTATGATCCGTTCAGGAATCAGTATCAGCAATCCTTCATCATCTAAAGGGGGCAATTCGGTAGATGGAGCAATGTGTTGCCCAAGGGTCTTCTTCAGGCTAGACACATGGAACACATTGTGGATTTTGCTTTCTAGGGGCAGCTCTAGTTCATATGCCACCTCTCCCACCTTCCGAATTATTTTGTATGGTCCATAGAAGCGGGGTTTTAATTTCTCTGCTCCTTTCTTTTTAAGTGAAGACTGTCTGTAAGGCTGGAGCCTTAAGTAGACTAAATCCCCTACCTCAAAGCTCCGCTCAATCCTGTGTTTGTCGGCATACATCTTCTGTTGATTCTGGGTTGTCCGTAAATTATCTTTCAATACTTTCAGGATGTCCTGACTGTCTTGTATCCAATCCTTAGCCTTAGGAGCCCTACTGTCTCCAAATGCCAAATCTGCATAGTCCAAGGCCTCATAACCATATAATGCCTTAAAAGGAGTCATCCTAATAGACATGTGGTAAGTAGTGTTGTAGCAATACTCTCCTAGGTGTAGCCATTTGATCCAGGTTCGCTGCTGCCCTGCTACGTAGTTCCTGAGATATCATTCACATACTCGATCTCGAAATCATAGGCTTGTACCTTGCTGACCCATTTCTGTTGTCACTCATTCAGTTCCTTCTGTTCCAAGAAATACTTGAGGCTGTTATGATCGGTTTTGATTTTGAACTTACTGCCCACCAGGTACTGTCTGAATTTTGTGAGAGCATGCAAGATGGCTAGCATCTCTTTGTCATATATGGAGTAATGGCGCTCGTAGTTCTTCAGTTTACGGCTCTCAAATGCAATAGGGTGATGATTCTGCATCAATATTGCTCCTAACCCTTCTCCTGAGGCATCAGATTCTACTACAAAGGGTTGTGAGAAGTCTGGTAATGCTAGAACTGGGCAAGAACTCATAATAACCTTCATCTCCTCGAAAGTTTTTTGCGCTAAGTCTGTCCAAGTGAATGCCCCCTTCTTGGTGAGATCTGTGAGGGGTGCTGCAAACTGGGAGAATCCCTTAACGTACCGTCGGTAATAAGTGCACAGACCTAGGAACCCTCTCAATTCTGTAACTGTTTTTGGCGCAGGCCAATCTCTGATAGCTCGGATTTTCTCCATGCCAACCTGTACTCCTTCTGCATTGATCACATGTCCTAAGTACAGCATTTCCTTCATGCCAAACTCACACTTGGACATTTTCGCGTAAAGCGACTGTTCTTCTAAAATACTCAACGTCTCGTCCAGGTGTTTCAAGTGCTCTTCCCATGTTTTGCTGTAAACCAAGATGTCATCAAAGAATACAAGCAAAAACTGACGTAGCTGTGCCCTGAAGGTGTGGTTCATGCATGACTGGAAAGTAGCTAGAGCATTGGTAAGCCCGAAGGGCATGACCAAAAACTCATAGTGACCATAGTGACAGCGAAAAGCTGTTTTGGGAATGTCCTGGTCCCTTACCCTGATCTGATGGTATCCCGAG
>LPNX010114554.1:0-13527 GCA_001517045.1 Pseudotsuga menziesii
ATTACGACAAATTATTAAATGATTGATAAAACATTAGTAAATTATTAAATGATTGAAGCGCCGTCGCTTAAGCGACGCTTAGAGGAGGATAGTCGTCGCTTAAGCGATGCTTAGGAGGATAGCCGTCGCTTAAGCGACACTTGAAATCCTAGCCGTTGCTTAAGCGACGCTAATCACCATCATTACAAAAAAAAAATTTATCTTCCTGATTTTTGGCACTGTTAAAATAAAAAATCCGCGCGCCGTCGGAAAAAACCGTCAGATTTTGGATCGAAATCTAGTAGTGTGGGTATTGGTCCTATCTAATGTTCTCTATGTCATAGTGAGGGTGATAATATTAATTATATTTTCATTAATTTCCCATACATTGTTGAAATGTGAAAGTATGTCTCAACAATCATTGGAATATCTTTTGTCTAGGCATGACAAAAATTTGAAGAAATCATTAAAGATTGGCTTACTAATCCTAATTTTTTGGAGTATTGAGTCATACCACTGCTTCTCGTATGGGGAACATGGTTAACTCATAATAAGAAAATATTTCAGGACATTCTTATTCCATCGCAGGTAGATGTCGCTAATAGTCTTGCTATCCTTTAGTACTTCCCTCAGAAACAAAGGGCTAGACCACGCATGATCCATAAGGATTATCAAATTGATCAATCGACTCCTTGGTGTTATTTTTATAGGGTTGCTCAATGTAACCCATGTATTGGTGCCATTGGTGGAATTTTATATCTTTTTGGAAGTCATTTCTTCAAATTCACGATAAGCATTGGACTTGCATCCAACAACAAGGAAGAGTTTTTTGTTGTACCTATGCTTTTAAAGCTTGCTTCTTATCACGGTTGTCATGAAATGCAAGTATTTGGTGATTCACTCAATGTGATTGATTGGTTAGATAACCAAATACCACCGAAGAACATTTACCTATTGCCTATCTTTGAAGAATCATGCAGGCTTATCAATCATTTCCAAGAGGTTTCTTTCAAGCATATCTTCCTTGAAAAGAACCGACTTGTCGATCAACTCTCCAAACAGACTCTTCTTTTACAAGAAGGATCATATACTGTTTGGGAAATCAACAAATATACCATTAAAGAGCTTGATCCAATACCTTCTCTATTTTAAGATGTTTCCCAATATATATGGGCATTTTGGGAGACACTTACCTTACAAAGATGTTTTTAGGATGATAATATATGTACCGTTTCTTGATTATTTATGAATTTTGTACATGATAGAGAGATGAAGGCATTCAACACACTTATTGACTACAATTTATCCATGTAAGGTTGCAAGGTGAGTGGAAGCTAATGAGGGTCACTTTTGGCATGTTAAATGCAATAGAAAACTGAAAAATCGAGCATCCCTCAACTTAATTGTATTTTTTGAGATACTTACACAAAATATCTTTCTTTGAGTAAACAATATTAAATGTAGGAAATTGAATCATGTTTCAAAATATATAAGGTTTATGTATTGAAATTTTTTATGACTGTCAAGTTTCATTTTCTTTAACAGTCACTTTTTTATTTTTTAGGCAAATGATAAGGTATATGTTTTTGTGGGTGTAGCCTTTGAGGGCCTAAATGATACTTCCGGGATACAAAATTTTGTAGGCATGTATAGAACATATAGCACTAGTGTAGCGCTATTTAAAAAAAATAAAATTAGTATTTTTAATTTTTTTATACTTATCTAAGTGATCATTCCTAAAAAATGATACGTCTTTTGTGGGTGCAGCCTTTGAAGGTCTTAATGAAATAATCATGAAATGGGTTTTTTTTTATAGAATGTGGAGTTTTAGTGTCTTCTAGTGCACCATATAAGTTATTTTTAAAATAGTTAAGAATTGAAAAAGTTATGGAAAAACACTAGAAACATGTTTTTTGAGTTAAGGAGTTAGGACACAATAGAAATTGAAAAAAAATAGAAAAATATAATATTTTTTTAATAAAAATTACATATTTAGAATCTGCAAAAAAAATGTTATTTATGTTTAAGATTTCATCAAAAATAATTGTGTGTAGCATACTGTAACGAGTGCGTAAACACTGACTTCTTCAGAAAATGGAAGAAATGCCCAATTAGCTATGGTTTATCATATATGCACAAGTTTGGTATTACCAAAGCAAACTCTGAACCATACACATATGACTTTTGGTGACATGCGAGCAAGTGAATCGACATATTTAAATTCAAATTCCTTCTCTTTCCCTTGTAGAATTGGAAAACGCGTGCGGGTTATAGAACTACAAAACGTGTGTGTGTTATAGAACTACAAAATGCGCACATGTTTTGTAGTTCTATAACGTGCACGTGTTTTGTAGAGCTAAAAATCTAGCACTATATGTAATATATCGAATGTATAGATAATTGTTTAGAGGGGGTGTGGAAGGGTTAAGGGCCTAGGAGGACGTTGGAAGTTCAGGTGGGGATGGTAAATAGTTGACAGGGGTGTTGGAGACATTTACCACCATACACACTCATTTTGGTCAATTTGGCCTAGTTAAACCACTATCCTAAGTTTTATTGATTTAATTGACATCATAGGAGCACTAGATGACATCAGCACGAGCACACAGATGCCTACCTTCAGTCAAGGAGGATAATTTAGCCTTCTCCTACATTCGGGGAGGCTAACTAGAGCACTCCAGGGGTGATCTGAGTGTCATTAATGCCCCATATTGCTAATTGATGGTAACAATTAGTTAAATAGAGCAGTGAAGGTGCCTTCCTTCATTAAATTGATTATTTAATGATTATTTAATGAACTAGAGTCAACAGGGGCACCTCCAACCACTTATGATGTTCAGCTACACTACAGTTAACCTCATCAGGGTTCATTGGATTCATTGATGCGCTGCCACTTGTTGGTTGGCTTGCAGTGACATGTGTCTGAGCTACTTTCAGTTAGACTCAGCTATTTACTACACTCCGACTTCATTTAGGGCTCAGTTGAGTCAATTAGGGTTTTGATCAGTGGTTAACTTGAGTGTTGACTGGGGCTTAGAATCAGTTAAGCTAGAATCACTCATTCAATTCAAATGACCTCCTTGGGAATTCAAATTACTTTGTCATTCATGCTTGCAGCATGATAATTGTATTGTATTATTCATTATTCATTTGATTATACAAAGTTGCTACTTCCATTGCATCACCATTTTGCCAATTTTATGCATATTTGTCTGAATTCTTTGTGAGACTGTGTTTTCAGTTCCTAGACCACTGTGACAAATTAATAAGGGGGTGGGGAAGGATCAAGGGCCTAGGAAGATGTTGGAAGTTCAAGTGGGGATGGTTAATAGTTGAGAGGGGGTGGGGAGGGGTCAAGATCCTAAGAGGATGTTGTAAATTCAAGTGGAGAAAGATGAATGGAATGGGAACATTATGGGTTACAAGGGTGAAGAGGAGTGCGTATTGAGAGAATTATTAGGAGGAGAAGAGGTGTTGAAGACGTATAGGGTAAGAAGTAGTACACAAGACTTGAGTGAAGAAGGGGGATAAGGTGGAGGGGAGGATGTTGGGGCGCTCAGCCTAACGGTCCTTAAGATGGGTAACTCCGCGAGTTCTGACTCAAAATAGTCTTAGGGGTGTCGGGGGTTGAGTCAAAGTCCTCTATTGTAATAAACCTGCGGCTTAAGACCAGGGTTTAGGGTTTTAGGTGCCCATGGTTTTGAATCCATGTTTTTGTAAATAGTGCGATATAAATAAGCACTTGTGTAAATAAGAAAGATTAGTCTTTTTGATGTAAAGGAAGAAAGGCGAAGCTAAGGCTGATTTTGTAAGGAAAGGATAAGTCCCAGCTGTGTGCGTGGACGACCTCTGCAGCTGTGTGCGCAGAGGGTTTTGTAAGAAGGATTAAGGAAAGATCTGAAGCTGTGTGCGTAGAGGCCTGCTGCTGTGTGCACGTCTGTTAAGGACTGAAGGGATCTGCAGCTGAGTGCGCAGATCAAACTGTGGTTTTGTAGCAAGTTGAATAAAACACAGTTTTGTGGACGTAGCCCCTACACCGGGGGTGAACCACGTTATATCTGGTGTTGTGCTTTCTTGTGTTGTTTCTATTTCTGTTGTCTTTTATGCATTAATAACTGTATACATCTGATAAATTAGATCGCTGCTAATAACAAGCTTCGCTGTGAATTCCCTGTAGTGGGTTAAGCAAGTCACGATTGTTTATCTATCTGCAAAGTTGTATATGAATGAATGGTAAAGCTCTGTAATTATTGATTAATAAGTTTATTAAAGGATAAGGTACAGTAATACCCCTCTCTGCTTGCAGAAACCTGATTCTGCGGCACCCCATAGCTGTTTCGGGTGAGACTGCAACCTGCGTGCAGGTTGCTGCCGAAAGGGCCAACATTGTGGGTCTTTTGTTGGTGCGACATAAAAGGATTAAACCCGGGTCTTCCCTATTTCCCAACAAATTGGTTCCGTTGCCAGTTGAACTCAGTATCTGCTCAAGCGGGGTTTACATCGTACCTCGAAGGCTATGTTTTGGAGGCCCTCTGTGAAGGAAATAGATGATTGGCTTGACGAGACTTATCTGAACTTTGCTACGAAAGAGAATCCGTGTCGTAGCGCAAGTGACTTTTTACAAAGGTATGTTTTTTGTGATGCTTATGAAATTTTCTTTGGTAGTATCCACATAGAGTTGCACCAGTGGTTGTCTAGGTTAACAGAGAGAAGGATGAATTTCCAAGCTCGACGGGTTCCCGCGTGGACCCCCGCAAGGGTCAATCTTGTGCAACACGTGAAAAAATAGGTATCCCGCGCTGTTGATTATCGGACGACGCGAACGTTGGAATCCTTTGTGACAGAGTTTGCCATTGACGCAAGCACGTCCTTCAGCGCAGCTGAATGACAGTTCTTCAAAGGCCCCCGTGGTAAGTTTTTGAATTCATTAAGCTTGAGGATTAAAATACTATTGGATGAAAAGGGTATATTGTTATTTGAATCAGACTATTAGCTTAGTAGTACTAACATATGTTTGCAAGTGATAATACCTTCGACGAGCAAAGTGGTTTGCTGCGAAGTGGAAAAAGGTACAAGAGAGATTTTGACTCCTATTCCTTAGGTTAGGCTACCGCGTTTTCCCCTATAAATCCTGAAGTGTCAGACTCTGAAGAAAACCCTTCGGTCGGAAACCCTCCGGTCACCCCGCAGCGAAGCTCTGTTAACCCTGAAATTCCGTCACAGTTTGACAGTCAACCAAGTCCAAGCATTCCGGCACAGGTCAATCTACCCCCGTAAACCCCTCCCCATCGACATCCTGTCCCCCTCCCCACCCTCCCAGAACCACCATGGCCCACCTAGTTGATGACATTAAGCTCCCCATCTTGAAAGGTACGGGATCCGAGGACCCAGAACAGTTCTAGTTTTTATGTGAAGCAGTATGGAATGCCAAGAATATTACAGAACTGGATGTGAGAAGTGCGCTGCTAATCACTTATTTCAGGGATCGGGCCCTGACCTGGTTCATGAAATTCTCCAGTACCAAGAGCCCTACTTTAAATGAGATCAAGGTAGCTATAATCAAAGAATTTAAGAAGCCCAAATCAGAATCGCAGTCTATCACCGAACTGAAAGAGATTCAGCAACGGCGCGGCGAATCAGTGTGGGACTTTGACCAGCGATTCAAAGTTCTAATAGACCAAGTCAACTTCACCATTAGTCCTGCACAGCATAAGGAATGGTTTATTGCAGCATTATTACCACATATCCGAACCCCACTCATGCAACAGAAGGTTGCTGACCAGCAAGAGGTTCTGGAAATCGCCATGAATCTAGAGACCGCCCCTGTCCGAGATGATTCTGGTATTGCTCAAATCCAAGCACAGCTAGCAGCGATGGCTCTGGAGCTTCGTGATATGAAGAAAGCAAAACCCGGTTGCGAAGAGGTTTGGTGCACACAATGTCGAGTCGAAGGCCATGACAAGGAACGGTGCCCTCTGGTAACCCAGTACCTGAATACTGGTGCACCAAACCCATTTCCACCACAAGTACTATATTGTGAGCTCTTCCGAACAAAAGGTCAACATCGCCCTGAGAACTGTTACCTTCTGCAAAGGTATGCACAAGGACCTAAGGAACCCCACTGTAACTTCTGTAAGTCTATAGGACATAATGAAGATGAGTGTCGCACCTATGATGCTTACCGAGTACACAATGACGACCCAAGCACTGATGGCTACGGTTACCGGGGTGGTACCTCCAGCAGAGGCGCTTCGGGAAGCCGTGGTGGTATGGCCGGAAGAGGCCGAGGCCAGTTGGTGTGTTACAATTGTAACCAAGCTGGGCATTTGGTGCGCGACTGTCGGAACCCCACCACGACATGTCGATACTGCCGCGTGGTAGATCATGTGATTGAGCAGTGCCCGCAGCTCATAGCTAAGATTCAGGCACGACAGAGTAACCCTACACAGAACATCCAGATGATTTCAGTTGAGCCCCGACCTGCCGCAACTGTCAATGTTGTCACACGGAGTGGAGCTACGACACACCCACAGAATACAGAAAAATAGCTTGCCGACGCTTGGGTTCGTAAGGCTCCTGCGAAAATCCCAGCATTTGATATCACAAGAGAAAGAGAGACATTTATGGAAGTCAAGAAAGATTTTGCTGGCCCTAGCACATCCGTTGCACCTGCGCAACCACAAAAACTATCTTCGCGGCCCCAGGAAGCCCTGCTGGATAACGTAAGTACCCTATCCTCCTTTTTCCAGAGTTGCCTCAAACTTTTAAGAAATCAGGATGCTTTGACTGAGTTACAGAAAGTCATTGCTTCCTGCGGAACTCAGCAAAGTTCTGGTCAGGACAAAATGGTTCATAGAGTCAGCAGAACCGGCAGGGAAATGATATTGAATGCTCAGATAGGAGCATATGATATGACTGATGTTATCTTGGACTTAGGGTCCGACGTAAATGTGTTAACTAAACAAACCTAGGAACAAATGGGAAAACCCACCCTCGCCTGGTCCCCTATCCAGCTGAGGCTAGCCAACCAACAAAGGATCGTGCCTCTAGGGAGATTCCTGAGTGTCCAAATAGATATTTCTGGGGTCAATACTGTCATGGACTTCGAAGTAATTGAGATCATTGATGACATCAATCCCTACCCAACCTTGTTAGGAATTGAATGGGCAATGGAAAATGCTGCAGTCATTAACCTACAGAAGAGACAGATGATGTTCGAAGGGAAAGACTTGAGAGTCATCCTACCCCTGGATCCTTCACAAGGGGAACGGTACACAGAACCACTCCGACAAGAGGATCAGGATGATGTGGAACCCATCTACACTATCATCGCGCAGGAAGAAGGTTATGAGGATCCTCCTGCCGCAGGTTGGGAGTCTGGTAGTTCCTGTATGACGGACTCTGAAGATGACTTAGAAAGTTGGAAGAACCGCTTATATGAGCACCATGGGCGCAACAGTGCCCGGACTACCAAGTCCCTCAGATGGCTCAATTCACAACCAAATGCTTTACCTATTTTTGATGGCTTGACCGACCCTGAACCGTTCATTGCACAGGTCTCAGGTTTGATACCTGAGTCACAGAAACTGGAAGCTATGGACTCCGCATTTCGAGCCACATCAGCCAGGTGGTGGCAGGTCCATAAGAAACAGATCCCTAGCTGGGAATCTTGTCAGAAGCTCCTATACCTGTGATTTAAGGGCCCTCCGGAGAAGCTGCGAAGCAAGTTTGATGGAAATTCTAGTCCCCAGGAACATTTGGCAAAGTGCTACGAAGCATGGAAGTATGTCCCTCAAAATGAATGGGTACATAGCTTTGTGCACACGCTGGAACCGATAGCAAAAAATTGGTACGCGGAGGCTGAGCTCCGCCAAGATACTGTAAGTTGGGACTGTCTTGTTCATAGTTTTCTGCATACTTTCTCTACTAATGATGTCTATCCAGCACTAGAGGCAGCTATCAGGATAATTCATACTAAGGTATTTGATGATCAAGAAGTACTAGAACATCGACCTGATTGTCCCACACAAGAAGCCCACGCAGTCGAATGTTATAACTTCACAATTGACGAAGATGACGACCCGTGCAACATCGCTATCCCTGAGTCAAAAGGATTCTACGACGTGCAAGGACCACCAGTCGAAGCCCCGGAAGTAACTCAGCCCTTGAAGACGCGCACATTTAACATTGGATCCGAAGAACAACCGAAGCTTGCTACAATCGGCGACTATTGGGATGATGAAATGGTCAGCAAGGTAAGCCAACTTCTCCACGAGTACCAAGATCTCTTTCTAACAAAGTTTTCCGAAATGAAGGGTATCCTGGGTGATATTGGCGTAATGAAGATTCCTTTGAAACCCGATGCAAAACCTGTGAAACAGCGCCCTTATAGATTGAATCCGAAGTATAAAGAAAAGGTTAAGGTGGAGCTGGATAAGATGCTCACCGCAGGAATAATTGAGCCGGTTGAGGAATCTGAGTGGGTCAGTCCTATGGTGGTCTAGGAGAAGAAGACTAGGGGTGAAATCCAAATCTGTGTCGACCTACGAAAACTCAATGATGCCTGGCTGCATGATCCTTTTCCCACCCCCTTTACAGACGAAGTGCTCGACAATGTCGAGGGTCAAGAAGTCTACTCTTTTACCAATGGTTTTTCTGCTACCATCAGATCCGAATTGCTCCAGAGGACCGACATAAGACAACCTTTGCTACTGAAATGGGATCCTTCCAGTATACTGTCATGCCCTTTGGGTTAAAGAATGCACCTACTATATTTTCTAGAGTAGTCATCTCCGCGTTTAAGGAATATATACATAAATTCTTAGAAGTTTACTTTGATGATTGGACCATTTTTGGGCTAGTAAAAGACCATATAACCAGTTTGAGACTTATGCTGAACAAGTGTAGACAGCACCAGATTTCCTTGAATCTAAAAAAGTGTATCTTTTGTGCACCTTTTGGAATTCTGCTTGGTCACGTTGTATGTAAGTAGGGATTGATGATGGATCGTACGAAGATCGCTATCATTGTGAACCTGCCACCTCCGAAGTCCGCCAAACAACTTCGCACGACGCTGGGTCACACTGGCTATTACAAGAAATTCATCCAAGGCTATGCTCAGATTACCGCCCCGTTGGAGAGGCAGCGGAAGAAAGATACTAAGTTCGAGTGGACACCGGAGTGTCAGGCAGGCTTAGATATTTTAGAGGAAAAAATGGTCACCGCCCCTATTCTAGTATTTTCTGACTGGAACAAAGAGTTCCATGTGCATGTCGACGCATCCTTCATTGCTCTGGGTACTGTGCTAGCTTAGTCAGGTGTAGGTAATATCGATCACCCCATCTCTTTTGCAAGCATAAAATTGTCCACAGCAGAGAAAAATTATACTACGACAGAACGCGAAGGCCTCGCCATGGTATATGCACTACAGAAGTTTCGACACTATCTGCTAGGATCTCACTTTAAGATGTTTACCGACCATTCAGCTTTGAAGTATTTGGTTAACAAGCCTGTCCTAGGTGGAATAATATGTCGGTGGTTGATCCTATTTTAGGAATATGATTTTGAGATCATCGTTAAGCCTGGAAGACTTAACCTAGGACCTGACCACTTGTTGAGGCTCGAATCAGGCGAAGAACCTACCAATTTAGACGAAGGTCTTCCTGATGCCCAGTTATTTGCTATCCAGATGGTTGATGAATATTTTCAGGATATTGTTCAATACTTATCTACAGGTTTTCCACCCCCTGAGATGACCACATAGCAGAAGAAGCAGTTGGTGGTTCGAGCAGCGGACTTCACCTTAATAGCGAGACAACTGTATAAAATGGGACCCGATGAAATACTGCGCAGATGCGTCCTGGAGCATGAACGACCACTCATTTTGGCTAAAGCACACTCTGGCGCAGCAGGAGGTCATTATGCAGGGAAAGCCACTGCACAAAATATTTTGACAGCCGGCCTATGGTGGCCCACAGTTCATAAGGATGCAAAAGAATATTGCCACAGCTGCGATGTCTGTCAGAGGACAGGCAAACCATCCAGGTGGGATGAAATGCCCCTAGTTCCGCAGGTAACCTTACAAGCTTTTGACAAATGGGCTATTGACTTTGTCGGCCCTATCAACCCCCCTGCGAAGAAGTCTGGAGCGAGATATATTATTACAGCAACTGACTACCTTACCCGTTGGGCTGAAGCCCAACCAGTCAAGAACTGTAGCACTGCTACAGTTGCGCAATTCATCTTCGATCACATCTTGTCCAGGTTTGGATGTCCTCGCGTCCTTATGAGCGATCAAGGATCACATTTCTTAAATAAAACCATTGAAGTGCTAACTGAAGAATTTCAAGTATATCATCAGAAAATTACATCCTATCACCCACAAGCAAATGGGACTGTCAAAGCTTTTAATAAGATCCTTGAGCATGCTTTGACAAAGGTTTGTAATGCTAATAGAAATGATTGGGACCTTCGAATTCCAGCAGTGCTATGGGCTTACAGAACTACTTGCAAAAAGTTGACAGGCCATACACCTTTTCGACTGGTTTATGGGCAAGAAGCCGTCATGCCTATGGAATACATTGTCCCCAGCCTTAGAATATCTGCTTTCACCGAGATGGATGACCCATCCATAATGACAGAAAGACTGAAACAAATATTAGAAATCGAAGAAGATAGATTTATTGCAGGTTTCCAGCAACAGGTGCAGAAAGCTCGGGAAAAAGTGTGGCATGACAGACACATCAAGAAGAAACAATTCCAGCAGGGTGATCTTGTGCTCCTCTACGACAACAAATTCATGAAGTTCCCAGGAAAGTTCAAGACACATTGGAAGGGACCATATATAGTACAAAAAGTTACTAATGGGGCGCAGTCCAGCTAGCTAAGTTAAATGGAGAACTTTTTCCTTCTATGATAAATGGGAGTCGTCTAAAAAAGTACAGGGACAGGCCAGGTACTCAGAATCGAAGGTAGCACCAAGAAAGAAAAGTCTATGTACTCAAAACAACTGAAATTGGGTACTAGACCATAAGAGAAGTTGCTCGTAACACTAGTGTATGTCGCAGTCTGAAGGATGAAGTATGGGAAGCCGAAGGTTGGTCAGGGGTCGCAGGGTCATACTGTGTCGAAGGGAAAGGTGGTCGTTGTGTCATAGGTTCAAACTGTGTCGCAGTGTAGAATGTGATGTATGGGACAAAATGAATTTGGCGGCGGCGGTACATGAGCTACTCTCAATACCCGTAATTATGAGATTTTGGGAAAATCTGAGGCCAGGTGTGACGAGATTTTTGGCATTCAAGCAGATTTGGTATCATTAATACACTATGATGACAGATTTTGTAACGAAATCCTATAAGTAAGCTACATTGGCTTGTGAAATCTTCCTCTAAGCACTTCTTGGAGTTTGCTCGACTGGAGCCATGTCAAACAATTGTGAAGTTCAGGAGCTAGTACGAGAGTTCAGAGAGAGAGGTCTACAAAACCTTTTGAGTAATCCGCTAGTACAGTCGTATTCGAATTAGGTACACAGGCAGACAGAAGTTTTCTCTAAATCAGGTGAAGGCAGCACAAATTTGCTCTAACATGGAGCAACGAAGGCCATAAGACCTCGCCAACCGACTCTGGGGAACCCCGCCCTGAAATATTTCGGCGTAGCAGAATAGTGGCAGCTGTGTGTCTTATGCAGCGTGACACGCAATTCCAGGGGACCCCAAACTGTGGATGCTTAAGTGTTGCGAACCCAAGCAAAGGATGGGGTTGCAGATGGATCCACAAGGCCTTGCTCAGCATAAATATCAAAAAGGAAAGAAGTAGGAAGCTGACAGTCAGCAGGAAAGACTCCAGGAACCAGCGCACAACGTCTTCGCCAAGCAAATTTTACCACCAGTCGAGCAGATAAGTGCCCCGGGACGGGACACTGGTGAGTCTTAGGGGCTTGTTGGGGCGTGCACCCTAACGGTCCTTAAGATGGGTAACTCTGCGGGTTCTGACTCAAAATAGTCTTAGGGGTGTCGGGGGTTGATTCAAAGTCCTCTATTGTAATAAACCCGCGGCTTAAGACCAGGGTTTAGGGTTTTGGGTGCCCATGGTTTTGAATCCATGTTTTTGTAAATAGTGTGATATAAATAAGCACTTGTGTAAATAAGAAAGGTTAGGCTTTTTGATGTAAAGGAAGAAAGGCGAAGCTAAGGATGATTTTGTAAGGAAAGGATAAGTCCCAGCTGTGTGCGTGGACGACCTCTGCAGCTGTGTGCACAGAGGGTTTTGTAAGAAGGATTAAGGAAATATCTGCAGCTGTGTGCGCAGAGGCCTGCTGCTGTGTGCACGGCTGTTAAGGACTGAAGGGATCTGTAGCTGAGTGCGCAGATCAAACTGTGGTTTTGTAGCAAGTTGAATAAAACACAGTTTTGTGGATGTAGCCCCTACACTTGGGGTGAACCACGTTATATCTGGTGTTGTGGTTTCTTGTGTTGTTTCTATTTCTATTGTCTTTTATGCATTAATAACTATATACATCTGATAAATTAGATCGCTGCTAATAACAAGCTTCGCTGTGAATTCCTTGTAGTGGGTTAAGCAAGTCACGATTGTTTATCTATCTGGGAAGTTGTATATGAATGAATGGTAAAGCTCTGTAATTATTGATTAATAAGTTTATTAAAGGCTAAGGTACAATAATACCCCTCTCTGCTTGCAGAAACCTGATTCTGCGGCACCCCATAGCTGTTTCGGGTGAGACTGCAACCTGCGCACAGGTTGCTGTTGAAAGGGCCAACACTGTGGGTCTTTTGTTGGTGCGACATAAAAGGATTAAACCCGGGTCTTCCCTATTGCCCAACAGAGGAAATGGGTGATGGTTTGATGAAAGAGAGGATTGATGAATGGAAAGGTGGATATGGAGTATTAGAGGAGGAATATGATGAGTTGGAGGAGAGAGGCGAAGGAGGGGGAAATTGAAGAGATGAGAATGAGATGCAATAAAACAGGGAATAGGGGTCATAATGAGGTGGGGGGTTGAGGAGAAGGGATAAGTTGAAAACATAGAGAGAGAGAGAGAGAGAGAGAGAGAGAGAGAGAGAAATGAGGAGAGGGTGTGAGAGATAATAAGATAGAGAGGGAGGGATGGAGATATTGATAGAGGGAGGTAAATAGAAGGTGGAGATAGAGGGAGAGACAGAGGGATTTTGTGAGAGAAGGGGACACACAAACAAATATTATGTGGGAGAGAGGGGGATGGTTGAGCGACAGAGGGAGAGGGGGAGGGTTGAGAAATAGAGAGAGAGTGGTTGATGGAAGGATGGTGAGGGAGGTATAGAGAAGGTGGAGAGATATTATGAGATATGGGAAGTGAGGGAGGAACACACACACACACAGATTGTGTGGGAGAGACGGAGGGAGGGACAGGCGACAAAGAGGGAGGGGGTTGAATGATATAGAGAGTGGTATGGAGGGAGGGATAGTGATGGAGGTATATAGAAGGTGTAGAGAGCCAATGAGAGAGGGGGTGAGGGAGTGACACACACACATATATATATAAAGAGAGAAGGG
>LPNX010114554.1:21244-43019 GCA_001517045.1 Pseudotsuga menziesii
GGAAGGATTTTTTTTTGCTTGGACTCTGCGTTGAAGGTTGAAGGAAATACTCTCATCTCATTGAATCTATGGAAAGACCCAGTGAAATATATTTAGCCACAGAGAAGCCAAAGATCGGGGTGACACTTAGACCGATGGGAATCACCGGTCATGGATGCAAGACTCATCTCCCTTTCTAGGACATTTGTCATCATCCATATGCCATAACGCTAGTTATACCTCTATACCCATTCATTCTTGGTGCACAACTAATCTAGTCATGGCACCCGTATCCCACTCAGATGCTAAAGAACTCTGACCATGGCCCCCAGAATGATTAGATCCGAGTCAAACCAGCTTCATTAGTACGCATGATCCTTAACCAATTGCCCCACCAAATCCCGATCCGAGCAAAAGCTCTGAGCCAACTTACAATTTGCTAGAATCCCGATCGGCTACTACGCAGGGCTGCTTGGATACTCTGTTTTCCTTGCATACTTTGCAGCTACTTGCCAAGGCTGAGAAAAAATAGTTTGATTTAATAAAAATATTATTATTCACTTGGGTTTATGTAAAATGCTAAAGAAAAAAGAAATTAAAAGACAAGAATAAAATAAAATGTAGTTCAATGAAGAAGAATGAAATCATAGAAACAATTAGGTTTAAATCATTTTTATGACATAGGATAAAAACTACCTAATTACTTCCATTTTTCCATCTTTTAAAAATTTGACTAGAAATTGTATTTTTGTCATTTTGCAATTTTAAGAATCACAAAAAAAAAATTAAGAAACTCATTTCCCATTTTTTCAAAAACTTGATTGGAAATTGCATTTTTGTCATTTTGCAATTTCAAGAATCACATTAATTTTTTTTCAAAAAATCAAATAAAGTTTTAAATAATACAAAACATAAATATAAAAAAATTATATTAATTCTCATTATTATGATAATATATTTGATAAATATATGACCAATTAAATATGTTTCCATGCCTCAGCTATCAGCAAATTTAAAAATGATAAAAGATGAGAGGTCTAATGTTATCTGATGTTGGAGTGTATCCAACGGGTCGAATGAACCACTAGGACTATGTCAAAGAAATAAGGTTTTGTTAGAGTTTCTAATACACAAGTTTTAAGAGAATTAACGGATAGCAACAAGAATATGGATGATTCACCCCAAATAACAAACCTGAAAGATGCATATCAGCTTAATATATGTATGGAGAAGAAAGTATTTGTGTGCTTAACAAACGAAATGCCATGAAATAATCACAATTTAACTACTGTGTCCATGAGAAGGAATGGAATGGGAAATTCGGAAACTGAAAAGCCTAAGTGAGCATCGACGCTGGAAATCCGGCTAAGCATTTAAGTTAGGGTACTCACTACCAAAATAAGTTCACACAACATTTACTTGCCAATTATGTCCTTAGCTGTTGTTGTTGCTACAGTAGCTCGATGGTTGTGCTCCTCAAGAATATCAAGTTTCAATTCTTCGCTGAGCGGTGGAAGTTTGCAGGAATCCATAGATGGATCTGTAATTTGTAGATAATTATAAGGAGCTGGATATTTGCCTGTTCTGTGGAGACACTTCTTCCCACAAGCTAGAGAGTCAGTCTTATCCACAATTACACTAGTTGGGTAGAATGTTACATACTTTTGCCTCATCCCACTACTGTCGTTCGACACTCTGGATGTTTTACTCAAACATGGCCTGGATTGGACTGAAGAAAGGGATGAATAAATAGAAGAACATTTTATCTCAGAAGAATCACATGAGTTGGACTCACTTACAGCGGAAAATGATGAAAGATTTGGCTTCTTGGTACCGCCGGCCATAAACAGAGAATTGAGAAAAGTTGTGAGTTTCCTGCCAGGAGAGGTTGGTTCGTTGGGCTTCTTGGAATCCTTCGGTCATGGACTTTGACTTAATCTTAGATCGATGATCTGTAGAGATGAAATGCTTCTCCGTAGATCCAAAATCTCCATCTCTAAGCAATGATTTTCCATGTAAATCTTGAGAGCATTTCCCCCCAATAGCCCATTTACATTCTCTATCTTCATGACCCACGTGATGAGAATCCCTTTCTGTTTTATCAGTTGGATTTGGAGAAGTTTGTGTGTAGAAGTACTCCGCACTTGAATATAAATATGGGCAGATGGAGGTAGAATCACTCCTATAATTAGAAGAACACGATGCTGCAAATGGCATATTAGACTGAAAAGATAGATGAAATTCTCTATGGTTGCTTATATATGCAGCCTTGGCTTCGTATTTTTCTGCATTGAGAACAACCTGCATCTCGGTAGCTCTCCGGCGCATCGATTTCACATCATTCAGCCATGGATCATCGTCCCATTGTCTTTCAATTCTGGAAATCCTCATGACTCTATTATTCTTTCTCTTGAAATTTCTGGTCTCTACTTGATTTCCACTTGAAACTTTTCTTAAGAGGCGGGTACTTAGAAACTATGTTGCTATTTGGACCGAAATTTGAAAAGAAGAAGGTCAAGGCATATAGTATGAGGAAGGCCGGATGATTTTCGTCGCAGAAGCCTCTGGGACATACTTTGCCTCGCCAGTGGTAGTATGGAATAGCAAGCGCGAACATGAAGACGGTCATGAAAAAGAATCCCATCAGCTGAATTTTTTTTCTTCCTATGCGGTCGACAAGGAGTACTGTGACCTAGTAGCCCGGGACTGCTGAGCAGAGAGCAATAATCGACTGCACTCTTGCTATTTTATAAACCTCTTTCACGGCGTTCATTTTTTTGGCCGCGGGAAGCCAACCCATGGCACTGAAGATGTCCTTTTGGAATAGCATTTGGCTGTAGAAGGCGACGTCGAATAGAAACCATGTGCTTGTCGTGCCGAGTAGATGCAAGCCGTGTCGCCTTATGAACTCTCTGGAAAACAAACCGAACCTCGACTCATTCCGTCTGAACAATTTAACATTTATTGGGGGTTCTCCCATATCTATATCAAGAAACCTGACATGTCGGCCGCAGCTCTTTTCTCGTCTTTTTCAATGAGCGCTGTGTAGTGAACTGTTTCGGGCATTTTCATTCGCCAGAAGTATGTCAACGCAGCGGGAATGGCCCCCAACATAAGAATCGTTCGCCATACAAAATCTTCTTCAGGGACAATAGAACCTAGATGATCATCCGTGTATGTGCGGTTGAATCCTGCGGAGAGGATAATGGCCACGGTAGCGCCGGGGAGAATCCTAAAGCCTTGCATAGCAAACACAGCTGATGTCATAGTTGCCACTTGTCATCTGAAAACCAGATACCAAATTCCAAAGCTGACATCATTTGTCATTAGCCAATCACAACACAAATAAATACATTTTTATTATAATTAAAAATTATTATTTATAAAATTATAAAGTTAAACATTGTAAACAACATTTTGATTTTTTATACCTGCATCAAAAGAGAGCAACTAATACCAAAGTCAAACTCAATCGATTATAATATACCTGCTGGGGCAGGTATAAAAAATATGTAAAATGTCAAATTAATTATAGAAAATATGAAAGTATAGATATAATCATTTAGTATATATATAAGATTAATCATTTACAATTTATAACTTATAATATTATTATAAAATGATCAATCATCAATAACATCAATTTTCAAGTTTTAATATATAATATTTGTAATCAACAAATTTTGATTGATAACATCAACCATAAAATGAAATAGAGCATCATATTCATTATCAAAGAGTTGTAAGATAAAGGCAAAGCTCCTACATTTGCAAAAGGTGGTTGGGGGTGTGGCATTTTTGTTGTATGAATTTCATCACTATCTTGATCACCCATTAGTTCAACTTCCAAGTGCTCTAATATTATGGCTCCATTTTCCAAACTAGCCTCCTCTAGATTGTTGTGCCAAATAAAAAATGTTCTATCATTCTTCATGGCTGCATCACAATAATGGGACAATGGCGTCAAGTTGTAGTGCACATAAACCAAGCTTTTTGCCTGATCTATATTTAAATTGTTTCTCTTCGCATTGTGGATGAAGTTGTAGGCGCTCCAACACCTCTCTGTAGAAGAAGTGTTAACAAGCTATGAAAGAATCCTCACCACCAATTTATGCATATATGTGGTAAAAGAGCAATTCATGTTCCACCATTCAATAGGAATCAACCTATCTTAATTTTTTGTTGGGGTAGGTTACCAAATACTCCATGTTCACTTATGTATTTTCCCAATTCACTTTGTACTTGAGCATAGTATTATGCTCGATCTACATTCAAACTATTTTTCTTCACGGTGTGGATGAAGTTGTAGGTGCTCCAACACCTCTCTATAGAAGAAATGTTAACAACCTATGAAAGCATGCTCACTGCCATTTATGTAGATATGTGACAGAGGAACAATACATGTTTCACCATTTGATAGGGTTCAACCTATCTCGATCTTTGGTTGTATGAATCTTACCAAAGACTCATGTTCACTCATGTATTTTCTCAAAAAATCACTCTATACTTGAGCACACTCATCCTCAGTAGGGACCAACTTGTCTGATGCAAGCATATTCAGTTTTGCACCTCTGGATCCATGAGTGGTTTTCTCCTAACTTCACCCCTACGTGCTAGTTAGGCCAACCAAGATAGAAAATAATATTTTGGTGTAAGGACATATGCTAGGGCATGGGGTGGAAAATTCAGGTAGAAAAAGCTTCCCATGCATAATAAGTGATTTTGCTTAAGGTCATAACAAAGGAGTTCAATCAACTTCAACAATTAGGCATCAACACCACCAACATCAAGGTACATAGAGAAGTTGATATGCTTGATTGAATTCCAATCTCTTACCCTCATACATGATAGAATCCAATGGAATTCTTGCAATCTTGAAATCTTGAAATATTGAAAACTATTAAGTCTGTTGAATTCTGAATGGGATCTAAAATTCTACTTTTTGCATATGAAGTTTGATGAGGTTGGAACCACTCTCAAACATCCCGAAACAAATAATGGTAATGTTAAAAATTTAAGTAAAAGGATAGAAAATGAAATATAAGGAGAATGCCACTTTTACTTTAAAAATCTAACATTACCGTTTAATAAATCCCCTTTATGAACCCTAACCATGCCTAGACATCCAAGTGAAACCACGTCTTGGTTCCAAAAACCAAAAACCAAAAATAAAAATAACCCCAATCCTTGGGAGTGTTGAGGAGTGTGCTCCCTAAAATGGATCCTAGAAGGGAGCGATCAGGAATCACGCTCCCATGAGTGATTCTAGATCGTTTCCTATGGGAGTGAGTACTCCCCTACAACACAACAAGAATCATATCAACTTGTGATCTTGTGAGCAATCCTTAGTGAGATTATCTTTATTTTTTATAGCAACCAACCCAAATTTCCCATTCTATTCTAAGGAAGATTCTGGGACAAGCGATAAAGGATAAAAACTATTTTCAAACCTGAAATTAAACCCCATGTATAATTGTCGAATGAAATAGGATCGTAAAAGGAAAATGATCAAACAGTAGGTCTAACTAGTTTGTTTATCCTTTGTTGCCTAGTCCAATCAATTAACAAGAAAGTGATCGTATGATTGAATGGAGTGGTGTATCTATTGCCCAAATGAATTAGTCTCATCGTTTGGAGCAATTTGATTTATATGGAAGGAGTGGGCGGGATTTTTTTAATTTTCATATGTGGTAGATGCATATATTTTGTGCATCCTTGATTTAAGTAGTAATCTAAATGTTAGATATTTTCAACTTTTTATGAGTTCCTTTTCTAACTTGTTTTTTACATAATATGGTAGAAATTTTAGATTTAATCTTAAGAAAGCATATGGTAATTGTTAAACTTGTATAATATTAGTGACTTTGGAGTATTTGAGCTAGCTGAACCATTTACGCATTCAAAAATGTGAATTAAACACTTCAAAATTCAAAATTTGGAAAAAACAATTTCAATATTAAAATCACTAGAATTTCTAACAAATAGGCTACTCCTTGATGTAATTCATGTCATTCTACCATGGTGGTCAACACCAAGGAAGGGGACAAAAACTTACGGAAAACGGAGAAAGAGGATGGTAGATGGGGATGGGGGCTCTTGTGAGAAAAGGGTAGTTAGATGGTCAAATTGTCCAAACCGTTGAACGAATAGCCTACCTCTTGTATTAGTAGCAACTTGAACAGAGTTTAAACGATTAATGTTGATGATGTTAACAAGATAACATATTATAATCCCAAATTGTGTGGGCAAAGAAGTGATCTTTATTTAATATATTAAGTACTAACTCACTCTTTATTGTTCATTCAACCTCCTTTTCTCCTTTTATTTGAGGTGTGTGCCTCTCCATATCAATTTTTCTCGTGTTAGGTTTCAATTGTCATCACTTGCATTCTCTTTGGGGTGATACATTAACCTATGTTACCTTTAGTTGTAATGGTGTGCTTTAATAACTTGCTAGGCCTATGTACACTTAGAGTGTAAGGCCTCAATAGTTGTAGAGAAAGGATCTTGGTTTTCTATTTTTGTTTGTAGCATTGTATCATGGAGAAGGAAGGAAACATTTGGAGGTTTGAACCATGAGCTAAATTGTGTCTCCCAACAACCAAGTGTTGTAAAGGAGGTTTTTCTTTGTTATGAGGTTGAAAAGTTTGCTTTTGTTGAAGTGTCAAAGACATAAATTATGGGGTGTAACTGTGATACCATATTTGAATATACAAGCTTAGATCCATGTCAACTCTTAATCTATCAAGCATTGAAAGGGATCAAATCCCTTGAGATGTAAATTTCTTTTAAAAAAAAAATTTAATATGGATCTAGGCTTCTTGTAATCTCACTCAACTCAAACCCAAAACTCATAACTTATGCAGATATGGATATGTAAAAATACAGCTTTTGATTATTATCAAGATATTCATATTTGCATTGTAACAATATTTCTATGTAAATATCATATATGCAGTATTTCTCTATATGTCTAAATCTAGTGTCTCTCTCTTTATTTCTCTATATGTCAGTTTTTATATTAGTTGTACATTTTTATTTGTATTTGTATTTGTACAATTTTATATTTCCATTTTTTTATTTATATTTGGCTAACATATAGTATTACTATGATTATTTATTAGAAGCATGTATTGTTTTTTAAGTCCACATATGATGATGTAGGTGTTATCTATGTGACAACATCTCTATCATATTGAGTTGTATAACTAGAACCTTTTGGTTCAATGACTAATGGTCATGTTGAACTATAGAAAACTTTACTGTGAGTCTCTAGGTGAATATGGTCCCTCCAACCTTGAAAGGAAATATTGTGTATGGGGATAAAATGTCATGTCTCCAATTAAGTAATTTCCAAATAAGTCTACTTGCAAATAATGTTCCACCAACCTACTAGTTCCCTAACTTGAGATGGAGACATAAATTTTGTAATAAGGGGCTATGGGACCCAAATGGACTTTAGTTTACCATATTCAAATTAAATGGGTCACATAAATGATAAATTCTAAGAAAATAAGGTGGCATGAGTTCATGAAAACACTTGGAAGCTTGTGGAGCCTTTGGATGAATAGATTCCCCACACTTGGCATGATCTTCATCTAAATTAGAACACATGGGTAATGCAAAGTTATTAGAGGGTTATCGGGTGACAAACATCATATAATGATCCAAGGAATTCGAATAGGTAAAGGAGAGTAACTCCCATGGAAGAGGAAGAGACTAGAAGACAAGGTGTGCCACTTGGAAGGAGATTCCATGCACTCTATGACAACAAATGATCAAAGATTCTATGTCAAGTATAAAAAATTCAGACCTGATTGCAGAAATATGAAAAATCTGACATGACAGGGCTAAAAATAGCCACCAAGAGGTCTAATTTGGGAGTTAGAGGCAGCCATTTGAATTGGGGAAATAATTGGAGCATGAAGAGGAAGACATGTGTCATGAGAGTTACTAAACCACTAAGATGAGTTGGAGGAATACCATGGAGGGAAATTTGACCTTAGGAGGACTCATGAAGTTAATAAAAATATTTCATGAGGAATGAGAATATTTTTATCATTTTTTAGTTGGACTTTGGAATTTTGGAGAGCTTTTGCTTGTCTATTGCACGGTGAGTGTTCACTCTCCTTGCTTATGAACCAATTTCGAGGGAGTTGGATTCCTTTCCAAGTTGGTTGATGGAGAATCCTTTAAGACCTCTCATTGGAGGTTAATGAAGGATTTTTAGTTGTATTTTGAAGTTCCATATCGTTGAATTCTCATCTATCTCCATATTCTCTCATTCCTTCTTCTCCATTCCCCCACACTCTCATGTTGATGGCGCACTTGTTGGATTGGTGCTTGCACTTTGATGGCGATATTTGATGCCAAAGATTAGGTATATTATGTATGGATTTTTAATCTCATATCCATATTCTATGTAAGTGTAAATATCGTAAATACATGTATGAAAGCCTTGCATTCCCCATGCTCTTGAATAACTAGTTTTCATGGGTTTGGCTTCAATCTTGAAGTGGTTTTTTACCAGATTTGTATGAGGACTTTTATATGAGTTTAATGATGTTGTGGAAAACATATATTATGTAATACTCTTTAATTTTATTCCCATATTCTATTCATCTCGAAATCCAAGAAGCTCCTGTGTGAAAAACTTGCATTCTCATGCCATTGTATCACTAGTTTTCATGGATTTTTCTTCAATCTTGAAGTAGTTTTATACAAAATTTGTAAGAGGGATATTCTATGCGTTGGATGATGTTGTGACAGAAATATATGATATTTTACTCTTTAATTTCATGTACCTATGCTCTGTGGGTGGAAATCCAAGAAATTCATACGTGAAACTCTTGCATTCCCATGCCATTGAATCACTAGTTTCCATGACTTTGGCTTCAATCTTGAAGGAGTCTTGTATTAGATTTGTATGAGGGATGTTATCTGATTTTGATGATGTTTTGATAGCCATATATGATGTGTTACTCTGTAATTTCATTTCCCTATTCTTTGTGAGTCTAAATCCAAGAAATCCATATGTGAAACTCTTGCAATTCCACGCTGCTAATTCACTAGTTTTCATGTACTTAACTCCCATACTGAATGAGTTGTATACAAGAATTGTATGAGGGGATTTATATTGTTTTTAATAATTTTATGGAAGAAATTTTTATTCTTTATATGGTATATGTATTTCACATCATTATCTGATCCTTTAACTCTACCTTTCATATGTCAAAATCAAGCTAGTTATGCAATTTCCCCATAAGCAATTTCACTGAAAGTTATCAAATGAATGTGGAACTCTATAAACAGAGTGAAGCAACAATAACCATGTGTAATTAAATTACATGAGGTATTATATCAGTACCCATACTCTTCTTACAAATTTGGGATGTTCGTACATGAGTTGGGAAGCCCAGTTGGCCTACACCCTAGGTTGTATTTCATCACAATTTTCCTAGTAATTTTGGCCTTTTGTCATCATCCCCAAACAAGGTTGCAAAGGTATAAATTCAGATACAAAGTTTCCATAAAACTCCTTGGTATGTTTCAAGGGTCACCATACCGTTTCCTTTCAAATTCGGTACCATTTGGTGAGAGTTGGAACCCTCTAGAGTCATGACTAGCTAAGCTTTAATTTTTCCCAATTTGTAATTTTCTCCAAAATTCCAAAAAAGGGACATTACATAAAAGTGGAAATGACAAGCATTGGCATATGAGGGAAGAACCCTATCATGGAATTATTGGTAATAAGAAATGCGTTGGGGTGGTTCATAAGAGGTGCAGTTAAAAGGAGGCTCATTTGTGAAGGAATTAAGGCTCTAGGCAAGTTTTATTGGGATGAGGGTGATATGAATAAGATAAGGGTTGTGTTAGATCTGCATTATTGGTTGTTTTTTTTCCATATTCGAAACTAGTTTATGTACTTATTTGTTGTTACTTGTGTTTATATTTCATTGCTCATGTCACACTTGATTTTGTAGATATTGTTAACTAAGCTTGGTTTTTTAAAAACATTTAAAAACAAAACTATTTCTTGCCTTTGTAAGATAACTATGTATTTGAGTTCATAGATTGGTACAGTCACATTGAGGTCATTTCCGAATATCATCATAAAATTGAGTGGTTTTCTTCTTTTCTCTTGCATGATAGGATAGTACATAGATTACTTTGTATAGTTGTAGATTAGATTTAAGTATTATTACAGTTTTCAACATCCAAGTTTAGGGCCTAGATTTTATAAAGTTAACATTATGGCTTTCTATAAGTCAGATTTTATTTCGAGCAATTGTATTTAAATTTAATTTCTTTCTTTCTCTCCTTCTGATATATTGATTTAAGTGTGTTTATTAGACATTTCACTTTCTTTATTGATTTAAGTGTGTTAATTAGACATTTCACTTTCTTTAGGAATGCTTGAGGTAACAAGTTTTATTTTTGTTCTTTGACTTTATAGTATATTTTCCATATTAGTTTTTTTTTATCTTGTGTCACTTAATGCATTTAAAATAAATAATTTATTATTAATTTTTGTTGAGATATTTTATTTATTATTTTAAATATTTTTGACAGAAAGTCAAAAATAAAACAAATGTAATGATTATTCTTTTATTTATAAAAGATACCGAAGGGGGAATGAATGGAAAAGTTGTTGAAGAGTGTTTGCTGATCCACAAGAGGAAAATACAAGTGGTTGTAACTGCTGAGTGAGAACTCAAGGTGCAGGAGGTATCTTCCCCAAAATCAGATCACAACTCCTAGTTGAGTGTTAAAGAGAAGGATGCTCATAAATGACCAAATCCTAGGAAAAATACTATATAATAGTATGTCCATTAGTGAGCAGGAGGCTAACATTGGACGATGATTGAATCTGATAATGTAAGAGATGGCGCATTAAGTGGATTTTTCTCTTGTGGTTCAACGAACATGATCGAGGGTTCTAGAGCAAGTAACTTGGATGCTCTAGGAGTTGGTTGGGAGGAACGGTTATTCCATTTATGTTTTCCCAGCAGTGGTGCCAGGTTCTTACTCTATGTTCTAATTACATTAGGTCATTTATTTTAAACCTATATTTGTAGCTATATTCATAAGTAGAAACGTTTTATGCAAATTTTATTGAACAATTATCTAACATGTATCGATTTTAGATCTTGTTTATGTATCGATTCTAAATATGTTTATGTCTTTTGTTTATACCTATGAATGTTTAGTAAGGCTTCTTAGACCGAGCATCCATACCTGAGTTAAGGATTTT
The DNA here is from genome assembly GCA_001517045.1 of Pseudotsuga menziesii. Classification (NCBI taxonomy): domain Eukaryota; kingdom Viridiplantae; phylum Streptophyta; class Pinopsida; order Pinales; family Pinaceae; genus Pseudotsuga; species Pseudotsuga menziesii. The sequence continues at coordinate 32,478 of LPNX010114554.1, forward strand.
TGGATGATTTTATATTCTGTAGATTCAATTTCTTTCCTTAAACGATTATACATCAATGAATTATTTATGTTCTTTCTTATGTCGTAGATCTAGTAAAATTACAATTAAAGTAGTTCAATTTAACATATTTTAAATACTAAACAATTTACAGTAAGAACCCGAACAACAATAAAAAATACTGTACACACGATGTATTCCATGTCAGGTTAAGCTACAGAGTTAACTTTCAAATTATTTCTTAAACCCCGAAGCTAGATCAAGACCGTTCAGATCAGAATCAATAAAATCTAATTAAATAAATATGAGATTAAATTATTTATAAAACTATCAAGATAGATACACAACACATTCAAGATTTATAACTTAGCTAACTATTAATTAAAGAATCACAAATATCTACAGTCATATAGATATATACATACCGTATAGATATTATACAGTACGCGAAAGGAGAATTATCAACAAACAGTCACATACATGGTTCATATACCTAACATATTTAACAAAATCTTTTATGGATCTAAAGCTAACAGTCGATAACCAGACTTATGATATCCATAGTAAATCCACATTACCGTTTAAAAAAAATTTGAATAACAATTCACAGAAGCGAATCTTCCCTTTTCAAAGACCAATATTGAGCCCATCTACGATGGAAGCTGAGTATTAATCTAAAATGAATCCAAATCAAATGCATGCAGTATATAAATTATCCATGTTTTTAAGATTTAACCTACTACACAGAAATCTCAAGACCCTATGGGTCGTAAATATTAACAATAACAAGGTTAAAGGATTATGATTGTAAGCTCATTTTAATGGCTGCCATAGCTTACGCAAAAGACAAACACAAGTAATCTCTTTAAATCATTATACGTTAAAAATTATAATAAAAAAAATGTACGCATACAGGGTGTGGAAGAAAGTAGGACCTATGGTGAATATATTCATAAGTCTTATCTCGCCAACATAGCTTCCAAAATGGATTCATCTGAAGGTAAAACTATGTCTAAGAAGTCATCTGAACATAAAAAGTTCTCTACCGAGGCAGGCAGATAAGCTTCTTCCAACTCCTCTGAGACTGTAGAAGGAGCTGCGATAGGATCAACAGTGCTATTAAGAATAGCTTGATAAACCACTTCCATTGCAGATAAGGGCACCTGAGGTTCATGATGGGAAGGAAGGACCTAAGGATCAGTTCTATCAATAACCATTGCGATAGACTTCCCTATGCTCATAAAACCTAGATAGTTTATAGGGGTTGGGATATCAAATGTTCCCATCAAAGATGAATACATTCCAACCCCCAAGCTCTCATTAGCCAATTTATTTTGATCGATCAAAGGTACAGTGGACTCATTTGTCTCCAAACGACCCTTCCAAGTGAAACTGAGTTCATTAATAGTAACCAACTTCCCTTCATGTGGGAACACTACCACTCAAAGAACGGTTGAGGCAATCGCACACATGGCATAATTACAACTTCTCCCTAGAAGCAAGTTATAATCCAAAGGAGCATCAATCACTTATACTTCAACAACCATTGCTTTCATTGCAACCTTAATCTCAAAAGTTGAAGGGATACCATGCGGATGGAAATACCTTTTTTTGAAAGCAGCAAGTAAAGTGTTTGATGGAACTAGCTCTGGGGAACCTAAATCCTTCCAGCACGACATTGACATTACACACATGGAAGCACCTTCGTCAACAACAGTACGTCCAATGGTTTTTCCTCCATAGACAACATCAATTTACAAAGCCACATGATACGACAGGAGAATATTAACATCTGACAAATTAAACTTCGCCAGTAGACTTGATGAATCCATGCTGCCTAAAGCTGCTAAGAGGGCATCCCATTGAGCGGGACAACTTTGTAACACTTCCAATGCTGAAATTGCACAAAGATTTTGAGCCAAATCTTTAACTACGGATTAATTGGAATCATTCCTATAGTTAGGATTCTGAAATGCTTTTTTAAAGATACCTTTCGGCGTCTTAGGCATTGGATCAACAGGTTTCTCAATAGTGAGAGGGTTAGAAGTTTCACCAATAGAATTACCCTTATCTAAATCCTCTGATCCATAATTATTGTTTCTTGTTTGGAGTAAGGTGTTATATTGTACCATGTTGATATAATTTTGATCAGGAGGAGCACTAGAAGTTCCCCCGGCTACATTCGAAATAGAAGTTGCATTCTATCCTTGGGGAAATGATCCTTCAGGACAACTGGCTATTGATCTATAAGAGGGAATTAATGAGTTAGGTGGTCTCCCTGGCACAACTTATAGGGAAAGTTAACCTTATTCTTATATTTCTTACCCCCATCAGCATTATTCATGGGTTTCTTCTTGTTTTGATTACCCTCACCCTTCTTCCCTTTCTTGTTTTTCCCACTAGGTTGTTGATTGCCCTTCTGAGAAGACTGTTAAAAAATAGTTGTAGTTTGAGATGAGGAAGTGGCATCCTTTGTTGCCTCTGCTACATAATTTCTTCACTAAAAACTCATGGATTTTCTTATCCAGTGACTCTATAGTGGGAGAATTAACTAAACCAACCACACCATCGGCATGGTGTCTAGTCTTGGGTTTCTCTACATTATTGGTAGATCTCAACACCTCAAGTATGATTTCATACAAGAGTTTATATTACTCTGCATAAATCAACTCTAATTGGTGGGCCCTGAGGATAGCCTCTTCTTTTGTGGTGACCTCCGAAGTGGATATGTCCTTAGATATATAAGGTAGTAAATATTTTAAGAACCACTCTAATAAGAACTCGGGAGGTATGGTGGCTTTGATAAGCCTCTTCCGTCTTCGCCACTCTTGGATGTGATCCGAGATATGTGTGGCTTTGTTTTGCCGAAAAGTTAACAATAAATCTATACCGACATCATATTGAACAGGAAGCTGGAAGTGATGAGGAACATAGTTGCTAGATACAAAAAACTATCATATGCAATAGAGGGAAGTTAAATGTACCATTTTGTTGCAACATGAGTCAAGGTCCTTTGGAAAATCCAAAACTGAAAGGAGTCATCGTTCAGTGAGTTTGAAGAGCACCATAGGTGAAAAGTGGTTATATGGGCACCTGTATCTTCGCCAACTTTTCCTTCAAACTTAGGAATGTATGAAGGTAACTTAATAGGAATAGGTGGCCATGTTGCATTATGTCACACCGGGTCATTCATCAACTTTGACGATTCTGGAAAGTTTAAAGTTGCCAGGAAAGGAAGCTTAGGCCTAACTGGAGCTTGAAAAGCATGAGTCTGGGATGTATAAGGACTTGCCCCCTGGTTCCCAAATGAAGGGGTGGGGTTTCCCCAAACGTTGATTGTGAAGTAGTTGGACTACTTTGAAAAGGATTCCACCTGAACGCTAGTGGATTACTTGTTTGTGGTGCACTATAAGTGGTTTGAGCCACTCTAGATGAAACTGGAGTTTGAAAGACAGGAGCAGGTATCCCTTCACTAAAAAGTGAAAAGGGAGAGCTCATGAAAGGGGCCAAAACCGGTGTCTAAAAAACCTTAGCCAAAAGCATTTGTGTTTCCAAAATTCATGCCCATATATGCAAGTGTAGGACCTACATAAGGAGTGTAGGGGGGAATATGCCCCCCATTCCAAAAGAAACCCTAGACGAACAAGGAGGATCCACTTGGATCGCTCTTAGTAGTATGCATGAAGGAGGGGGGAGAAAAAGGTGCATCGGGGATCCCAGTGACTACCCCACTAGATGGATATACTACATTAGAGGGAGTTGGTGGTTGAGCCACTCGACTACTTGGTGACAAGGGTGAAGTAGATGCACTTGGTCTTGAGGCATCAACAGGGGGAGTTTGGACTCCACCAACCAAAATGGTTGAATTTGGGGTAGAAATACCCTCTCAAGAGCTAGGCATAACTATTCTCACAGGAACACCAATAACATGTGAACTAAAGGGAAGAACTGGGATGATCACGGGATCGTTTAAGTTAGTTAGAGGTGGGTTAAAATTCCTTGCAAACTCGTCAGCCTGCAAGTCTTCAATCTCTGCTACAGTTGTTTCTTCCTAGTTAATCCTAAGTTCTGGTTCACCTGGAACTTCACTAACTCCTACTGTTTCAAAAGAACCAAGAGTATATAGTCTCCACCTTTGAGGAGGTGTTGGAGGCTCCACTATAATAGATGGAGGAAGGTTTTGCAACCTTTTTTACCTACAGAGAGGTTGGTCCTCCACAGCTATAAATTTGGCTGACACACACCTAAAGGCCAACTAAACATAGAAAAACCAAAAAACACTCACTAAAAATGTCCTAAAGTCACACATGCACAACATATATAAGGTACACCTTCCAAAAGAAATCTTGGGATGATTAGGGCCCAGTTCCAACTAGTGAAGACTCATGGATGGTTAGTTGGGCACAAGCACTGGGATCACCCAACCACCCTCCCAAATTGTCTACAAGGGTTATGTTATAGCTGATTTTACCACACATGGTAGATCACATATATATGGCCTTCCCTGTCCCTTTGCAGACTCTTTGGACCCCATGGACTATTTTTGTACCTTTGATGTTTCCGATATCATCCCTAAAAACACCTTTTATTTGTTGTATGTGACTTTTAATCCCTTTTTTGCATATACAGGCGGATATTACCCTTAAACCCACATACATCGAGATGTGTGGAAAAGGCCAAATATTTTTGGAGTTTTCCTTGATGTGGATCCGAGTCACTTGTCTCTTGGCCTTCCATATGCCTCGCGATCACTTGGATTTGACCTTCCATTACCCCATTGAAGCACTATATAAGGAACCCTTTAGATACATTGAAGAAGAGAGGAATTAAAGAGCAAGAAAACTATAGTCCATTGTTGTCGTAGCTTGCTTATACTTGAGTCTACATCCCTTTGTCCCTTGGAGCACTGTGTTTTCTTCCCAAGCTTGCCTTTTTTGTGAGCTTGCTATCAAGAGATGGAGGATTGAGGTGGTGGAGGCCTAGGTGGAGGACTCATTTTCTCTGAATCGCAGACGTATCGACAGAGGTTGCCACTCATGTAATCTCTTATTTATATTAATAGAAATATCTTTTCCTGTCCAATGATGTGCATTTAAATGAGTATTGAATCCGTGGATTCTTTTAATTGTTTACACACTATTGATTATATATGCTATAGTAGGTCTAACACCATTATATAACATGCTTGTCTTGTTTGTTGTTGTTGAGAGAGCAAATTGCTAACATAAGCGGGATTGGAAAAACCTCAATGGGGATCTACATCAACCGTTTGAAATAAGGTATGTTTCAAGATATTTTAGTTTTAGATGTTTTATTTCTCTTGCATATTGGGAAGGGATTTATTTTTGTGGTTTCTCTGTCTGTTGTGGTACACCCCAAGCCATAGGAAGTTTTCTCTATAACAAAATTGGTGACGATACTGGGGAGGTTCCTAGTCATTTTCTTCGAGGGTTTTTTCGGCATTAAATGTGCTTGAATTGCTCCGGTTTCTCTGTTTATGAGTTGGGTTTGGGGGCATGTTTGCTCAGTAGTGTCTTACAGGAGTAAATTTTGTCTTAGCTTGCCGGTTTTCCTTCTTTTTATCTCTTTTTCTTCCTGTATGCGGGTTTTGCTTTCACAGTCACGTGTACACATGGGTTTTCCATGAATAGTCGCATATATACGTGGATTTACTGAGAACAGTTGCGTATACCATGATTTTTGGCCTTTTTGGGAAGATTAAGTTTTGCTAGGTGATTTTGGATGGTTGACGAGTCTTCTTGGATGCTTCTAGAGTCTGTATACATCCCTGTTTATGACCAGAGACACCTTGTTAGTTTAAATTTTTGAAAATGTTCTATTTTTGAAAATGTATACATCATTTTCTATTTTTTGTTTTGGGATTAGTGCATTAGGTCTCTTTTACCTTGGTGCTTTGCTTGATGGCTGTCTGTTAGTGCTTGTAGAGTCTGAGGGTTGTAGAGTTATACTTTTTCTTTTTTATCTCATTTAATTTGAAAATAAAAAAACATTTGCTTTGTGCATCATTATGCATTGTTTGCATTTTGCATTAGCATGGTACTTGCATTAGGTTTGCTTGGAGAATATTAGTCAGATTTTCATATAGTAATGATTGCATATTCATTTGAAGAAAATTTTTGCACTTCACGTAGTAGCATACCCTATTATTCATTTGACACAGTGCATTTACAATGATTGTTAGGTGTGCATTTTACTTCTTGTTGCGTCATAACATCATTAGTTGCACGACCATTTTCCCTTTGAGTAATAATCCAATTAAAATCAATGCATAATAAAATGAATTACACTCTTTTCTTTTATAGGGTGCACCAACAAGACTAGGTTTTAAGGTCTTGGAATAGTTCATTGTGAGTAAATTCTCCAAGACCACTAAACGAAACATTTATGTGTCTGTCTAGGTGAGAGTGTGAAATCCCTTTATATAATTAGTGTTCTCAGGATCCTCCTCTTACAAGGGAGTTAAGCACAAGGCAGTGTGAGCGGTTATGTTTGGGATAACCCCTGGTTGTAACTGAGTAGCACCGAAGATATTTCCAGGATTGTATTCGTATCTAGGGGCTCTTTCGAGAGTTTTGGGCTTTGCTACCCTGCCCATATGGTCAATCTCACCTTTGACTATCTGGATGAGCATTGATTATATTGAGGTGACCTTAGTTGCCTTACCTAGGTTATCGAGGGGGTACTTCACAGAGGTTATTCTACAGGTGTCCTAGCCAGGTAGGGGTCGGATAGCACAATAATTATATGCGTTGAAGATGAGGGCCACTATAATTGGTTACAAACCTCCACTTATTGTGTATGGGAGTCCCAAGCCTCTCCTAGGCGAGACATACCAGCTTCATTCGGGAGCTCACATATCCTACCCTTGTTTTCTTGTGATTTGGATTTACATTTTATAGGTGTATGCTCTGTGCACACTAGTTTGCCCAGGGTTTGTGTAATTAGATTGAGTCTTTTATTTTTTGAGTCATTTTGGATTCGGGTGTGGCACCCCATCGTTCTCGCTGTTTAGTAGGATTTCCGCCTTTGACATCTCCTCCTCCTTTGGGAGAGGAAACTAGATAGTCCGGGCGGACTACTTATCACTTTGATTCGTACACCATGGGAGATCATGAGGATGAGATTCCAGAGATGTCCTCTCCACCTTAGGAGGTTGGGGAGGAAGATCCTACTAGCACATATGATCCATCACATGAAAAACCGTCATGATCTGGTTATGATCCCTCATTCACAGGTCGTCGGTATTGGTTTCTAGGCGACAAGACTCATTATGAACCCACAAGCACTAGTCATGTTTGTTATGGCATGCCTGATATCTCAACACCCAATCCAGCACATCATGTCAAGTCATAAATTGATCCTAGCACTACGCTTGGGGGCACTCCTATTCCTTTCCACGTGGAGAGATTTGGGAGCACTAGTCACATTACACCTTCCTGCATCCCTACGGTGGAAGCATCCTCACATGTCTGTCTTAGACCTAGTGTTAGTAATCCTATGCGGATACTAGAACCAAGATGAGTGAATACTAGGAACACCACTTACATTCCTTCACATGTCCCTTTGTCCTTGAACCCTACTCCTTTGAATTCTATTTTGACGACCCTTCCTCCCCCTAATTCATGTGGTCCTTCGGGACAGAATATTGCTACTAGTCATGTTCATGTTGCGACTGCTCTCATGGTAGTATCTCATATTCAAGTACCTCCTGTTCTGTTGGGAGGTCGTATCCCTGTTTATGGAGCGTCTCATGTTCCATCTCATGGAGCTCCCCATATCCCGAAATATGGACCTTCTCATGGGAAATCCCATGGAACACCTTATGGAGCTTCTCATGGACTGTAGTATGGAAAAAAATATCAACCCTATGGGTATGGTTATCAACAACCCACTTACTCTTCCAATTATGGCTTTGTAGCACCGCATAATCAAGGTACCCCACATTACAATGCTTCCATGTAGCCCTATATGGGTCAAATGGGAGGAGGTTATTGTGGCCAAGGCCATGGTATTTATAGCAATCAAACTTACATGAACCAGAAATATCAGGAAGTGTGGCATAGACCGGCTCAACCTAGGCTCCCTTTCCTCACGACATTAAACTTACCTGACTTGTCGAGACTGATGAACGATCCAGTATCTCATGACCCGGCCTGGCCGGCTGTCCCTAACAAGCTTCCTTTGGACATTCCCAAGTTCAAAGGTAAGGATGGAGAAGATCCGAGTGAGCATGTCACCACTTTTCACCTTTGTTGCTCTTTCAATTCCTTACATGACGATTCAATCCATTTGAGGTTATTTCAACACACCCTCACGGGCCTGCGGTGAAATGGTATATAGAGTTACAGAGGGGGGCATATGCTTTATTTGATGACCTTGCCATGACTTTCCTCAACCACTTTCAGCTACCCGTATGTTACGAAATCGGTACCAAACTCTTGTCGACCTTCCGGCAAGATAAAGCCACACACATTTCGGATCACATTCAAGAGTGGCGTAGATAGAAGTGGTTGATTAAAGCCTTTATACCACCAGAGTTTCTACTTGAATGGTTCCTCAAATTGTTATTACCTTACATCGCAACGGATGTTTCTGCATCCGGAGTTCAAAACGAGGAACAAGCAATCTTTAGGTCACAAGAGTTGGATTTGATCTACGCTCAATCCAGACTTTTGTATGAGATTATACCTAACGCTTCGCGATCTAGTTTCGATCCCAAGGTCAAGCCTAGACCACATGCTGATGGCATTGTGGGATCTACAAGTACCAAACCTGTGGATTCGGTTGTGAAACAAGTGAGCCAATTTTCAATTGACCAGTCCACATCGGGACAAGCCACGGATTTGTCTCAACCTACCCAATCGGTCGTGCAATCGTCAGACTGGAAGGAATAAGAAAAAAGGGAAGAATAACCATAAGGGTGGGAATAAGAATGAAAATGCTAATAATAATGACAAGAACACTCGTAATGCTGGGGGGACAAGAATACTAAACGTAAGGTGAATTTTCCATGTAAGTTGTGTAAGGATGACCACCTCACTCACTTGTGCCCTCGTATGGAAGATGCCTCGAGGTTCATAGCACAGGGCCCAGCTGTGTTAACGAATCCTTTACCCGACAATCAAAATATGAACTTGAGGACCATTGATCCTAATTGTGCATTGGGTGGACCATTGATCCTAATTGTGCATTGGATGCATCAACATGATGAGTGCTGCTAAGGTTGTGACTTGTACGAAAGATTATGGTTCGTCACAACCAGACCTTTGGAAAGAACCCTCTCCAGCCGAGAACCCTTTGCGTATCGAAAAAACTACAGATAAAATTGAAGCTCTGCCTCGCATTCCTAAGGGAGTCCTAAAGCGTTAAGGGCACAATACTAATGCCCGAGCCGCCCAAAACTATTTAGTTGTTGAGGATTTGGGCCAGACTCCTAGTGCAATGTCTGTGCTTGTAGTGCTTCAGACTTGTCCTCCGCGGAGGAAGGATTTGTTGTCCAATCTTGGGGTTAGTGACAATAGCTCTTCTTCCATTATAAAATTTGAAACAATGGGAGTACAACCTCTCTTTCCTTACTACGTGTATCTTTTGATTCATGTAGAGTGTCTTCATAAGACCGTCAAACACACTGTCATTGAGGCATTGCTGCTTCTGTGATGTCTTTGTCGTGTTGGAAGGGCTTAAGTTCTCTCAAGTTGTCTCAATATGCTACCATGTTGAGAGCTTTCGAAGGTAGATCATTTCGTCTGCACAGAATTATTCCTTCTCTAAAAGTCCAATTGGGAGGGAAGACTGTTGCGATCAAGTTTGAGGTGGTTGATGCACCCCTTGACTACAATCTTTTACTGGGTCGGAATTGGCTGTATAGTATGCAAGCCATAGATTCCTCCCTCTTTCGAGTGATATGATTTTCATTTAATGGGAATAATGTTACGATTAATCAAACATCATTCCAAAATCCGTGTGTCAATGCATCATTGGGAGCGTCTATCCTGATTATCGATCACTCTAAGCCGACAACTGGGAGTGTGGGCGTGGGTATGTATCCTTCTCTTATGGGAACCTTTAGTTGTCCTGAGCCCATGCTTATGATTGGGTCTAGTTTTGGTGGGGCTTCATCCTTGTTGAATTCGATGTCTTTTCGCACTACCCATATGGAGGACCCTTGGATCCTTCCTTCATCGATTTCTTTGGTTGGACCTATTGAAATAGACGTGTCGTTGCCTGCAACGATGATAGCATATCAAGTGAATCTTGATAAAGTTGCAGAGCCTAGTCCTTCCTCTTCACGGACGGAGGAGGAGGACCCATATGTGCTGCCTGCATGGGCAGTTGATTCATCTCACGCACATGATTTCCTTGACGATGTTTTTCCATTGGATTAAGCCATTAATGAGGCCATGTCTGGGGTTGAGCCACCTTGGGAAGTGTTGGAGACATCTACCATCATACACACTCTTTCAGTCAAATTGGCCTAGTTAAACCACTATCCTAAGTTTAATTGACATCAAGGAGCATTAATTA
>LPNX010114569.1:6031-63286 GCA_001517045.1 Pseudotsuga menziesii
TCTATACTCAGGTAGGTGTCCAATCCAGTTTCTTTAGAGAGATCAGATACTTCCAGGATTGGAATTTGTCAACTTCCCCAATCTTGTCACCAAGCTGATGTGATATATCATATTGAAATGAGAACTTCAAATGGAAATAGCAAAGGATTAGATCTTACCGATTTGAGGTGTCCGTCCTTGTCCCGGAGTTTGCTGATCTAGGGTTTGTCACAGAAACCCTAAATTTAAAAACTTGGAATCTTTTAGATATGATTGGATAAACAGATATATCTCTTCAAATGGAGCTGTCCAATGTACTCCTTTTCTGAAAACAGTGGAGGGAAGCTCCCGGAACAGGAAGCCCTAATTTTCCAATTTCTTCTGCAGAAATGTCTGTTACTGTTTCTATGATATCTCTGAAATTAATGCTCCTCTATGTCTAAAATTTCACACTGAGGTAAAATCACATGTCCCCGATCCAACACCACAAGTTTCATCAGAATTAGTTTCACCATTTGGGATTTATGATCCTTTTCCCAAGGTGACCTGTTACAGGACTGTTCAGAACATCGAAGTTGTACGGCATGCCACGTATCACTGGTTCATCTTCTGAGTCTGATATTCGTACCACTGAAATTAAATTCTGTGCCCTTTCTGGAACATCTTTAGTAATTCCATTTGGACCTCTGTAGCTCAAGATATTGCAGATCTCCCCAGATGTCCTGTTCAGGGATGAACTCTGGAAGAGGTTGGAACCCTAACTTGGAGAGATCATATCTCCTGGAGTACAACGAATATGAGTTTGATTTTTGGAAACAAGCTTCATCAGGATTTTATATTCGGCCCCTGAAATTTTCAGCTTCTTAGACTTCTCCAATATCGGAATATAGCGACTGTACCAAAACTTAGTAGTTTTAGTATTTAGGGTTTCTCCTAGCTCAGGGTCAAACTAGGGTTTGACTTTCTTGGAGTTTCACCCAACCAAATTTCTTGATCCAGGTCTATAAACTTCGGTTTTGATGAGGAGAATAACCCTATGCTAGTCTCACTCAAAAATTCATCTTCTGTAGAAATCCCTAATTTCCACATCGAAGACTAAAAAATGCTCGGAATCAAATTCCGCTTCGATAGAAATATGCGCCCTAAGGAGGAGAGTTGTTCCACCTTACTTTTGCTGAAAATATGTGGAGGAAGATCCACAAAATAGGAAGCCCTAGTTCCTGTAGCTGCACAATGTCTTCTTCTCAGGTTAGCTCTGATACCATGTTAATTTTTCATCACATTTAAGCTAGCATTATGATCTTAGGATCTTTTCACTGAGAGAATAACAAGCACAGCAATAAAACACAAGCACATCACAAAAGACAAGAGACACAAAGAGTTTTCCATAAGGAAACCATAAAAGAGAAAACCCCGCAACTTCCTCTAAGATAGAATCAACACCAAAACAGTAAGAGATCTCCCAAAACAACAGTAGTCTTCTGTCTTCTGTCTAGTCCCAAAATTTCCTTCTCCAGTAGTGCGCCACACTTGGGAGAGCAAGTGATGTATTTCACTTGTGATAAATAGAGAGACTCTCACTCTCTATTTATATTCATCCGTTCACTTGAATTGCCTTTTCAAACGTAGGCTCAACCTAATAATTACTACTCGAGCCTACACCTTAATTAGTGTATAATAACTCAAGTTCCCCGAAACTATGGGGACTTACCTAATGACTTGATATGACTTGATTACATTATTAATCCTCCCGATCGGAACATTGGGGCATGAACACATGACTCAAATACATAATAGAGACATCCCAAAATAAACATTGGGTTACAATATATAAGATACATAGAAGAATACATTCTGAAGTTACATATACATCAACAGTATTTTATACTTGCTGCAGAGACTGGGAGTTTTAGATGACTTTTATTGCATTTTTCATTATTTTATATTGAAAAATACAAAGTAGTTGCACTCTTAGTTGCATCTTAGATATGTATTTGAGGAGGTACTTGCATTGGATTGCTTGGATGAGAGTTGTTTTTAGGATTTCATATAGGAAGGATTGCATTGACATTCGGAAAGGAATATATATTTATGCATCTCATGTAGTGGCATACCCTATTTTTCATTTGACAAAGATTGCACTTAGCATTGTTTATTATGGTGTGCATATTTACTTCACTGTTGAGTCATAACTTCACTAGTTGCATGGCCATTTCCCTTTGAGTAATTACAACCAATTAAAATCAACGCTAAATTAAAATGAACTACACTCTTTTCTTTTCTAGGGCGCACCAACAAGCTTAGGTTTTAGGATCTTGGAATAGTTCATTGTAAGTTAATTCTCCAATATCACTAAACAACAACATCTAGGTGTCTGTCCAGGTGAGCGTGTGAAATCCTTGGTATAACCAGTGTTCTCAGGATCCTCCTCTCAAAAGGGAGTTAAGCACGAGGCAGTGTCAGCATTTATCGATTGGGATGACCCCTAGTCATAACTGAGTAGCACCGGAGATATTTCCAGGATTGTATTTGTATCTGAGGGCTCTTTTGAGAGTTTCAGGCTTTGCTACCCTGCCCATACGATCAATCCCGCCTGCGACTGTCCACTTGAGCATTGAGTATATTGAGGTGACCTTAGTGGCCTTACCTAGGATATCGAGGGGGTACTTGTAGAGGTTATTCTGCATGTGTCCCGGCTAGATTGGGGTCGGACAGCACAACCGCTTTACACATTGAAGCTGAGGGCCACTATAATTGGTTACATACCTCCGCTTGTAGTGTATGGGAGTTTCATGCCTCTCCTAGGTGAGACATACCTTCTGCATTCGGGAGCTCACATATCCTCCCCTTGGTTTGCTTGTATTTTGGATGTAGATTTTCTTAGGAGTATGCTCTTTGTGCGCTAGTGGGCCTTTGGGATCATGGTTACTTGAGTATATTTATGCTCTCTTGAGTTCGGGTCCTTTTATTTTCCGCATGCTTGGTATCCTATCACTCGTCCTTGGTCCTTGTACGGACCCTGATGTCAAACTTGGGGGCATCACAACCCCTTACTATGCTCATAGATTTGGGAATGGTCATATTCCATTCTCTACTCCATTTGTGAAGGATTTTTATTTATTTTTTCGCTCGGTCTTTACACCAGTGGTCACCCTCATGGGGGTGGTAGTGGATGCATGAACGTTAGGTCTACACCTTAATTTCCTTTTACTATGCCATCGTTCACTGCATTGTTTCCTTTGGGTGCAGTTTTCATGATCATTCCTCCCTATATCCTATAGTTTGGATTCTTTACTGACTATTTTGGGTTGTTTTGGACTAATATGGTTGTCATGTAGGGTCCACTTTTTGTACACTCTCTCCGAGGTTTTGACCTGTTCATGCCTATCACAGGTATTATGTCTGAACTGACATATAGGTTAGGATTTCACATCCACTTGCACTTATACATTGCCTTATGACCGTTCCATCTTAACCTTAGGTACGAACCCATTCCATGGTATCACGGAACCTTCATGCTGCTGTTAGAAGTGGTACTATGTGAATGGTAGAGCTTTCCTATACATGGGTGTCCTAGTTAACTCCCCTTTGCATTTGGTACCCATGCTGTGAGTCCTCTCTTAGGTCCACGAATCCATTGTATAGTATTGCCATGAAATTTCGCAAGAGCCTCATACTCCTCTTGATCTTATGCTGGCCTATTTCCCTCAGGACTCCCTCATGTCAAGTTGTGAATGCATTATCATGAGCTTTTCCTGCCTCATTGAGCTTTATGCCAGCTCTCCTGACATTGCGTTTCAGCCATATAGCCCGAGCTTTTCTCATGTCTAGCCACGCAGAGGCATTTTATATATCCTTCGCAGCTTGATTCCCTTTTACCGGGAGGGAATTTTCCCTCGAGTGTCGATATCCTACACATGTATCCTTGCATTGAGCATAGGTATGTTCCACTGCTTGGAACTAGTTTGTTTTCCCTTATGACACTCGTCTCCTCCTAGTTTGTAACTATAAAGCTATTTTATTCTTTTTTAAAGCTTTTCAAATAACTGAAAAAGTCCAAAAAAATTAAAAAACCAAAAATCCAGACAAGGAAAGATGTTATCTTTGGTAGCTGTCAAGTCGTGTCGCCTTCGAACAGAGCACTGTATATCACATCCATTGGTTGGGTTATAGTTTGAATTTAGGAGCTGTACTCGTTAATCTGAGTTTATCTCCACCGACTGGTTATGCTTCCAGTCCCTATGGAGCCTCTGTTGATGCCCCCTATGTCACAGAGATGTCCCAGTTTGTATATCGAGTCTATGCTACCTTCATCCAGTCACCATACACCGTTATGCTCTTGTTCTAAGGAAGTTGAAACCTGTGTCGGCCATTCCTTAATTATCTTGACTTTGCATGTCGGCCATTCCTGGTATAGTTACTAGTTCGTGCACCTTATGATCGAGTCCTTCCACATTAGACAGCTTTGCTGAGTACCTCGTGTTGGATGATGGGGGATTCCTTAATGCCCTCCTTCCAATGGATTTCATCCCATCGACTTCAGATCATTTATTCTGGGATTGGAATCTAGATTCCTTTTGAGTGCCTTGAGACTTGCAGTCATCAGTGGCAGGTTCTCTCGCCATCGACAGTTTCTTGGGAATACATCAATGTCCCCTGATCGATGGATTCTCTCAAGTGTTCGACCTCAACACATCTATTCACTCTTGTTAGTTTGCACTCTAGTACCTTGATTCCCATTTTCATTATCGGTGGGTAATCTCGCGTCTGTTAGCAGTATACATCAATGACCGGTAATCAGACGATGGACTACTATGTTCGACCTTGACACCTCTATTCGCATAGTAGGACATGTACTCATAGCGGTTTGTGTAGAAGACTTTCCAAACTAGTGGCATCTCTTATATGCTACCTCCTTAATCGTGCCAGTGTTCATGAGATTTCAGCTCTCGTGACTTCATTCCAGTGTATGTCAGACATTTTCAGCCACTATGGAGATCTTGATCTATTAATATCTTCAGCCATTTTGGAGATCATGATCCTTTGTATATATTCATCATGGAAATTCCGATCTATGTATATTGTACGTGGCGATGAACACATATGTGATATCATGTATCATGCCTATTCATGGCCATTGTACTCTTATGTATCCAAGACTACTATATGTACTTGCAGTTATATGCAGAGTTGTATTATTGTACTATGCTGATTGGGTGGCTGGTCTTCCATTTGGGATCCTTCATCACTCCACTTCTGGGATGGACTTATAATGTATTTCAACCATCGTATGACCCCTCTGACCTCACACATTAGGGGGCATCTGTTATAGCGAATTTCACCACTCTAGGTGAATCACACTTTGTATGGCCTTCCCCTGTCCCGCTGCAGACTCTTTAGACCCCATGGAATATATTTTATCCTTTGATGTTTCCTTGATCATCCCTAAAAATATATGAAAAATGATATACGTGGATTTTTACCCGATAACTATGTACATACGCGCGTTTGACCCATATAACCGCGTACATCGGGATGTGTGCATAATCCAAATCCTTTTGGAGTTTTCCTTGACATGGATCTGACTCATTCGACTCCTGGCATTCCATATGCTTTGAGATCACTTGGATTCAACCCTTCATTATCCCTTGTGAAGCTATATAAGGAACCCCTTGGTACATTGAAGGCATATAGAGAGATTGAGAGCAACAAAACTATAGTCCATTGTTGACGGAATTTGTACTTGAGTCTGCATCCGTTTGTCCCTTGGAGCACTGTTGTGTTCTTCCCAAGATTTCCTTTTGCTAGTGAGCTTGCTATTGTGAGATGGAGGATTGAGGTGGTGGAGGCCCAAGTGGGGGATTCAATTTCTCTGGTTCGCAGACATGCCGTCAGAGGTTGTATCTATCTTGTAATCTCTAATTTATATTAATAAGAACTATCTTTTCCTGTCCAATGATGTGTATTTGATTAAGTATTGTATCCATTGGAATATGTCAAATGCTTTTACATTATTGATTATATATGCTAGAATAGATCTAACACCATGATATATAGTATGCTTGTATTGTTTACTTGTTGTTGAGGAATTATTATATCAATTCAAGCTAACGATTGGAAAGCTCAACAGGGATCTACTTCAACCGTCCGGAATAAGGTACGAGGTCTGATCCTTTAGTGTTAGACATTTTATTTCTATTGCATATTGGGAAAGATTGATTTCTAGAGTCAAAGCTGTTTGTTGTGGTACCCCAAGCCTTAGGAATTTCTCTCTGTAACACCCTATATGGGTCATACGGGAGGAGGACACTATGGCCAAGGCCATGGTGGTAATCAACCCTATATGAATAAGGGAGTGGTCCGTCGACCTCATCATCCTAGGCTCCCTTTCCTCGCGATGCTCAATCTTCCTAACTTATTGAGATTGACGAACGATCCTGTGGCTCATGACCCGGCTTAGTCGGCTGTCCCTACCAAACTTCCTTTGGACATACCTAAGTTCGAGGGAAAACCGGGAGAGGATCTGAGTGAACACATTACTATGTTTCACCTATGGTGCTCTTTGAATTCCTTACATTAGGACTCAGTCCGTTTGAGACTATTTCAATGCACCCTTACAGGGCCTACCGCGAAGAGGTATATAGAGTTACCTAGGGGAGCTTTCTCTTTTTTCAACGACCTTGCGATGACTTTTCTTAATCAATTCCAGCTACCAGTGTGTTATGACATTGGTACTAAACTCTTGTCGACATTTTGGAAAGATAAATCCACACATATTTCTAATCATATTCAAGAGTGGCGTAGACGGAAGAGGTTAATTAAAGCTTTTATACCGCGAGAATTCCTCCTCAAGTGGTTCCTCAAGTCGTTATTGCCATATATAGCGAAGGATGTTTCCAGATCCGGATTGCAGAATGAGGAACAAGCAATTTTTAGGGCACATAAACTAGACTTGATTTATGCTCAGTCCGGTTTGTTATATGAGATTATTTCCAATGCTCCTCATTCTAGTTTCGATCCCAAAGTCAAACCTGGACCACATGCCTATGACATTGTGGGCTGTGCAAGTGCGAAACCTGCGGATTCAGTTGCAAAACAAGTTAGTCAATTGTCAATCAACCAATCTACTTCAGGACAAGCTATGGCTTCGTCTCAACCTGCCCAAACGACGAGTGTAATTTTTGTGTAATCGTCGGACCAAAAGGGTAACCAGCGGCCTGGACGGAATAGAAAAAAGGGTAAAAATAATCGAAAGGGTGGGAATAAGAATGAGAATGCTAACAATAATGACAAGAATGGTTGAAATGCTATGGGGGACAAGCAAGCTAAATGTAAGGTTAAGTTCCCTTGCAAGTTATGTAAGGACGATCACCTCACTTACTTGTGCCCTCGTATTGAGGAAGCTTCGAGATTCTTGGCACAGGGCCCAGCTGTGCTAACTAACCCTTTACAGCATAATCAAAATATGAAATTGAAGTCCCATGACCAGTCTGGTGATGATGATCCACCAGAGGGTAGTGGTCGTGGGTGCATTAACATGGTCCGTGCTGCGAAAGTTGTGACCCGTGCGAAAGATTATGGTTTGTCACAACCCAGCCCAGGCAAAGAGATTGATCCACCAGGGTCTCCTTTGCGCATTGAGAAACCTGCAGATAAACCTGAGGCTGCACCTCACATTCCTAAGGGAGTCCTTAAGTGTTTAGGGCATAATCCAAATGCCCGCGCTACCCAGAATTATTCAGTTGTTGAGGATTTGGGACACACGCCTTGTGCGATGTCTGCATTGGAAGTGCTTCAGAGTTGTCCTTCGCAAAGGAAGGTGTTGCTTTCTGCCCTTGGTGTGAACGATGATGATTCTTCCTCTGTGATAAAATTTGAAACCGCAGGACTTCAACCTCACTTGCCCTACTATGTGTCTCTTTTGGTTCACGTAGAATGTCTTAATATGATCGTCAAGTGCACTGTGATTGACGAGGGCGCTGCTGCTTCTGTGATGTCTTTGTCCTGTTGGAAGGGTCTGGGTTCTCTTGAGCTGTCTAAATTAGCTACTATGTTAACTGCGTTTGATGGGAGATCTTTTAGGCCACACGTCATTCTTCCTTCCCTTAAAGTCCATTTGGGCAGGAAGACCGTTGCGATAGAGGTCAAGGTGGTTGATGCACCCCTTGAATACAATCTCTTGCTGGGTAGGAACTGGATGTACAGTATGCAAGCCATTTCTTCTTCTTTTTTCCACATTGTATGCTTTCCACATAACAAGAAGATCGTAATGATTGATCAAACGACATTCAAGAATCCGTCTGTTACTGCATCTTCGGGAGCTTCGATCCCGATCGTTGAGCACTCTTAGCTGGCAACTGGGAGTGTGGGTGTAGGCATGTATCCATCCCTCATGGGAAGCTTTAGTTGTCCTGCATTGATCCTCATGATAGGACCTAGTTCTGATGAGGCTTCAACATCTACGACATCAGTGTCTTTTCGCACAAGTCATATGGAAGATCCTTGGATTCTTCCTACACCGAGTACTTCGAGTGATCCCATCGAGATGAACGTGTCGTTGCCTATAGCTATGACAGCTTATCAAGCTAATCTCAAGAGTGTTGCAGAGCCTAGTCCTTCCTCTTCGTAGATGGAGGAGGAGGACCCTTATGTGCTGCCAGCATGGGCAGTATAGTCTTCTCATGCACACGACTACCTTGATACGGTTTTCCCTTTGGATGAAGAGATTATTGAGGCTATGTCGGGAGTTGAGCCACCATGGGAGGAACTTCATCATAGATCATACTTTCTTCCAGAGCTTTACCGTTTGGAGCGTGAGGATTTTAGGGCAGTTCTTAGTCAGAGAGTTGGTAGTCCTGTGGTTCCATTAAGCTCTCCTGGTCCGATGGCTGATTAAAACATGGTGAACATATCTTCAATGATTCCTATCAACATCTCTCGCAATCCAGGCACAATAGAGAATGTTTATATTGGGGCGGAATCTTCCCACGCTGAGATTCTGGAATATACCGAGCTATTTAAAGAGTTCCATGATGTTTTTGCTTGGTCTTACGATGAGATGCCAGGTATTGACCCTCGTATTGTCGAGCACGAGATTAAGACTTACCCCAACGCTAAGCCTGTTCGACAACATTTATGTGCGGTGAATCCTAGGAAAGCACCCACCATTAAGGCAGAGATAGAGAAGCTGTTGAAAGCCGGTCTCATCTATCTCATTCCCTTGACGGAGTGGGTTTCAAACCCCATTCTAGTGGATGAGAAGCAGGGAGCGATCCACATATGCACTGATTTCTGTGATTTGAATCGTGCTTGTCCTAAGAACAACTTCCCCACACAATTTATAGATCATATTTTGGATGAGTGTGTGGGTAGCGAGGTGTTCTCCTTTATGGACGGCTTTTCCAGGTATAATCAGATACAGATTAAACTTGAGGACCAACATAAGACAGCATTTATTTGTCCTTGGGGAACATTTGCATATCGAAAAATGCCTTTTGGCCTTAAAAACGCCGGAGCTACATTTCAGCGGGAAATGACCTTGATTTTCCATGATCTCAAGTCAATTATCGAGGTATTTTTGGACGACCTTGCTGCTCATTCTCGCATGAGAATGCATCATCCCTATCACTTGAGATTGGTATTCGAAAGATGCCGGCACTATTCGATTAGACTAAATCCTCATAAGTGCATCTTTTGTGTGAAATTAGGTCGTTTGTTAGGATTCATCGTTTCTAAAGAGGGTATAAGAGTCGACCCTTTGAAGGTTGAGGCAATACTTCAGTTGTCTCCCCCGAAGAATGTTTGTCATCTTTAGTGTTTGCAAGGCATGGCAAACATCTTACGAAGATTTGTTTTCAACTTTGCCAATTTGACTAGAGGCTTCATGCATCTCTTGAAGAAGGACATGGGCCTTTTATTGGGATGAGCGAGCCCAGGAGTCCTTCGATGCACTCAAGCGAGCCCTAGCATTGGCCTCAGTGATTAGTCCTCCGGATTATAGCTGTGATTTTCTATTATATGTGGAAGCATCCTTAGAGATGATTGGTATGGTTTTGGTCCAAGAGGATGAGGAGCTCCAAGAGAATGTCATATATTATTTGAGCCAAAACCTTTCTGATGCAGAGATTCGTTATTCTCATGTCAAGAAGCTTGCTTTAGCTACCATACATGCGGTTCAGCAGTTGAGACATTATATTCTCCTTCGCCAGACCTTGGTTGTGGCCCATGTCAATCCGTTTCAATTCGTCCTCACCCAACGGATGATTGGAGGAAAATATAATAAATGGATTGTCATTCTGCAAGAATTCGATCTCGAGTTTGTTTTGGCAAAATCGAAGAAGTCTTTAATTTTTGCAGATCTTATATCGGATTTCCCGAGCGAGGACGAGGAGTTGGTTTGTGAAGTTACGTTTGTCGATGAACACATCTTCTTAATATCAACGTTAGACCCATGGTATGGGGATATCATAATATATTTACAAACACTGAAGACCCCTACTCACCTATCACGAGATGAACGACAACGATTACGTCACGTCTCTAAGAAATAACTCATAGTGGACAATACTTTGTACCACCATGGGGTAGATTCCATTTTACAACATTGTTTAACTCATGAAGAGGCTGAGGTAGTACTGAATGATTGCCACGGAGGGGCGTGTGGTTGTCATTTATCTGGGCTTTCTATAGCTAAAAATATTTTAAGAGCGAGTTATTTTTGGCCATCGATCTTTAAAGATCGTATGGATGCGGTCAAGAGGTGCCACCCTTGCCAGGTGTTCACACATAATATGTGCTCGAAACCTGTCCCGTTACATCCCATTATCACTGCTGGTCCCTTCACTAAGTGGGGGATCGATTTTATGGATTGAAAACTAGCTTCGGCCGGGGGGCACCATCACATTATAGTGGCTGTTGATTATTTCATGAAATGGGTTGAGGCTATGCCTAAAATAAAATATGACAGTGAGACAGCCGCTCACTTTGTGTTCAACCAAATTATTGCTTGGTTCGGGATTCCGAAAGAGCTTGTCACTGACCATGGCTCGCACTTTTAGAACCGTATGATGGAACAGTTGGTATCCAAGTTAGGGTTTAAGCAAGAGCATTCATCTTCTTACTACCCCCAAGCGAATGGACAGGTAGAGACAGTGAATAAATCACTCAAATCCATTCTCCAACGAACCATTGCACAAAGCAAGAATAATTGGCAGATTATGTTATATCCCGCTTTGTGGGCATATCGAACTGCGATTAAGACTGCCACTGGTTTTTCTCCATATCAGCTTGTACATAGAGTGGAGTTGATATTGCTGGTTGAATGTGAAATTCCTTCATTGAAGCTAGCTGTGGAACTCTTACCGGACACTTCCCCATTGGAGAAGCGTTTGGTTCACCTTGAGCAACTTGATGAGCAGCGTCGGGATGCCTTGGTGGCTCTAGAAGTCAATAAACATCGCGTTAAGGTCCAGTATGATAAGTCTGTCTGTCCAAGAGCATTTAGTGAAGGAGACTTGGTCCTTTTGTGGGATCAACTGAAAGAACCCTTGGGAGTAGGGAAATTTAATCCTATGTGGTGTGGTCCTTACGTGGTCAAGCATGTATTAAAGAAGGGTGCGTATGATTTAGTGGATTATGAAGGAACGGCCTTGGCAGAGCCTAGAAATGAGCTCTATCTCAAGAAATACTATGCATGATCTTTAACCAAGGCTGCTTGTTGTATATTATTGTACAGCTTTCCATAGTTAGGTCTTTTTCTTATCATGATTGGGTTTGTGATTAGTTTCCGTTTCTTTTGGCAGATGTCAATGGAATCTTCCACCTACATAGGATTTGCGGATGGTGCAAGCCGTCACACTCAACACTCAACCTTTGATGCTTGGGTGATTTATACTCCTATGGGTCAGGTACTGTCTTCAGGAGGTGTATGTCTACGGCCATCTTCCAACAATGTTGCTGAATACAATATCGTTATTGAGCTTCTACGGGATGCCATTTTACATGGCATTCTATCTCTTGAGGTACATCTTGATTCGGAGTTAGTAGTGTCATAGCTTAATGGTTTGTACAATGTTAGAGATCCGATGTTATTGAGAAGATTCTTGCGTGTGAGATTGTTAGAATGACAATTTGACAATATAACATATATACACATTCCAAGAATTAATAATCAAGTTGCTGACTCATATGATAACTACGTGTTAGATTGGCATTTGTTTCATTCACAATAAATTAATCACAAACACAATTTTTACACATGTAAATAAATAAATCGATCACCATAAAACTTTTTATATATACATCAAAAATGTGATAATACATAGTGTCATGATACAAAATTGGGGCTCTCAAGCCACCATCATATAATACATGGTCGTACAAAATGTATACACTCCCAGGTGTCTAATCCTGTGGAGGAGGAGGAGGGTTGTGATCATGGAACGTCACTATGGCTCTAGCTAGCCATCGGAATAAATGCACCCATGCGCGTGGTACACCCACCAACTGCCGCTGCATGGCCTCAAGCAAGTCCTCGACTTGCGCCATGGGAAATCTATGTGTCAATCTCACAAAGTTGGTATGAATGCTCTGGAGCGTTCGTTCCGCATCCACACCCATGATGTCATCCCCTCTTCTCCTCTGTCTATGACGAGGGAAGCCCTCTGGCCGCCGTGGTCCCACATCTGCACATAAATGGTAGATGTCACTATGTATCATCACCCAAAAATATGTCTTTTTGATTCCACATAATCAATAAAATACGAAAAAATTAAATAACTCAAAATTTAAAAAGAGAGGGTCAAAATTCGTTACCTATATCATCATATGTCGATCCTAGTGGTAATGGCATGTCCAGGTCCCCCCAGAAATCTATTCCTGCATAGGGGTAGTCATCGATGGAAACTATCTGTTGTCGCCACCACAGAAAGAAGTCAGCTGGATATGGATTGGCCACCCTACCACCTCCCAGTCTGCGCATAGCATCTTCCCAACGCTGTTGGGCCGGATCTCGAACTCTGTGAAGAGGAACGTCCACTCTAGGGCTCAATCCTGGAACACGCTCAAAGAAAAACATGCTCAAAATACTGCTGAACCCGAAGTTCCGCACCCTTCCTGCCTTACACTCACTGAGCTGGTGTTTCATGTTGCTCAGTAGTGTAGTACTCCAGTCATAGATCGTGGGTCTCATGCACTCCACTGCATAGAACATCAGAGGCCGTGAGGCTTGGTGGAGTGATGCCAAGCCTGATATCCTGTCCAGTGTCAGTAATATGGCCTTTAGGCCCAGCACCTGTATAGCATTGGTAGGGATTTGACTCCCCACCTTCTCAGTGTTTGGATAACAGTACACTGCAATGTACTCATCGATAGTTAGGCCACCTCTTGGCCCACCACGGGAACGAAGGTTCACCACTTCCCCTCGTCTAGAAAGCCCTATGATAAAGTATATGTCCTCCACCTCTATGGTGAGGGACAGCCCTTCGATATGGAAGGACTCCGAGTATGGATCCCAATAATCTACTAGCATCTGTAACAGTCTTAGTTTGGCCCTCAAACCACCAAGACACCAAAACTTGTAGAGTCCGCATGCACGTAGATCTTATTGAGCCATTAAGTCGTCCCTTACTGTTTCCTCTACTTCACCATGCTCATGCTCTCTCCACTCTAGAACCATCCTACAAAAGAAATGGCAAATTTCCTATTAGTTTATTCAAAAAACCATATGTGCGGCCTCATACACGCCTGTTTTCAAAATAGCCACGTATGTACGCAGGTTTGAGGCCATTTTCTGCGTATATCCAGCCCTATACGCGAAAAAAACCTTGATTTCTGCGTGGGCCGCAGCGCTCATTTTGGGATGGCCTAAAAACCTTATTTGACCATGAAAATTCATAAAAATTGTATCAAAATGCAAGAGGAGAGCATGAGTAAATACCTGGAAGAAACGGTAGTGAATTCTGTCGGTTAGATCTCCTAGAATTCGCTGTTGAAAATCAGAGCTCAAATGGGTAAAAGTTTTAAATGATTTATATTTTTTACTATTTATAGAAAATTTTCAAATATTTGAAAATTTTTACCCCCTTTCCTATAGTTTCAACATTTTCTAACGATTTTGGACCATTTTTGACATAATTTGTGATGTAAAAAACCTTTTTCAGTGTCGTTTCAGCCATTGGATTGACCCATTCATGCTGATCTCAGGTATCATGACTAAACTGGCATATAGGTTAGGTTTCATCACTATTTGTATTTTGCATAACCTTATGACCATCTCATCATGACCTTAGGTACGAACCCACTCTATTATGTCACGAAACCTTCTTGCTGCTTTAGAAGTGGTATGATATGAGTGGTAGAGCTTTACCTTACATGGGTACCCTAGTTAGCGCCCTATTTGCATTTGGTGCCCATGCTGATGTTTTCTCCTTTAGGGTGTGGGAGTCCGTTGTATAGTACTGCCATGACATTTCTCAAGAGCCTCATACTCCTCTTGATCTTTTGCTGGCCTATTTCCCTCAAGACTCCATCATGTCAAGTTGTGAATGCATTATCATGAACTTTGCCTGCCTTATTGAGCTTTATGCCGGCTCCCCTGACATTACGTTTCAGCCATATAGCCTGAGCTCGTCTCATGTCTAGCCATGTAGAGCCATTTTTTATATACTTCGCAGCTTGATTTTCTTTTTACCAGGAGGGGATTTCCCCCCGAGTGTCGATATCCTGCACATGTATCCTTGCATTGAGCATAGGTATGTTCCACTGCTTGGAACTAGTTTGTTTGCCCTTATGACACTCGTCTCCTCCTAGTTTGTAACTATAAATATATTTTATTCTTTTTTCAAGATTTTTAAATAACTGAAAAAGTCCAAAAAAAATTAAAAAACAAAAAAGACGGACAAGGAAAGATGTTAGCTGTGGCAGTTGTCGAGTCATGTCGCCTTCAAAGAGAGCACTATATATCACATCCATTGGTTGGGTTATAGTTTGACTTTAGGAGCTGTACTCATTTATTTGAGTTTATCTCCACCGACTGGTTAAGCTTCCAGTCCCTATGGAGCCTCTGTTGATGCCTCCTGTGTCGCAGAGATGTCCCAGTTTGTATATCGAGTCTATGTTTCCTTCATTCAATCACCATACACCATTATTCTCTTGTTTGAAGGAAGTTGAAGCCTGAGTTGACCATTCCTCAGTTGTCTTGAATTTGCATGTTGGCCATTCCCAGTACAGTTACCGGTTTCATGCACCTTATGATCGAGTCCTTACACATTATACAGCTTTGCTGAGTACCTCATGTTGGATGATGGGGGATTCCTTAGTGCCCTCCTTCCAGCGGATTTCATCCCATCAACTTCAGATCATTTATTCTGGGATTGGAATCTAGAGTCCTTTTGAGTTCCTTGAGACTTGTAGTCATCAATGGCAGGTTCTCTCGCCATCGACAGTTCTTGGGAATACATCAATGTCCCCTAATCGATGGATTGTCTCAAGTGTTCGACCTCAACACATTTATTCACACTTGTGAGTTTGCACTCTAGTACCTTGATTCCCATTTTCATTATCGGTGGGTGATCTCGCGTCTGTTAACGCTATACATCAATGACCGGTAATCAGACGATGGACTACTATGTTTCACCTTGACACCTCTCTTTGCATAGTAGGACATGTACTCGTAGTAGTTTGTGTAGAATACTTTCCAGATTGGTGGCATCTCTGGTATGCTACCTCCTTCATCGTGCCAGTGTTCATGAGATTTCAGCTCTCATGACTTGATTCCAGTATATGTCAGATATTTCCAACCACTATGGAGATCTTGATCTATTATATCTTCAACCATTATGGGGATCATGGTCCTTTGTATATCTTCATCATGGAGATTCTGATCTATGGATATTGTATATGGCTATGATCACATATGTGATATCATGTATCATGCCTATTCATGGCCATTGTACTCTTATGTATCAGGGACTGCTATATGTATTTGCAGTTATATGCAGAGTTGTATTATTGTACTATGCTGATTGGCTGGCTGGTCTTCCATTTGTGATTCTTCATCACTCCACTTCTGGGATGGACTTATAATGTATTTCGGCCATCGTATGACCCCTCTGACCTCACACATTAGGGGGCATATGTTATAGTTGATTTCACCACTCCAGGTGAATCACACTTTGTATGGCCTTCCCCTATCCCACTGCAGACTCCTTATACAACATGTACCATTTTTTGTCCTTTGATGTTTCCTTGATCATCCCTAAAAACATATGAAAAATGATACACGCGACTTTTAAACCTATAAGCGAGTAAATACGCGGGTTTGACCACTAAAACCGCGTACATCAGAATGTGTGCATAATCCAAATCCTTTTGGAGTTTTCCTTGACATGGATCCGAGTCATTTGACTCCTGGCCTTCCCTATGTGTTGAGATCGCTCAGATTCGACCTTTCATTATCCCTTTGAAAGCTATATAAGGAACCCCTTGGTACATTGAAGGCAAGAAGAGAGAATTGAGAGAAAATAAACTATAGTCCATTGTTGCCGAAACTTATGCTTGAGTCTACATCCCTTTGTCCCTTGGAGCACTAGTGTGTTCTTCCCAAGCTTGCCTTTTTCTTGTGAGCTTGCTATTGAGAGATGGAGGATTGAGGTGGTGGAGGCCCAAGTGGGGGATTCAGTTTCTCCGGTTCGCAGACGTGCTGTCAGAGGTTGTATCTTGTAATCTTTGATTTATGTTAATAGAAATATATTTTCCCGTCCAATAATGTGTGTTTGAATGAATATTTTATCCATGGGATTATGTCAAATGCTTGTAGATTATTGATTATATATGCTAGAATAGATCTAACACCATGATATATAGAATGCTTGTATTGTTTACTTGTTGTTGAGGAAGTAATATACCAATTCAAGCTGAAAATTAGAAAGCTCAACGGGGATCTACTTCAACCATCTAGAATAAGGTACGAGGTCTGATCCTTTAGTGTTAGACATTTAATTTCTATTGCATATTGGAAAGGATTGATTTCTGGAGTCAATCTGTCTGTTGTGGTACCCCAAGCCATAGGAATTTATCTCTGTAACATCAATACATGAAGGGAAGCAAGATTCATAGCACAAGGCTTCTCATGAAAAGAAGGCCTTGTACGAGTTCAGAAGACACCCATTGGATAACACATAGATGATGATCTTGATGAATATCTTAACCTTTGCTACAAGGTTGATAAAGGATGAAAAACTCACAGATGGATGTGAGAAGAACTTTTGAAAAAGTTGAAAATAGAGGATCTTGGTATACAATGATCCTAGATGGATACTACTTGTCACTCCAGTACAGAATTTTTCAGTGCATAGAGTACGGAATATAGAGGGACTATGATGCTTCGCTTCAAAGGGAGTGATTGCAGAAGATCCTGAGGTTCGATATGGTACGATAGGATGGATAGATTACTGATGACTCTAGGATTTACTATGAGTAATGTGGATTCCAACCCTTGCTTCAAGGTTGAAGGAGAAAGACCAGTGATGCTCCTGTTATGTGTCAATGCACTATTTTCTAGGAATGGAGGTGTGGACAAGGGAAGTATGCAGTAGAGATCCTGAATAGGTTCAAGATGATGGACTGCATGACCACACCTATGGCATTGAACCTGAAGCTCTTGAGTGATGCTGCATCAGAGATGGTTGATGCTATGATGTATCATCAGATGATTAGATCATTGATGTACCTGACGAACACGAGACCAGACATTTGCTCTGTTGTGAACACCTTGAGCCAATTCTTGACAGATCCGAGAAATGTTCACTTGATTTCTATAAAGCATATTCTGAGGTACCTGAGGGGTACAGTTGATTATGGGCTCAAGTACGATGTGAATCAAAAGATTAACCTAGAGGGTTATGTTGATTCAGATTGGGCAGGCAGTGCCATCGATAGGAAGAACACTTCAGAGTGTTGCTTCAGTATGGGATCAAGTGTGATCTCTTGGTTTAGCAAGAAGCAATCTTGTGTGGCACTGAGTACAGCTGAAGCAGAGTATGTCGTAACTTGTTCAGCTAGTTGTGAGGCAGTATGGCTGCGGAAGCTACTATCTGATTTATTTGATCTCCAGTTGGATGCTACTTGTATACATTGTGACAACCAGAGTTGCATGAAGTTATCAGAGAATCTAGTGTTCCATGACAAGTCGAAGCATATCGAGATCAAGTATCACTATATTAGAGATATGAGTGCTGAGATCCATAACCATTCTGACAAGTAGGTCAGATATAAGGGATAAGCCATTCTATCATGGTGAGAGGATTTGGTTCCTTCCATGATAGATATGAGTGTTGATTTCCATTCTGGGAATGGAGGTACCTGGTCAGTTACCAGGAACACTCAATCCGAGATTCAGAGAGACATTCTGATGAGTAGGTCAGATGTAAGGGTTGAACTATTCTGTCATGGCTAAAGGATTAGATTCCTCCCATGTCAGATGTGAGTGTTGGCCATTTTGTTGAGTAGGATAGGTGTAAGGGCAACTACCACTCTCTGGGAGAGTGGAGGCACCTGGTCAGTTACCAGGACTAGGTAGCTCTGTCTAGGACTGGGGACCTTTCTGACAAGGGTGGAGGATTCAGTTCCTTCCATGGACGATGTAAGTGCAGGCCATTCCATCATGGTGAGAGGATTAAGTTCCTTCCATGGCCGATGTAAGTGTGGGCCATTCTTTCATGGTGAGAGGATTTAGTTCCTTCCATGTCAGAAGTAAGGGCAGGCCATTCTATCATGGTGAAAGGATTCAGTTCCTTCCATGACAGATGTGAGTGCGGGGCCTTTCTGATGTGATTGTAGTTTACTACATGATAAGATGTGAATGTTGGGCATGCCTTTCTGATGAGTAGGTTAGATGTAAGTGTTGGGCATACCTTTCTGATGAGTAGGTCAGATGTAAGTGCTGGGCAAAGACCTACTTGATGGCTAGGCCTACAACTAGCATGAAAGAAGGCTGGCTCTGTAGAACTTCCTATGACGAGATAGCACACACATGATGATGACCAGATGAGATCTAGATTAAGAGATGATCCAGATCCAGTTATGATGACTCCAAGAGATCCAGATCAAGTGATGATCCAGATACAGCAGTGATGATCCAGATCGAGTGATGATCCAGATCGAGTGATGATCCAGATCCAGATCTAGATCGAGTGATGATCCAGATCCATTCCAGTGACGATGTTCCAGATCGAGTATGATCCAGTGATGATGTTCCAGATCGATTATGATCCAGTGACGATGTTCCATATCGAGTATGATCCAGTGACGATGATCCAGATCGAGAGATGATCCAGATCCAGATGAAAGATGAATAAATATGAAGATGACTTGAAGATGAAGTTGACGAGAATTTGACGATGATTCAGATGATACAGAGAAGAAGACTTGTGCTAATAAATTGTGTCGAGAGAATACCTTCCTAGTTAAGAGGGAGTGTTGATGTAATTGTAACTTCGAAATGTATTCACCCATATTTATTATGTATTGTAAACCGATGTTTATTCCGGGATGTATTGTAATGTATTTGATTCATGTCATACCCCAATGTTTATTCCAGGAAGTTTCTATAATGATAAATTCATGTCAAGTCATTGTGGGTAACCCTCCTATTGGTCAAGGGTTAAATTCCCCACAGTTGTGGGGCCCTTGGGTAATTAGACTATCCTAGTGAAGTCAACCCTAGGTGAGTCATTGTAAGTCAGGGAAATAGGCCCCACCATTGTGTTACCCTCCTATTGGTCGGAGGAGGCAAATTCCCCACAAGTGGTGGGGCACTAGGGTTATTAGACACTCCTAAAGAAGTCAGCTCTAGTAAGTAATTGTTAAGTGAGGCCGACATGTTGGAGTGCACTTCAAGTGAACAAAAGAATATAAATAGAGAGCTAGCCTCTCTATTTATCTCACTTGAAACACTCACACTCACTTATTGGGGCACATAAGTGAGATAGGAGAAGCTCTCTCAGTGAGAGAGAGAGAGAGACTACTGCTGTCGGGAGATCATCTTACTATTTTTTGGTTTTACCTTTTGTGCCGATTCTATCTCTGAGGAAGTTGCAGAGTTTTCTCCTTTATCATTTCCCCGAGGAAAACTCTTTGTGTCTCTTGTCTCTTGTGATGTGCTTATGTTTTATTGCTGTTCTTTTTATTCTCTCAGTTAAAAGATCCTAAGATCATAATGCTAGCTTGAATGATGAAAAACTAACAAAAAAGGCTTTCCAAATCTATGAATATGCTCGTGAATTGGGTAAATCAGATAGGCAAGCTAATGAGTGATGGAAATATATTAGATCCATTCTTCTTTTTGGACAAAGGGAAGGAGGATGATGTGGGAAAAAAAAGGAAGTTACTCCTAGACTAGCTTTTCCTTTTTGCCTTAAAACTGTTGTAAACAAGGCAGCTTTCAGAAAAAGTAGAATTGCACTTTTACAAACCTGGAATAAAATTAGACATGCTAAAAATGTTTCCAGGATGATTCCAAAGCACTCCATGACCCAATTTTAGCAAGTGTTGACTTCTAGGTACATGTGGAATCCAACTAGCATAGTGAGGAATCTAGGAATCTAAAAATAAGACAAAAATGATTAATTGATGTCAAATATAGGTAACTATGGGTTGATTATTATAAAACCCCCCCTTAAGCTTGACTTTATGAGTAAATATTAGAAAAATATAGGGCCTAGCCAAAATTCTTAGTCACCCTTTACATACTGCATGTCCACACAACCAAGGAAAGAGGCAAAAACCCAGTGGGAAAATCCTCCCTTAAACATGGACATGAAACAAAATTTTTGGAAATCTTGTTATCAATCATACTTCACCACATGATCAGCAATCCCAAGTAGTGATTTGAGATTATTGAAGGTCTTCTCACTTAATAGTTTATTAAATTGAGCACATAGATCTATGGATCAACACACAACTCACAAAATAGATCACACAATTTACTCAGTAATTGAAGAATGAAACAATGGAAAAATTGCTTGCAATTGTGAATGCTTTCATTAATAAAAAATAATTTGATAATAATTACAATGAATTACAATGGCTAAATAGCCACATGCAATTCGAATCCATGTGAGGAAATTCGAATTGATTAGACTCTACTTGACTGAATGGTTAACTGACCTTGTCTAATTCATTATCAGAGGACTGAATGTTTAACTGACCTTGTCTAAATCATTGTCGAAGTTCATCGGAGTTCTAAATCACAACTCAAGTGTCTAATTCAGTGTTAATTAAGCTTAAATCATTGTGGTAGGTTAGAAATGCGCCTCTCTTGCATGCAGCCATGTAAACCTAGTGCTAACTCAATGTAGAGGACTAGAACTGAATGTAACTAGCTCCTAACTGAGATTGACTAGTCATGAACTCAACTCAATTGACCTTGGTTGGTATTGGCACTCCCAGCGGCTCCTAATTTGTAGGGATTGACCTAGGAGGCTCCTAAACTGATGAATTCAAGTGCAATCAATGGAATTAGGCCTCAATTAGTGTTCCCCACACTTTATTAACTGGAACATATGCCCCAATTAGGCCAAGTGGATCCAATGGTGCTAGTGACTAAAAATAGACTGGAAGGACTCCTGATTTAGATGTAACTCCTGATTTAGACATATGACCAAATTGAATAAGAGAGGATTAATAATCCTAACACCCCCCTTGAATGCTAACTTGAACAGTGTGTGGGCCCTGGTAACTAAGACCATATTTCACCCATCACATTAAGTAAAGTAAAGTAACTGCTCAATCCAAGGAGCTAGGGAAAAAACCACATGGGAAAAAAGCCCCCCCTCTAATTAAGCAGGTAGAATCAGGATCAATCTGGTTCTTATGTGCACAGGTATCCTAGGGCCTAGAATTTGAACCTCTCCATCATTATTTCTGGAGGAATATTCCTCTTTGGAAGAATAATAATATGCTCAACTAAATAAAAAATATAGATAGTTGTTGGATGAAAACTGGACCCATGTAGAGAAATTGAAATCAACTGATAAGTGAGAAAAGGTTTTTGAGGATTCAAACCATGTGAGGAACACTCAATAAATTGATATTTTGTATCCATGAATAGAAAACCATGAGTGGTAAAATCAACCCCAAGTTTTAGGAGTAAGTGTCCAGGAGGATGCAGAATGTCTTCCTCTTTACTAGTTCTGTGAGGAGGTGAGCATGTGACCAAAGGTAGAGAAGCCCTGGGACTATGGAGAGAGAATGCTTGACCTCCATAATATGATATAGATTCATAAATAATTAATGATTCACAAAATAAAATATCATCAACCTCATAAGAGGAAAATAACACCAAATCCCTAGCAGCAAATTTGAAGAATAATTGCGGTACTTGATGTTTCACACCGAAATTGGTGAGAGAAGCACAAGCATGACTGAAAGCTCTTAGATTTTAAAATCTGAACCAGATAATATTAGATAAGATCTAAATAATATCATATCATATCCAAAAGTGTGGAATGAAATAAAATCCCCAGCAACAGTTTTGAAGGATACCCGCGGTACTTGTTTCTTCACAAAATTGATGAGAACATATACAAGTAGTATTGAAAGCTCATGAACCTAAAATATTGAACCAAGAAATATCAGATCAGATCCAAATAATATGATATCAGATCCAATAAGTTTCATATCAGATCCAAAAGTATGGTCCACCGAGACAGTATATGCATAGTTTTCTTTTTCTTCAAAATTATGAATTTTGGTGCATGCATTCCTGTAGGAATTTGTTGGAAGATCTAGATCAAGGAGAGCGAATTGATCCCTCTTGTAATCTGATATTTTTTTCCAAAATATCCAAGGTATTACATATTTGCACACAAGCAACAACATTAGAGGGAGAGAAATCAAATTCATCTTCACTTTCAGAAGCAATCACTGGCAAATTTGGCACAGAATTTAAAGGAGAATCATCAGAGGAGGACTTTGCTTCTTCTTCATCTTGAACAACTTCATCAAAGAGAGTGGAGGATGAGAATTTTGGATCAAGAATTTTTATGGTTTTTGATGTGCTCTCCAAATTTCTATTATGATCCTCATTAATCTTTCCAAAGGTTCTATCCAATTTTGTCTAGAGATCCTTTAGATATTCAACAGATTTAGTGAGGTAGCGCAAGCTAGGAGAGAGAGCCAGAGATATTGTTTCAAACATTGCATCAAATTCATTTATCCAATCACTCTCACTCTCATAGGAATCTTAACCAAGTCCAATAGACACCTCATAGAGATCTTTTCTCTTTAGAGATACAATCATCTTCATCTTCCATTCTGAATAGCTTGTGAATGGTGTGAGAAGAGGAACCAATGAATCCATTTGAAGTTGTACCTGAAATTACACAAAAAGAAAAAGTAAGGTCAAACATCCTGTACATTTTAGGTTTTCAATACACCCAACATAGTTGATCAACAATTCCTTAAGTTGGGGTATTAAGTGGTAAACCTTTGTCTTCTGGTGTAGTGCTGGAAGGAGTAGGTTTGCTCAAAAAAATGATGCAGTAGGAGATATGAGGAGGAGAAGTGCCTTGTCCTACTGAGGCTCTAATACCATATTAAACTGAGCACATAGATCTATGGATCAACACACAACTGAAAAAATAGATCACACAATTTACTCAATAACTGAAGAATGAAATAGTGCAAAAATGGCCTGCAAGTGTGAATGTTTTCATTAATCAAAAGTAATTATATAATAATTACAATGAAGTATAATGGCTAAATATCCACATTAAATTCAAATCCATCTAAGGAAATTTGAATTGATTAGAATCTAGTTGACTGAATGGTTAACTGACCTTGTGTAAATCACTATCGAAGTTTATCAGAGTTCTAAATCACAACTCAAGTGTCTAATTCAGTGTTAAGTAAGCCTAACTGACTGTGGTAGGTGAGAAATGAGCCTCTCCTTCATGCAGCCATGCAAACCTAGCGCTAACTGAATGTAGAGGACTAGAACTGAATGTAAATAACTCCTAACTGAGCTTGACTAGTCACCAACTCAACTCAATTGACCTTGGTTGGTATCGACACTCCCAGTGGCTCCTAATTTGCAAGGATTGATCTAGGAGGCTCCTAAACTTATGCATGCAATTGCAATCAGTGCCAGTAGGCCTCAATTATTGTTCCCCATGCTTTAGTAACTAGAACATGTGCCCCAATTAGGCCAAGTGGACCCAATGGTGCTAGTGACTAAAAATAGACTGGAAGGACTCCCGATTTTGACATGACTCCTCATTTAGACATATGACCAAATTAGAAAAGGGAGGATTAATAATCCTAACATACTTTGGTGAATATATCTGCTACTTTCTCTAAAGATGCGCAGTAGAGTAGAGCAATGGTACCATCATGCACAAACTCCCTGATATAGTGCATATCGATCTCAATGTGCTTGGTTCTTTATCTTTGAACTGGATCGGTGGAGATTCAAATGGTGCTTTGATTTTCACAATAGATGACTATTGAAAACTTTGATTTGAAACCACATTCTCCAAGTATCCCCTGCAACCACAAACATTGAGTAGTTGCATTCACAAATATTTTATACCCTACCTTTGTAGATGAGAGTGCTATGGCACTATGCTTCTTAATCGACCAACTGATTGGTACTTCTACAAGAATGAACACATATCCTGAAGTAGACTTTTGATCTGTGTTGTCACCTGCCCAATCACTATCAGTAAATCCAACTAGCTCTAAGTCAGATTTTTCTTTATAGAAAATCCCATGAGTCATTGTTTCTTGAACAAAGTTTAAGATCCTCTTGGCTTCTCTCCAATGGATCTCACGAGGCTGATCCATGTATCTTGAAGCCACACTAACTACATAATATAATCTAGGTAGATTATGTGTAAGATAAATCAAAATCCCAATCAACTGTCTATATAGTGTATTATTTACCAAAGGAGAAGAACTTGCTTCCTCAAGCTTAACACCTAAAAGGAATGGAGTCTTGCTTGGATCACAATCTTTCATGCTGAACTTGTTAAGTATATCTGAAGCGTACCTGGATTGATGAAATTTGATTCCATGTTGGGATTGAGAAATTTTGAGACCCAAGAATTGTCTCAACAATCCCAAATCTGTCATGGAAAATGCATGGTTCATTGCATCCTTCAAGGAGGCAATGTTTTTATTTGAACTTCCTGTAACCAGTAGGTCATCCACATATAAAAAAATTATCATTATTGAACCATGAATCATCTTCAAATATTCATTCATATCAGACTTGCATCGAACAAAACTCAGTGATAACAGAAATCCATCAATCTTGACATACCAAGCCCTGGGGGCTTGCTTGAGCCCATACAAAGATTTCTTTAACCTGCACACTAAATATGGATTAGAAAAAAACATTTTGGTTGATACATATAAATATATTCATTCATATCTCCATTTAGAAAGGCACACTTCACATCCATGTGATGTACCTCCCATTGCCTCGAAGTTGCAATGGCTAGAGCTAGCCTTATGGAGTCCATCTTTTCCGCTAGTGCAAAGGTCTCATTGTAATCAATACCATGTATGTGAGAGTATCCCTTGGATACCAATATTTCCTTATATTTAAAAGGTGAGCCATCAACATAAAACTTAGTTTTAAATACCCACTTACACTTTACTAGCTTTCTCCCCGGGGGAATATCAACTAGTTCCCATGTGTTGTTCTTTTGGAGCAAGATGACTTCTTCTTTCATGGTTGATTTCCATATTGGATCATGTGCTGCATATTCATATGTTTGAGGATAATATTAAACCATCAAATAACACTTCTCATCAAAGAGCGGATATTTCACACAAAGGGCACTCTCAAATTGAGATCTAGTCCTCCTAGTGTCACTAGGATTTCCAGCTAGTTCCCCATCTGGATGAATGGTCCTTGCTACCCATTTTGGTCTTTTAGGACTGTTAGGATCTGAAAATAAATCATCATTATCATACATATCATAATCAACAAACTCATTAGTCTCTTCACCTACAATCAGTGGTTGTGGTGGTGAAGAGGACTCTCCAACTTCAACTACTGCTAATGGCTCTTCTTTGAAATGAACACTTATTTCAATGAAAGCTATGTTAGTGCTTAAGTTGATAAAATTTTACCCTTTTGAATATTCATAATACCCAATACCTAGGAACTCTTGGCTTTTGGGATGCAAATCCTTCCTCTTTTCGGTTGGAATTCTAGCCCAAGCCTTTGAGCCAAAAATCTTGAAATGGGTCACATTTGTCTTGTGCCCACTCCAAGATTTGAAAAGAGTAATACCATCAATATTATTATGTGGCACTCTATTTTGGATATAGAATTCACAATTTATAGCCTCAGCCCAAAACTTTGGTGGAAAATCTTTAGCCTCCATCATGCAAGTTGCCATCTCCTTGAGTGATCTGTTCTTTCTCTTAGCAACACCATTTTGATGTTGTGTGTAAGGAATAGAATGCATAGAATATGGATACCTACATATTTAAAATAATGGATGAACTTAGACTTGACATACTCACCACCATTTTCATATCTGAGGATCTTGAGTCTCCTCCCAGACTGGTTCTCAACCAAGGCTCTAAAGAATTTGAAGAGGTCAAAAACTTTAGACTTGTGCTTTAGGAGGTAGACCCAACAATACCTGGAAAAGTCATCTATGAAGGTGAGTGCATATTTGGCTTGAATCATGGACATATGAGGGAATGGACCAGAAATATCACTGTGGAAAAACTCAAGGGGTGCATAGGTTCTCTCATGACTAGCTGTCTCATATTTGTGCTCTGGGTGTTTTCCTAGGATACAACCTTGACAGACTCCTTTAGAAAACTTGATCTTTGGTAACCCTATGACCATATATTTGTCACTCAAATAAAAAATATACTTATAGTTAAGATGGCCAAATGTCTCATGCCAAATCTTTCTTTCCTCATTATCATGGGTGAGAAGAGCAAAGGGGTTTGAGTATGGTAGAAAAAGGGAAAACTTGTATACCTTCGAAGTGTGATCCACAACACCTTTTGCTATGACTTTACCATTCAAAATATCTGAGATTTCAACTTCATTGGGGGAGAAGATGAATTTCTTTGGAGACCCAGTGTGAGTCATCTGATACACTGACAAGAGATTAGAGGCAAGACCTGGAACATACAACACATTATTGAAATTACCATGGTCAATATCAATCCTACCCTTCCCCATACTATTAGTCAGAGAGTTATCTCCAAAAATTATTGGTGGACCTTTCAACATGCCAAGAGAGGAGAAGACCTCCCTTGTCGAAACCATATGTCTAGAAGCTACAGAATCAATGATGAAGCTAGGTGATCTTGAGGTGCCAACAACCAAGGCATGTACTCTCTCCTTCTCTTTTGAATTTGATCCTCCTTCCCTCTTCTTTGAGCAATCATGAAGGTAGATGTTGTTATTCTCCAAGAGTAGGGTCAACATGTCAATTTGATTTTTCATACAAGAGCTCTCAGGATGATAGCCCTTACTGCAGTATGCACACTTGCTCATTTCTCCTTTGTTCTTCTTCTTCTGGAAGTTCTTCTTGGAGCTTGAGGGCTCCTCTTGAGACTTTGACTCGTCTCTCTTTTGCTCAAGTGTCTTTTTAGATTTTTTCTTGATTTTTGAATCCACCTTTGAATCTCCAGCAACCAAATCTTGGTCTTTGGAAGGTTTGATGGTGCCCATCATTCAACAATTTATCTTTTTTATGGGTGAGGGATTCCATGAACTAAAAAATCTTAGGCATATTCCAGGTTCGAGCTATCAATTTGGTGGCATGGAAGGTTGAAACAAATACTAAATAGTTAGGAACAATCTTTGAGAGTATGGTCAAGACTAGTTTCTCTTCCTTCTTTTCGATCCCGCACTATTTTAGCTGCAAAACAAGGGCCTTAAACTTGGAAAAGTAGAATTGCAATGATTCGAAGCTACTAGGACTCAAGGAGTCAATTCATTCTTGATTTGATTTCCTATCATCTCATATGTCTTTCCAAAAATATATTCAATATTCTCCCAAACCTCATTAGGATGTTAGTGAATCAAGATGAAATAGGAGGTCTCATGAAATGCTCAAGCACAAAAGACCATAGGCATCATCCCTCCTATTGTGCCATTTAATTTTCTTTGCAGCTACATTGGGATTTGCCTTAATTTCCATAATTACCCTGTAGAGACCTTTCAATCTTAACAATATCTCCATCTCAATTTTCCTTTCGAAGAAATTGAATGGAGTCAAGATGATCCTTTCAGATTGGTCCATATCTCAGCAACTGTGCCCTCCAATAAACAGAATGCGCTCCCAGTCAGTGATGTCGAACCTACAATAAAAATTTGGAAGGAGATAAATCTATCTACAAAGGATCTGATACCATGTGGAAATTGAACCCAAGTGATAGAACAATTACACTCACAAAATTGCTAATCAAACATGCAAAATTCACACAAAAGGAGACTAAAATTGGAGCATAACATAATCCTATATTGAATAAGTGTACATAATCCAAACATATAAAGTAATAGGATGCTCAAATATATAATTACATCATATATTTGAAAGCATAAGGTTGCTATTCAAATTGGTAAAAAAGGAGGCTTACTAAAACTAGTCAAATCCCCCATAGGTGCAAAAAAGACTTTCCAAATCTATGACTCACGAATTGGATAAATCAGATAGGCCAACTAATAAGTGATGAAAATAGATCATATTGATTTTTTTTTTTTGAAGAAATGGAAGGAGGACGATTTGGGAAAAAAACAAGGCAGTTACTCCTAAACTAGCTTTTCCTTTTTGCCTTAAAACTGTTGTAAAGCAAGGAAGCTTTCAGAAAAAGAAGAACCGCGCTTTTACAAATTAGGAATAAAAGTAGACATTATTAAAATGTTTCCAGCATGATTCTAAAGTGCTCCATGACCCAAT
The DNA here is from genome assembly GCA_001517045.1 of Pseudotsuga menziesii. Taxonomy (NCBI): domain Eukaryota; kingdom Viridiplantae; phylum Streptophyta; class Pinopsida; order Pinales; family Pinaceae; genus Pseudotsuga; species Pseudotsuga menziesii. The sequence goes on from LPNX010114569.1 coordinate 34,954, forward strand.
TTTAGAAAGTGCTGACTTCTAGGTGCATATGGAAGCCAACTAGCAAAGCGAGGAATCTAGGAATCTAGGAATAAGACAAAAACGATTAATTAATGTCAAATAGGGGTGACTATGGGTTGATTATTCTAACAAAGTTTTTTGTTGGTATTTAGATGACATAATAGTATATCAAATTAATATTATATATATAAATATGGAGTTTTTCTACTTTAATTTGACAAATAATCATTGGCACTAACAATCTTGGTAGTTTAAAATATGTTTAAGGGAAAAAAAACGTATACCCCATTTCCATGGAAATGGTAAGGTGGGGATTGGGTTTGTTACAATAGAAAAGGTTTTTATTAGTGCGCATAAAACATTACGGGGAACTGGTGGTTCACATGGTTTAGGCACGCACTAGTGATGGTTTTTGGTAATTGTTGATCGGTGCTCATCATTGGATAAGGAGCACCAATTCTCTATGAACCATGTGAATTGGTGTGATTTTATCACCAAAAAATATTGGTTCTCCACTTTTGTAATGGCACATTGATGTTCCTCTTTGGATAAGGAACACCATTGTCCACGGTCCTCATTAGTGATGGTGCATTGGTGTCAATGGTCTTCTTTGGTGAAGGTGCACCAATGCTCTTTTTAAGGTGTGGCTACACCGGTGCCCTATGACCCATGAGCACCAATATTTTTTTGTAAGAAAACAAATTGGTGCTCCACTTTCAAAATGGTGCACCGATAATACTCTTAGTTTATGGCACATCAGGGTCGGTGCTCCTCTCTAGTCAAGGTGCACCAATGTCGGTGCTCCTCTTTGGTGAAGGCACATCAATGTTCCTTTTATAGTCTAGGCACACCAGTGCTCCTTGAATAGTCTAGGTGAATTGGTTCTTGTGATAAACAAAAGCATCAAAGATTTGAATAGTAAGTCATTTTTTAAAACTTATTGAAAAAAGGAAGAATTTTAAAACATTTTGAAGAAGAATGAAAAATGTCTTTGAAAGAGGAAAAAAAGAGGGTTTGTTTCATTTCTTCATTTCACATGGTTCTATGAGAGAGAAGAGGAAGAGGAAGAGTATTGTTGCCAAGAAAGATTTTTTTTCCCTCTTCATCATTTCATTTCCTCTTGTTATCTATTTTTTTTATATTATTTTTCATTTCTCACTATTGTTCCTTATTTGGATTTGTTGTTTGTTTTGGTAGGTTTGAGGGTTTTCCTATATTTTGCAGTTCATTGGTGAATTCCATTTAGGGTTTTACATCAAAATATATGGGTTTTCCCCACTTATTGGAGGAAGCATGTTTTTTATACTTTTGAAAGAAGCAGGGGAAATGTCTTAAGAAGAGGGGAAAAGGAGGGTTTATTCCATTTATTCATTTTACATGGTTCTAGAAAAGAGAAACATAAGAGGAAGAGTATTGCATCCATGAAACCATTTTCCCATCTTCATTGTTTTATTTCTTCCCATTATCTATTTTATTTCTATTATTTTGGATTTCTCACTATTGTTCCTAATTCCATATTTGGTTTTGTTATTCATTTTTGTTGGTTTGAGGGTTTTTGTCTATTGTGCAAGTTAATTGGGTATTTTTTTAGGATTTTATTCAAAATATATGGATAGGAAATGAGGATCAAGTTGAGAAAATAAAATGATACTTTTTGTACGTCCTGGGTGCATATCCATAGGGGTTTCCGTCTCCTTTTATTTGCAGATTAACAAGGATTTTATACGCGTGCACAAATATTTTATTTTCACATCATTCTAATGATTTTCTATATACAATGCTTCTATTCTATGTGAGTGCACTAGTGATTCTCTTTGGTGAATGTGCATCAATGCTACTCTTTGGTTAAGGCACACTGATGCTTCTCTTCAATGAAGGTGCACAGGTGATACTATTTGGTGAAGGCGTACAGGTGCTCATTTTTTGTATAAGTACACCAATGGTCCTATTTTAAGGTATGGGTACACTAGTTCTCTTATTTGGTCTGAGAGCATTGATTCTCTGCGTTAGGGATATTATCTCTAGTGGATGAGTGGGTTTGGAGATCTCATCAAACAATTTTCATGTAACAATTGAGTGCTTTTGTAATAACAAGAGATCCACTCATTAAATGGTAAATGAACTGATTTGAAACTCACCATGGTTTTATAGTAGGCGAATCAGCAATGGGGGATGAGATAGTATTCACACAAAATAGGTTCCATGGATCCAGTCTCTCTACAACTATACCATAGATAATTTTAGGGGCTATATATATCCCATGGGATATATTAAGGGGGGTTACAAAAATTTAGTGGGCTATTTTCTTATATGGAAAGTGTTTTTCAACTAAAATATATTATCCCAATATTTATTAGAAAAAAAATAAATCCAAAATGAATAACCTCTTGGATATTAATGAGGAAAATGAAAAAAAAATTCACCCTAGAAAGACATCACTCCAATCTATCTTTTGCCCCCAATCTCTAGATAAAATCGAGTGAAATCACTCTTTCGCCACCAATTTTCAATAATGGAGGCTCCCAAGGGATATTTCTCCCTCCATTTTCCTTGTAATTTAGGAATATGGTTGCATTTTCCTGTATTTTTAGTCCATTTCTTGTAATACCTTATTTCAGCCCTTGATTTCAAGAATTGGATAGAAAAGAAGGGGATAATTGTTTCTATATAAAGGCTATAGTGATTCATGGTTCACCCACATTAGATTGCGCTTGCAGGGTAAAGGTTCTAGTTGATGCAATTCCACTTTTCATTCTTATTTTTCTTGAAATTTTAATCTCCGCATAACATCTCCATTGTCAAAAAGTAAAGCCTTGAAGGAGAATGCTGCACATGCACTTTATCAAAGAATACAAACTCACATCATACTTTCATCCAATAATTAACATGTTATTCTTTTTCTCAAACTTTTATCCTTTTTATACACATTTACAATAGATTATTATACTCTAAATTTACATTTTATCATGCTTTTTATCATGGATGTTTTTTTGAGTCTTGTTGAATTATACATCATTCTTGATTCTTAGGGATCATTTGGTATTATTAGGGTTTTATTATATCCTAGGAGTATTGGTTTTGTGAAAGTGTTATAGATATCAAAAGATATGATTTATTTTATTCCTTCTCATGTTTAAACTATCGACTTAAATTTATATGTTGTTGGTGGATGCTAATATTGTTGGAGAGATGCCACATGGTTTTTATATATTCAAACTGAATTTGACCCAGTTGTTTAAAATGTGATTTTAATAGGATCCTGCTCTGCGATTATTATTGGATCTAAGGGGTTAATGAGAGTGTATACATTCATATTGTATGTGTGTTATTGCTGATGTCTTTGATGTTTGTAATATAAATGAATGCACAATGACTATAATCCCAGGGCTAAAGTGGAACGGTCATTCTTTTATTTGTATTGAAAATTTTATAACTGTTATATTTTTTTACTTGTATTGCAAAGTTCATCAATTTTATTTGTGGCCTAAATTTGTTGGATTCGCTACTTGTTTTATGATATATTTTTTTTTGTAATGGTCAGTCAGAAGTAAAATGTTTTTTGGTGATTTATTTGATGTGTAATTGCTATCATCATCCAAAAATGGATCTAGTTATGTATGATTAATATATTATTTAGTTGGAACACGATAATTCATTTCCATCATGATTGTATATATGTACATGGCATATTTGACATGAGATGTAGACATTATGCTATTTTATATCTATTATTTTGCATTCAATGAGGGTGATAAAACATTTTTACCACATTTTGCATCCTTTCAAAAAATTTCAAGAACATGGATACAAACATTTCCTCAGTTTATTTCAGAAAAAAGTAGTCTAATCGAGGTCGTTCCCAGGTGCACGCTGGGGACAACAGTCGACTGAATGAGCCAGGTTTTGTTATGGAATAAGCATATAAAAAGAACAGCAAAGCATGAAATACATTTAGGTCGACGGAAAGTATACAAACAGAAAAAATGCAATAATTTGAACCAATTTATTACTTCTTCTCCATGAAAGATGGAGGAATCATAATTGCTCATCTATATTAAATTAGTGTACATGCTTATATAGGATGCTAAGATGCTTGGGTGACTACCCATTACGTTCAGTTACAAAGAAGTTATAACAGTTCATAAGTTCAACCGTCGAGGTGTCCTATCAAGGGGAACCTATCGAGGAGAACTTGTCAAGGTGAATCTGTTGAGGCAAACCTATCGAGGAGAACCTGTTGAGATGGACCTATCAAGGCAAGAGAAGCAGTTGAATTTCTATACTTGTTCGACTCTTGAAAACCTACCAAATTTTGGTTGGATCATTCCTCCTTCCTTAAGAGACCATGGTCTCCATTGTGTATTCGTTCAGGTGAGGAAACTTGTTGGCTACTTCAGTAGAAGAGTACCATTTTCCTTGTGTGAGAATCTATCCAGATTTAGCCACTTGAAACAAGGGAATGGAGTTCATCCTTGTATGGAACACACGTCATCCCACAATGGTATCACAAATAAAAGGTTCCTGACCATATTGATGGATTTCTTTGGGTTGTGTTGTCTACAAGTTGTTATGTTCCAACACTGGTGCATGGTATGGTCGAAGTAGATGTACATTGAAAACTGGATGTAGGCCAAGATATGCAAAAATGTCAAGCTGAAAAGTGTTTTCTCCAATCTGTTTAAGGATACTGTATGGACCATATCGCAAAGGTTTCATCTTTCTGTATGGACTAGTGAAGTGCTCCTTCTTTAGATGTAACCAGAACTGAACCCCAATTTGGAATGAATGAGGAATACGATGCTTGTTTTGTCGGGCCTTAGATTTTGCATTCACTCATTGCAACATTTCTTATACTTACTTCTGGATGTTGTAGATTTGATCTTGAAAGTTCAATGCTTTCTCCACTTCTCATCCTTCGAAGTCAGTGTCGTTTTACTATGTCGAGGAATTGATTAAGTCGATAGGAATTTAGGGTTGAAATATGTAACAAATCTCAAATGGAATCCTTCTCATAGAGCTTTGTTGAGCATGATTGTATCTTTGTTATATGTATGGAAGGTTGTCATCCCATGTTCAATAATGCTTGTGGTTGTACATGTGAAGCAATTGTACGAATAAGTGATTTACAACTTCTGTCTGTCCCTCTCTCTCTGAATGGAAGTTTTTTGACAAAGAGAGTCTTGTGTCGAGCTGTTTCTAGGGAGTTTGCCAAAAGGTGCTGAAAAATATAGCATCTCTATTGGAAATAATGGTTGTCAGGAGGCCACAATATTTCCACACATGTTCAAAGAAGGGTTGAGCAGTCTATTGTCCTATTGTAGTCTTCTTGCATGGTATCAGTATAGCCATCTTGGAAAATCTGTCGAATACTACTAATATTGTGTCATGCTAATGTTTGGTAGTAGGATATCCCATCAAGTAGTCCATAGAAATATTTTCCCATAGTTGACTAGGAACTGGAAGGGGTGTGTATAGTCCTTGTTGTCGATTCAGAGGTTTAGCAATTGAACAAACCACGTAGGATTGAATGTACTTGTTGATTTCATATCTAAGTGAAGGCCAGTAGAAATAATTTTGTAGGATAACAAGTGTTTTTGTGACTCCAAAATTTCATGCAGTCTTGCTATAGTGTGTGTCCTAAATGAACTTCTGTCAATTCTCACTGGTCGATACACAAAGTTGTCCAAGATTGTATAGCAATGTGTCTTTTAGGAATTAATCGGTAGTCGACAATGTTTCGGTTTGAAGTTGTTGATAGATTGTAGAGAAATCACAGTCTATAGAATACAATTGTGTCCATGTATTAGTGTTGTAACCTTGCATACTCATCACTATAAATAGTAGAGTAATGGGTGGTCTGCGGAGACAATCGCCTGCGGAATTGGATTTTCCTTTCCGATACTTAATTACCAACTGAAATTCTTACATGTAATTAATCCACTTGAGTTGTCGAGTTGTCTGTTGATAATCACACCATTTCTGTTAGATTTTTAACATTAATCTAGCATTATATTAGGATCTTTTAATTGACAGAATAACAAGCATAGCAATCAAACACAAGAGACAATGATCACAGTTTTTTTCCTTGGGGAAACCATAAATGGAGAAAACCTCACAACTTCCTCAGAGACAAAATCAACACCAAAAGTAAAACCCCAAAACAATAAGATGATCTCCCGACAACAGTAACCTCTTTCTTCCTCAGCTATGTGCTACAACTAAGTGTGAGTGAGCGTGTGATAAATAGAGAGGCTAGCTCTCTATTTATACTAATTCCCGACTTGACAAAACCCTACTAGGGATGAATTCACTAGGTGATTCTAACAACCCTAGTGCCCCGGAACTGCGAGGACTTCAACCCTTAACCAATAGGAGGGTTACCCACAATGACTTGACATGACTTGTTTACATTATAGAACCTCCCGATAGGAACATCGAGGCATGACATGACTCAAGTACATTACAAACACATCCTGGAATAAACATTGGGTTACAATACATAAGAAATACAAGTGAATACATTTTGAAGTTACAATTACATCAACACTCCCTCTTAACTAGGAAGGTATTCTCTCGACACAATTTATCAGCACAAGTATTCTTCTCTGTATCATCTGGATCATCATAGAGTCGTTGTCATCTTCAAGTCATCTTCATCTTCAAGTTATCTTCATCTTCAATTCATCTTCATCATCGGATCTGGATCATCACTCGATATGGATCATCATCACTAGATCTGGATCATCACTCAATCACTTGATCTGGATCATCACCGGATCTGGATAATCATTGCTGGATTATTATCACTTGATCATCCTAGGTGTTATCTCATGATTCTTCTCGTCACATGAAGTTCTACAGAGCTAGCCCTTTTTCATGCTGATTGTAGGCCTAGCCTCCATGTAGGTCTTCTTCAACGCTTATATTTGACCCTAAGTCAAAATGGCCCTCCCAGCACTTACATCTGACAATGAGAGGAACACATCCAACACCATGTCAGAAAGGCACGCCTAGCACTCACATCTAACCATGATAGGAACCAACCCAATCATGTCAGAAAGGCCCAGCACTTACATTCACCAGCATGATAGGACACACCTACTATCATCTGTGAAAAGGCACAGCACTCACATTCACCAACATGATAGGACACACCTACTATCATCTGTGAAAAGGCTCATCACTTACAACCACCATCATGATAGGGCACAACTACTATCATCTGTGGAAAGGCACATCACTCACATCCACCGGCATGGTAGGACACACCTACTACCATCTATGGAAAGGCATAGCACTTACAATCACCAGCATGGTAGGACACACCTACTACCATCTGTGAAAAGGTGTAGCACTCACATCCACCAGCATGATAGGACACACCTACTATCATCTATGGAAAGGCCAGCACTCACATCCACCAGCATGATAGGACACACCTACTATCATCTATGGAAAGGCCAGCACTCACATCCACCAGCATGATAGGACACACCTACTATCATCTGTGGAAAGGCTCTGCACTTACATCTGATCATGTGGGAACCAATCCCTCAATCATATCAGAATGGATCTCAGTCCTATACTGAGGATTCCTGGTAACTGACCAGGTGCCTCCATTCAAAGAATGGCAATAGCCCTTATATCTGATCAAGTGGGAAGACCTCCCTTAATCACATCAGAATGGCCATGTGCTCACATATGATCATGTGAGAACACATCTCACAGTCATATCAAAATGGCCCTCAGTCGTAGACCGAGTATTCCTGGTAACTGACCAGGCATCTCCATTACAAGAATGGCAATAGCCCTTATATATGATCATGTAGGAACCAATCCTATAGTCATATTAGAATGGCCAACACTCATATCTGACATGGAAGGAACCAATCCTCTCACCATGATAGAATGGCTTAGACCTTACATCTGACCATGGAAGGAACCAATTCTCGCACCATGTTAGAATGGCTCATGGACTCATCACTTCCCCTTGGAAGGTACCTCGATTTGGAGAACACCAAGCTTCTCCCTGAAGTACTCAAACTTCACTCTAGCTAATGGCTTCATCAACACATCAGCTATCTATTCATCCGTCACAACATACTGGAGCTTCACTATTCCCCTCTGCACCATATCCCTGATGTAGTGATACTTGATCTCGATATGCTTCGACTTGTCATGGAACACTGGGTTCTCCGACAACTTCACACAACTCTAGTTGTCGCAATATATACAAGTAGCATCCAACTGGAGATCAAATAAATTAGATAGTAGCTTCCTTAGACATACTGCCTCACAACTAGCTGAACAAGCTACGACGTACTCTACTTTAGTTGTACTCAGTGCCACATAGGATTTCTTCTTGCTAAACTAATAGATCACACCTGATCCCATACTGAAGCAACACCCTGAAGTGCTCTTCCTATCGATGGCACTACCTACCCAACATGAATCAACATAACCCTCCAAGTTAATCTTTTGATTCGCCTCATACTTGATCCCATAATCAACTGTACCCCTCAGGTACCTTAGAATATGCTTTGCAGCAATCAAGTGAACATGTCTCGGATTTGTCAAGAACTGGCTCAAGGTGTTCACAAAAAAACAGATATCTGGTCTCATGTTTGTCAGGTACATCAAGGACCCAATCATCTGACGATACATCGTAGCATCAACCGCTTCTGATGAAGCATCACTCAATAGCTTCAGGTTTGATGCCATAGGTGTGGTCATGGCCTTGTAGTCTATCATCCCAAACCTATTCAAGATCTCTACTACATACTTCCCTTGTCCGAGGGAGATTCCATCCACATTCTTCCACACCTCCATTCCTAGAAAATAATGCATCATACCAAAGTCCTTCATTTTGAACTCAGTAGCAAGTTTCCTCTTCGTATCAACAATCAACCCATCCATACCTGTTACAAACAGATCATCTACATATAGTAGGAGCATCACTGGTTTGTCATCTTCAACCTTGTAGTAAAGGTTGGAATCTTCTTTACTCTTGGTAAAGCCCAAACTAGATAGAAAGCTGTCAATTCTACCGTACCATGTCCTGGGTGCTTGTTTCAAACCATACAGGGCTTTCTTCAATCTACACACATGAGACTCCCTATCATGTGTCTCAAAACCGAGTGGCTGCTCCACATACACTTCTTCTTCTACTGCACCATTCAAGAAAGTAGTCTTGACATCCATTTGGTGTATCTTCCATTTCATCACTGCAGCCAGAGCAAGTACCAATCTGATGGAAGTGTATCTAGCTATAGGTGCAAAATTTTCTTCATAATCTATTCCTTCTTTATGGGAGAAACCACGAGCAAAAAATCTTGCCTTATGTTTTTCTATGCTACAGTCTACAGCATGCTTGATCTTGTAGATCCATTTGGAAGTTACAATAGACTTCCCTTATGGTCTTGCGACAACATCCCAAACATCATTCTTCATGATCGATTGATACTCTTCGATCATAGCATCCTTCCATTCTTTCCGTTCTGCCGCTTATTCATAATTGGAAGGTTCTGTAGCGATGAAATCACATAATAATGCTACATATTCGAAGTAGGATCTGGTCCTCTTTCTTTCTCTATGATTCTCTTCTAGAGCCCCATATCTTTTCGCAACTTGGATAGCTTCTTGTACCCAAGCAGGTTTCCTCTTATGAGGATTCTTCTCCTAAGGTAGATCTACAGGTTCTTGAGCTTCTTCAAATTCTCGATCTTCTTCTTGAGTTTCTTCATTCATGGGTGTGTCATGAATTCTAGGTGCTTCTAAATCTTCATTTTCTTCAGCATGTCTCTTTCTGGATTTGTTGTAATATGATTCTTCATCAAATTTCACATCCCTACTGATGTCGATCTTCTTGAATCCTGGGAAGTATATTCTGTAGTCCTTCGAGCTTTCAGAGTATCCCACAAATATACCCTTCTTTCCTAAAGGATCTAATTTTGTCCTCTTCTCTTTTGGAATGTGTATGTACACTGGACAGCCGAATATTCTGAGATGGCTCACTTCTGGTTTCTTACCAGAAAAGACTTCTTCAGGTGTCTTGTTCCTGAGTACTCTGTGTTGAGTACAGTTATGTTCATACACCGTTGTTCTGGCAACTTATTCCCATAGATGCATAGGAAGATCTTGATCATGAATCATTTCTCTTGCAGCTTCCATGATAGTTCTATTCTTTCTTTCTGCAATCCCATTTTGTTGTTGATTATATGAAGTGGACAACTCCCTCTTACCCTGATTCTTTGCATAACTCTTTAAATTCATTTGATGTGAATTATCCACCATTATCTGATCGAAAGGTCTTGATCTTCTTTTCAGTGTGGTTTTCAATCAAGGCTTTGAATTCCTTGAACTTGTTGAATACTTCATCTTTGTTCTTCATGAAGTAAATCCATGTCTTCCTAGAAAAATCATCAATAAAAGAAACATTGTATACATACCCGCTTAATGAACTTGATGACATTGGACCGCATACATCGGAGTGGATGATTTCCAAGATTCCTTTTGCTTTGTTCTCACTACTTGGAAATGTCTTCTTTGTGTTATTTCCTTTCACACATCCTTTGCAGACCCCATCATGTTTTTCTTGAACTTCTGGAAGACCTTTAACAGCTTTTCTTGCAAGTGGTAGTGCTCTGTAATGCACATGTGCAATCCTTCTATGCCAAAGTTCATTTGGCTCTACTGTGTCATGGACCAAGGCTTGTTCTGGATGGCCCTTCAATTTGTATAAACCCCCTTCTTGTTCCCCAATCACAACTGCATCATTGATAGTCTTTCCCTTTGGCCACATGATAACTTGGCCATCTATAAATGCAACCCTCATTCCTTTTGCATCTAATGCATATATGGAGAGAAGGTTCTTCTCTAGTCCTGGTACAAACAATACTTCCTTCATTGTCATAGACTTTCCAGAGTCTAGCTTATAGGAGGATTCCCCACTACCTTTTATTGGATACTGGTAGTCATCCCCAAGTTTCACCTTGTGTGGTGATTCATGTTCTGATAGTTTCACAAAGGATTCCTTGAATCCTGTCATATGTTTGGAAGACCCACTGTATATAAGCCAATTATTGCTTCCATGAGTAATTTTTCCCATGAGAGTGGAAATCAAAACATATTCTTCATCACTTGAAGAATCTTCACTTTCATATCTAGTTCTCTTTGTGGAATGTTCATCATCCTCTGCAGCATGAGCATGATTTATTCTCTTGTTTCCCTTATTCTTGTGAGAGACATTTTTGTTTCTAGAACATTCTCTAGCATAGTGTCCTTTCTCGTCACATGTATAACATCGAATTCTAGACAAATCTTTCCTAGTGTTATCTTTATGAAAGGGCTTACCTTTGGGATGATGAGAAATTCTTCTGGTTTTCTTGGAGTGTACCATGAGAGCTTGATCTTCACTTCCCATCTTTTCTTCTCGAGCTTCTATTCAAGATTCTTCTCGAGATCATTCTTCACATAGTCTGTTGAACTTGACTAACTTCTTTCTGGCATAGATTCCTTGAATAAAGGAGTCCCATGATCTAGGGAGACCATTCAAGGTGGTCATTACAATATCTGCATTCTCCACTTCTTCATCTACTACTTCTAGTTGTTCCTTCATCTAAGAGACTCTTGTAAAGTAAGACTGGATGGTCTCTGCATTCTGGATCTTTACATTCTTCAGTTGGTTTCTCAGAGTCATCTTCCGCTTTATGTTCTTTCCTTCAAACAATTTGGTTAGGGCATCAAACATAGCTTTAGGTGTCTTTAGGGAGGACACCTATGGTATGAGGTGATCCTTGATTGAATCAACAATGATCCTCTTTGCCATAACCAACTTCTTCTTATGTAAGGCCTTAGCCTCATCTCCCTCTGGAACTAGAACCTCCTCACTGATATAGGAGTGCAACTCATTTTCTTCTAGGACCAAGGAGATACTATACTTCCAAGCTCGGAAGTTATTAGCTCCCTCAAGCTTTTTATCAAGCTTGGTATGATGAGACATCTTAACTAAGAACCTCAAATGGAAATACAAAAGATTTAGATCTTACGAGGTCAAGATGTCGGATCTGGATTTGGAGCTGAAATTTTGCAGTGTTGGTTCAGGAGTAGATTAGGGTTTTTCTTTTCCAGAGTTCTATCCAACGAAATGCTTTGATATTGATATTTAAACTTTGATTTTGAGGAGGAGATCAATCCATGCCTGGGCTCACTAAAAAATTCCACTTCTGTGGAAAGTCCTAATTTCTGGTAGTAGTGTCGGGTCCAAAACTGAAAAAGCTCAGAATTGGATTCTTCTTCGACGAAAAGATGCACCCTAGGGAGGAGAGTTATTCCAACCTTATTTTGCTGAAAATATGTGGAGATATATCCACCAAGTAGGAAGCCCTAGTTTTTGCAGCTGCACAGTGTCTTCTTCTCAGGTTAGCTCTGATACCATGTTAGATTTTTAAAATTAAGCTAGCATTATATTAGGATATTTTAACTAAGAGAATAACAAGCAAAACAATCAAACACAAGAGACAATGAACATAGTGTTTTTCCTTGGGGAAACCATAAATGGAGAAAACCCCGCAACTTCCTCAGAGATAGAACCAGCACCAAAAGTAAAACCCCAAAACAGTAAGACGATCTCTCGACAGTAGTAACCTCTTTCTTCCTAGCCCCAATGCCTTCTTCTTCTTCATCTATTTGCTACAAATGAGTGTGAGTGAGTGTGTGATAAATAGAGAGGCTAGCTCTCTATTTATAATAATTCCTAACTTGACAAAACCCTACTAGGGCCGACTTCACTAGGTGAGTCTAACAACCCTAGTGCCCCAGAACTGTAGGGACTTTAACCCTTAACCAATAGGAGGGTTACCCACAATGACTTGACATGACTTGTTTACATTATAGAACCTCCCAATAGGAACATCAGGGCATGACATGACTCGAGTACATTACAGACACATCCCAAAATAAACATCGTGCTACAATACATAATAAATACAAGTGAGTACATTCTGAAGTTACAATTACATCAACAATTTATCGGTAGGAGCTTGTTTGTTGTGATCCCTCTTGTATTTCTGAAAGTTCTTCTTTTGATGATCAGGATTTGGCGGAGTTGGCTGAGAAGGGTTCTTGAACTTGTCGGAGTCGGCTGGTGACTTCTTGTCGACTTTTTGACCTGTTGGCTTTTTCACAAAACATGTTTTTCCTTTCTGTTTAGCTTCAAGCTTGCTGGCATAATGAAATGCATTTATAAGCATGCTGAGAGTCAGAAACTCCATCTCCTGATGAATGTATGGGAATAAAGCACCGATGTACTTGAGGAAAAGAAATTTCTCTTCTTCTTGGATGCCAATTCTAGCCATGAGTTAATAGAACTCGTCAATGTAATTCTGTACGGACTGGTGTTTCCATTTCCCTAGCTGCTTCCACTTGCTATACTGCTTTTCAAGATACTTGGGCGGGTAGAACTCCTTTCAAATAGATTCAATAAATTTTACCCATGTGTCTATGGGGTCCTCTTATGTTTCCATATTTTTTGATAGATTCTACCACCAACAATGTACATAGGTTGACATCTTTAAGGATGCAATGGTGATCTTTTCTACTTCTGAGAGTTGATTCACTGCATAGTAATATTCCAATTGTTGTACCCAATTGTCAACGAATTTCACTTCAATATTTCCTTCAAGATTCGGTATGTCCAAATTCATTTGCAATTTGAAGGGGTTGTATTTATTGGAGTGATGTCACATAGAGGATTCCTCAGAGTTCGAAGTGACTCGCATGAGAATTTCACTGAACTGGATGAACATTTCGGTTCATTGGTGAGACAGTGCTTTTCTATGAGTCATTATGTGTCATTAGTTGCATGTCTATTGTCTTCTTATTCGTCCATATTTTATGAAGTCGAAGGAAGTGTCTTCTTGTGTTGCTAAGTTTGCGAGCATGTTTGAACATGCATAAGTTAAATAACTTCAATAGAAGTGCTTATGTAAATTAAGCTCTGGAAAAGATCTAGCTTTGATATCAACGATCCAGGTCATGCCCAGAAGAACGATGGGGACAACAGTCAAGTGAATGAGTCAAGTTCTGTTATGGCAAAAGCATATAAAAAGAACAACAAAGCAGGAAATACACTTAGTTTGACAGAAGTTATACAAACAAACAAAATTCAAGAATTCAAAACAATTTATTACTTCTTCTCCATGAAATATGGAGGAATCATAATTGTTCATCTATATTATATTAGTCTGCATGCTTAAATGGGATATTGAGATGCTTGGGTGACTACCCATTACGTGCAGTTATAAATAAGTTATAATGGTTCAGAATTTCAACCGTTGAGGAGGACCTGTCGAGGCAAACCTGTCGAGGAGAACTTGTCAAGGAGAATCTATCGAGGTAGACCTGTCAAGGTGAATCTGTCAAGACGGACCTCTCGAGGCAAGCGATGAAGTTGAAGTGCTATAATTTGTCGATGCTTGAAAACCTACCAACTACTGGTTGGATCATAGTCTTTAACATAGTAGTTCTAATGAAATGCATGATGATGCATTAATGTGATTTCTATTCTTATTACTATGTTTTCTTATTACTAATAACCATTTCAAGTTTCTAACTAACTCTAAAAATTATAAATCAAATTTCGTAGTTCATATTTTGATTGTCAACAAAAGAAAGGAAAAAGTGGCATTCATATCTATAAATAGATAAGTAGGTTAATTTTTTTCTTAAAGGGTGGCTTAAAAATGAGATATTTGGAAAATAAGCTAATTGGGAATTCATACACTATATTAAGGTTATGGGTCTCGATAATACCCCACATTGTAATAATTTTTTGTGATTTCCATAATCACTCCACAGTGTAAAGTGTTCAATTCTATCAGTTTGTTGGTATGTCAAGGTTTGGGTCCCCACATGTCCGTTGGACCATTAAGGGACGAGGTAAAAAGTGGAGTCCCCACTTTCCCTGAATCTAGTTAGTGTAGTTGTGTTTCACCAACACTTCTAGTTGGTAGTGACCCAATATTGCTTGTAAAAGGTATAAATAGATCCCTCCTCTCCTCATTCATGCATTTTTTCATTTGAGGGTTAGGAGTTGAGATATTAGAGCTCTGGTATATTCTCTTGTATTGCACTACCTTAGTAATCTGCAGAATCAAAAGCCAATTCTTCCTAGAAAAAGATTAACCAAGACATCACAATATTTTATAATATGATGAAATATTTGCCAAGTTTTTACGATATTTCATAATTCAGTAAAATATTCACCAAGGTTTTACAATAACTTATAGTTTAGTGAAAGATTCACCAATATTTTAAAAGGATATATAATAGAATGAAAGATTAGCTTATATATATATATATATATATATATATATATATATTATTGATAAAATAACCTTCAATTTTTCATATATATTAGAGATATTTTCCCATTTATTATAGATATAAATTTTAGGGGTGTTCTTAAAATTATCCTCGCAATATACATCTAGGTGCATCCATAGTGCCCAAACCATGGCACACGGGTAATTTCGGAGGGGATTCGAACTTGTGACCTTCCATTTACAACCATTTACAACTTCTCATCTTTACCACTTGAGTTTCCCCCCACGCACTAACATTTCAATATTAATTATTATAAATTTTTATAATATTATTTTTTTGTTTATTGATATGGTCTTATTTCATATGCTTTTAACTCTAAAATTATATTTCAAACAATCAAAATTACAATTTTTGTTTAATATTAGGAAAGCATTTGATTTTTAAATTGTAAATAAGATATTTATTAATAACCAAGGGTAAGAACTAATAATTGGAATATTCAAAATCAAAGTTATTATATTCCTACCTTATAATAATCATGTATTTATTAAATCACCTCCCTTTATTTGCATGTTCACAAGATTTATGTACTCAACATTTTTTTTTGTCATTGGTTCTCCTCTTTGGTGAAGGTGCACTAGTGCATCTCAGGTATAAGTGCACCGATGCATCTTTTGGATAAGTGCACCGATGCATATTTTGGATAAGTGCACTGATGCATCTTTTGGATAAGTGCACCTATGCATTTGTGGTATAAGAGCACCAATATATATTTTGTATAAGCGTATCGATGTGTTTGTCTCATTAAAGAGCACCAATGAAAAAACCTCTGCTAAATCCTCCAACCCCTAATATTTTTTAGCTATAATAAATTTCCATAACCTCCACTAAAACAACTGGTACCATTGGTAGAGGTTGAAACAAATGTTTTTTTCTTAATATTGACCAATATTATAGCACTAAATACCTCCAATATAACCTTCTCTACAGGTCGTTTTCCTTGTAGTGTTGTGAAAGAAAACTCATAACAAAATATAACAAACATTTTGAATTCTATTATACTATATGTAATAATTTCATATAAATAAATAAATAAATATAATCCTATTTTAGTGCATTCTGAATATGTTTTTTTAAGTTGAGAATATTGTTATGAGTTGAGTTCTTATCTATTGTACTCCTTCTAGTGCCTTACTCTATAGAGAAAGGAAAATATTATTTTAACTAAAACGCATATTTTTGTATAATAAAAGGATGGAAAAACCAACATCAAAGTACAAAAATATGATTCAAAAAAATTAACAGTGACCCCATCAATTCTAAGGATGCCTTTTACAATCCTCCAAAGTTTGTGGAATATTAAAAAAAATCTAAATATGCCTATATACTACTGTATATCTTAACAAACTGACATAGTAATTTAAAAAAAATGGGGCATAAATACCAAACCAAGATGATCTAGTTACACAAAAAACCTGAAATAAAGTCTCAGTTTCTAAACTGGAATTTCCACTAAGAGAGTTAACATATTTAACTGAATCTTCTTTGTCTTCCTATCATGAACTAGAGATAACATCCTCCTCACTTGAGCTAGAAATAACATTAGGGGAGGGACACTGAATTACCATTGCTTTTTTCATTCCCCAAATTGTTTTCCATTCTAGAGTCCTTACTCGTAATAATCTCAACATGCTTGGCTAGGATTAAATAAGTTATCTTTACTTGAGGGTCACAATCACACACAATTCTTTTAGCTTCAATAAGATGAAAATTAAAAAAAGAGGGGGTATCATTGACCTAATAAGAAGCTTTGTAAAGTTCATCAACATGATTATTTAGAGTGGGGGTGGGATCTGATAAACCATGAACAACTATGATTAAACCATGTATTTGACCCTTCATCCAGTGCATTTGATGATGACTATTTTGAATGTTATCTTGAATCACACTGTAATACCTCGGTTTTGACTCCGTTTGCATTAATGTATATGATGTAAATATTATATGGAATCATGACAAGGAGCTCAAGTCCAAGGCCCTGTTATTTATTAATGTTTGGAATATAGGCGAGCATGGTTGATGCCGATGATTTTTGTGCTAAGTCAAGCACATTTGTAAACATCATGTAAATATGCAAATTAATGAAAAGCCCACAACCAACTATTTCAATGCAATGAATAATGAGATGGGGGCATGATTTTACTAAGGATAAGGGGGAGGGAATGTTTAACCTTGAGCCATTGGGGAAAACCCATCAAAACTGTTAACTACCATTTTCTTGTCTTTTTCCCCAACCATTTATTTCTTCCAGAATTCAGTTGAGGTAGTTATTGCATGGAATGGGAAGAGTATGGGAAAAAAAATTGAACTAGGAAGAGCACCCATTCTTGAAGAACGCGTTTCAACTGCATGGGCAAGAAAACACCCAAAAATGTATTCCATTCCCTCATGCGTTCATGTTTCATCTTCCCTCACGTTTTTTGGGGGGAGTTGCGAGGAAGTTTTCGGGGGATCTGGATCCCTCCTTGACGGGGGTTGTTATTTTCATGATCATTCACACGTGCGTTGGTAATTATTCCTGATCAAATAGATGCCACGAGAGTGAAAAGGTGTTGCTACATGTTTCTGCAAGTGTTTTTGCTTTTCCAAGACCTTGTTTGCTGTGTTGCACTGCCAGCCTAAACTGCAGAATGTTATGAGACCCTATTACTTTGTGTATCAGAGTGAAGCCTGTGTTGCTGTGTCTCATTGTGGTTGCTATGTGTACATCTTGTTTGGTCTATGATTTGGTTGGGAGTGGGAAATGTGGTATGAACTAGCTTGATAAAACTAGTGTGAGAAGGAACCTCACAAACAGATCTAGGGGGCTAGTTTTATTCTTTGTACACCCTGAACAACACTAGAATGGAAGGAATAGCCCGAGGGACTATGTAGCAGGGAAGAGGATGCTTCCTTGTGTTGGGGGTGTAGATGTTTTAGAATTCAGGATAGATCTGGTGCAGGTGTCTTTAGCTCTAGGGTTGAGCTCACTAGCTTAGCAGTCAGCCTTTCGATCTCCTTTGTAGCATGATAAACGCATCTGTTATTTGGCTTGGTTGAGTTTTGTTGCACCCTTGGCTATGTATGAGTCTGCTAGTGTTCCCTTAGTCCTTGAGGAAATCATGCCCTGCTCGATGGTGGTAGTGTTGCTGAGATATTGATGAGTGCACTGGCCTATGGTTGAGTGGAACGTTGCGGCGACCTATCTGGTTGCGAGACAAGTTCTTCTCAAGATAAGTGTTCTTGTCTATGTTAATCTCTGCATCTGTATTTCTTGCATTGTAATTGCTTGATGGAATATGATGAACATGTTGGATGTGTTGAATTGATGCATTGTTCCTTTAAATAACTGCAATTATAGGAATCTATGCATGTTTCCTTCAATGCATTATTAAACTAAGTTGCAGGGTTTTGTTTCCAGATGGATGTTGGCTTGGACAACCAAGTCTGTTCAAACACTTCGAGTAGCAGGTTGAATTTTCAAGCAGAAACATTCTTCCGCAATGGTTTATTCCACAGGTAGGACGCAAAAGACATTCTTTGGCAGAATTGGACCTCCACAATTTCCTTTCCGCAACTTGTGGGATGCAGCATGCAGAGATGTATTTTTCTAAATTACGGCTTTCTGCAGTTTTAGTTTCGCAACACACCTTTCTGCAACTTGCGAGATGTGGGATGAGAGATGAGGCTTCACAGATTTTGATTTACGCAGTGGTCAATTCCACATGTGGGATGCAGGAATGGAGAATGCGGGATGGGGGATCGCGATATCGCGATTTCCACAATTCTCGATCCCGCAAATCAAGTTTTATGCATCGCCGATTGTTGCGGGATTATTCTTCATCGTTGATCTGTTTCTGATGTGGGATGTGGGATGTGAGATTGCAATTTTTGTAACTTTACAATCCCACAACTCAGGCTTTCCACATGGTTTATTTTTACGGGTGGATTCTCAATCATTGATCTATTTCTAGATGTGGAACAGATGATGGTCGTTGATCTCTACTGCGATTATTCTTCGTCTTTCGATCTCCCCTGAGATATTTCTTCTCTACTAGTGGGAAGTTGGAGAATTTACATGCAAAATTCAATGACCATGTGGTATCAAAACATGAATCTGGATGAGTGTTTCACAACCATGCCCTATGATTCAATGAATGACAATGATTCCATAGGAAATTTTTAATTCTGTATGATAACGGGGTATTGGTACGTGACATTATGGTATCAGAGCTATTGGTTACAACATTGGGCCTAAATGGGCCAAGTTCAACAAATAAAAATTGAAAATACCATACAAGTTGTGATTTGACAGAACTGCTAGTTGCAGCATTGGTATAAATGTACCAAGACAATTGGTTGCAGAAAGAAAACTAGTATAAATGTACCAAGAAAATTGGTTGCAGAAAGAAAACTACAATAAGAAAGAGTGTTATTTAGTAGAATTGCTAAACTTAGCCAACCCAACGAAATGCACTGTGACCGTGTTCTAAATTCTACTACGATATTGACCGTTCATGCCTGCAATAAGAAGTTGGTAAGTAATTGTTCGAATTTCTGAGATTGACTAAAAATGTTGTTGTTAACACATTTTGCAAAGTCATAGTGCAGATTGAAAAGTTGATCTTGGTCCGACCAAGAGGGTCAAAGAAGATCAGTTCAAAGAATAATAACAACATCGATGATGCACAGGATCCCTGTGGACATAAGAAAGATGCTATGGGGGGGAATCCAAGAGATCCACAAGAGGGAATAATGCCACTCAAATGCTGGAGATGTGGAGGACCCCATTTTCATCGAATTTGTCCACATGAAGAAAGGCATCTAAGTCCACCTTACAACACCCAACGTCATGGAGCTAAGACTATTGGCAAGGGGGAACAAGAGAGTTTCCCAGATGCTGCAGTTTCCATAAGAATCTTGAGGATAGAGTTACAGGATTGTAAGGAAGAAAATAAAAGGTTGGTCAAAGCTATGGTAGAACAAAACCAGTTGATTACATCCATGCTGCAAAATGTGGAAGATCTCCAAAGGCAGATAAAATATGGGCATCAGTTAACAGAGGCAGAAGGGAGTAGGAAAAATTCCCACAAGAATAATGAGAAGTTTAACCCAAGGAAGAAAGGTTTTAAACATTCTCACCTCCTGAGGCAGTGAAGGAAGCCATCACAAGTTGTGACTGAAACAACCAGAATAATGAAGGAAAAGATAAAGGAACCGCTCAAATGCTGGGGATGTGAAGGACCCCATCTGCACAGGAATTTTCCACTTGAGAATAAGAATGAGGGTCAAGTCTCTAGCACCCAAGAAGATAAAACTATGGGTCAGGAAGCAGGGATCATTCCTAAAGTTTCTACAGTGTTAGAAGACCACCAGGCAGTTCATAACTCAACTGTGGTGGAATTTGAGGGTGAGATCATTGAATAGACAGTTTCTGTTTTGATTGACCTTGGATTGACTCAAAGCTATATTACCCCTGGATTTGTTGAGATGTGCCCTTTGAAGAATTCAAAGCATAGAAGATCAGGGTTAGTCCAACTAGCCACTACAACTAAGAAAAAGATCAATGAGGTGATAATTAAATGTCCATTGGTCATGGATGGGTTAGTCACCTGTGCATATATAAATGTTCTTCCACTTGGATCATATGATGTCCTAATTGGAATGGATTGGTTGGAAGCAAATAGAGAAAATCTTGATTGTTACAACAAGACTTTTGAGTGCTTGGATGACGAAGGAAATCTAAGGATTGTAAAAGGATTTCCAGAAGTGATCTCTAGAGGGAAGTCTTCAGCAATGCAGCTGAAGAAGTTCTATGGAAAAGGTTGCAGAGTGCATGCAGCTCAGGTTTTGGAGGAAGCAGAGTATGATACTCCTAGGTTGGAGGGATTTCATATGCTACAAGAATTCAAGAATGTTTTTCTTGAAGAAATTCCAAGGATTCATCCAAAAGATATTAATATTATTTTTTAGCTTGTTCCTAGAATAGCACCAGTGTCCCAGACACCCGGTAGGATGAGAATACTAGAAATCCTAGAGCTGAAAATGCAGCTGCAAGAGTTGTGGTAAAAGAAGCATACCAGGCCAAGTCTGTCCTCGTGGGGAGCACCGGTTGGTTTTGAGAAGGGGAAATATGATACACTTTAGTTGTGTATTGATTATAGACAGTTAAGCAAGGTCAATGTGAAGGACAAGTATCCTTTTCCTAGGATTGATGACCTATTTGATCAAATGAGAGGAGCAAAGGTGTTTTCCAAGATTGAATTGGGATCTGATTACCATCAGGTAAGTATCAAGGATGAATATGTTCATAGGACAACCTTCAGAGCAAGGTATGGATCCTATGAGTTGGTAGTGGTACCATTTGGTTTCACAAATGCACCAACTACATTTATATGCCTCAGGAATAATGTTTTCAGCATGTACTTAGGAAAGTATGTTCTTGTTTTCCTTGATGACATCCCTACTTATTCAAAGGATGAGGAAAAACATGTGTAACAATTGAGGTTGACCTTGAAATTGCTCAAGAAGCATCAATTGTATGCAAGGCTGGGCAACTATGACTTCTACAAAGATGGAATTCATTATTTGGGTCACGTTATCTCAGATAAAGGAATATCTGTAGACCTTGAAAATATTGAGGCCATGATATGTTGGCCTGCTCCAAGAAAATTAACCGATGTAAAATATTTTGTGGCACTTGCAGGATACTGCAAGAGGTTCACTGAAGAATATTTTGCAAGAAAAAATGAGTTTATGTATGGGCTGAGGAATCCAGTGGGTGAACTTGTGGTTCCATGGCCCTTCCTGAAGACTGCAGGTAGAATCACATGAGTAGAGCAGCCTGGTTGTACCCACTAAAACCAAGGCAGGAAACTGCTATATGCTATGAGAAGGACTCACGACTGAAATCTAACTTTTGAACATAATAGATTTTGAACTTCAGATTTTAAATTTTGTTGATGATGGTTAAATAAATATTATTAAATGTTTGGATGATATAAATGGTGTCAAGAAGACATGTTGAATGTTAATGTCCAGGTTTTGGGTAGCATGCGTAAGATAGGGATGAGTACTCCCCACTTGTGAAAGCCAAACAATATGAGGATGATCTCATGGTTACAAAATCTGATTTTCTGTGGGAAGCAGAATTGTGAATTCAAATTTCAGATTTGACTATCAATTGGAAATTTATCCAGGCATGAAATAGATTTCAAAATCTAGGATTAAATTTTTATAATGACATCTCATATAAACTGCATGCTTGTATGTAATGCAAGTGATATGATGAAAACATGTACTGGTTGTACATGGCTCCTCGGAAGGATGTACCTGGATACATAGCTTCTCGGAGGGATGTGCCTGGAATAGGTTTGAAAACCTATAATTACAATTATTTTTATAATTACATCTCATATAAACTGCATGCTTGTATGTAATGTAGGTGAGATGATGGTGGTCTGCCCCTGGAGTACATAGATCTCGGTAGGATGTGGTTGAAAAAGATGACTCCTATGGAAGGATGTACGAGATCTACATAGCTTCTGTTCCCCCCCTACCAGCTAGGCACCAGTATGCATCACTAGGGACTCCCAGGGTGTAAGACATCCGGTTAGACTTCTTTCTACATACATTCACGCCCTAAGGGCACTTTCACGAGAGTGGGGCCTCCGTGAAGAGAATAACCCTTAGGTATTATGATGTATGGAAAGTAAGCATCTGAGCATTGGTGAGCACCTGGGAATGGTACTAGGCCTGTACACTAGAGTTGTCATTAAGCAACAAGGAAGTGTTAGGATCTAAATCTGGACTGACCATGACCATGAACTTCTATACAAATAAGTATTTGATCACTTAGCACATCTTTGTTGAATTTCTGTAAAAACACATGTACATAATGATTTAGCTGAGATTTTAAGAATCTTGTTAAGAAATAAATCCTGTGAAAATGAATCTGACATGTGACTTAATCTGTTATGGTTCCTAGAAAGTAAGCACCTGAGCATTAGTCAACGCTGGGAGGAAGTGTTGAGCCTTAAGCATAGCTTCTATTAAGCATCCAGAGAGGCATTGGGATCTGGACAGGGCTACCAGATCTCGATTAAAAGATATTTGCAGGTAATCTAAGGCTTGCAGAAATTTGGATGCCCTTTAATGCACACCCAGGTATGGGGTGGGTCGGGGTTGTGAATTGCATGGTTGTATAAATCCAAGTCGGATACCTATGGAACCAGGAGAAGACACTTATGAAGATAAGTATTTGGTTCACTTAACAAATTGTTTTGATTAATTATATGTCGATATACATGTGCATGTGATTCATTTATGATTTTGGAAAATCTTGTGGATACTAACACGGGAATTGATTGATTGCTTGAGGCCTGGGTATAGGTTTTGTTGGTTTCCAAAGGCATTGGAAATTTTCCAAGATGAGGAGAAGGATTCCCCAAGACCCAGAAAAATATCCTGTGGTATGTGCAGATGCATGCAAGTAAGGACTTGGAAGAGTTCCAAATCATGTCATTGGACAGATAAAGGTGCAGAGGAAGCATTGCAGTCTGGAAGAAGCTACGTGAGAGATGGAGGATTCCATGCGATTGGAATGTCTATTTTGTTTCAGTTTTGCAAAGCACTGAGGGAGGTGCTAGTATAGAAATTGTTAAATTTTTGTAAAGCACCGAGGACAATGATATTGAAGGGGGGGGAATGTAACACCCCGGTTTTGACCCTGTTTGCATTAGTGTATATGATGTAAATATTATATGGAATCATGACAAGGATCTCAAGGACAAGGCCCTGCCATTGATTAATGTTTGGAATGTAGTCGATCATGGTTGATGCCTATGGTTTATGTGCTAAGTCAAGCACATTTGTAAACATCATGTAAATATGAAAATTAATGAAAACCCAGATCCAGCTATGTCAATGTGATGAATAATAAGACATGGGCATGATTTTCCTAAGGATAAGGGGGAGGGAATTTTTGACCTTGAGCCATTGGGGAAAACCCATCAAAACTACCAACTACCCTTTTCTTGTCTTTTTCCCCAACCATTTATTTCTGCCAGAATTTGGTTGAGGTAGTTATTGCATGGAATGGGAAGAGTGTGGGAAAAAAATTCAAATTGGGAAGATTAACCATTCTTGAAGAACGTGTTTTGACTACATGGGAAAGAAAACACCCAAAAACGTACGCCATTCACTCATGCGTTCACGTTTCATCTTCCCTCACATTTTTTGGGGGGAGTTGTGGGGATGTTTTGGGGATCTGGATCCTTCCTTCATGTGGGTTGTTCTTTTCATGATCATTCACTCATAGGTTGGTTATTCTTCCTAATCGAACAAATGAAATGAGAGCGAGCAGGTGTTGCTACATGTTTCTGCAAGTGTTTTTCCTTTGCCAAGACCCTGTTTGTTGTGTTGCAGTGTCATCAGAGTGTTATGAGACCCTGTAAATTTGTGTATTTGAGTGAATCCTGTGTTGTTGTGTCTCATTGTGGTTGTTGTGTGTACATCTTGTTTTGTCTCTGATCTAGTTTGGGAGTGGGAAATGTGGTCTGAACTAGCTTGATAAAACTAGTGTGAGAAGGAACCTCACTGACAGATCTAGGGGGCTGGTTTTCTTTTTTGTACACCTTGAACAAAACTAAAATGGAATGCATAGTCCGATGTACTATGTATTAGAGAAGGGTATGCTTCCTTTTGTTGGGGGTGTAGATGTTTTATAAGTCAGGATAGATCTGGTGTAGGTGTCCATAGCTCTGGGGTTGAGCTCACTAACTTAGCAGTCAACCTTTCCAGGTCCTTTGTAGCCTGATAAACCCATATGTTAGTTGGTTTGGTCAAGTTTTGTTGCACCCTTGGCTATGTATGAGTCTGCAAGTGCTCCCTTATTCCTTGAGGAAATTATGCCCAGCTCGGTGGTGGCAATGTTGCTGAGAGATTGATGAGCGCACTGGCCTATGGTTGGGTGGAACATTGCAGTGACCTAGCCTATTGCAGGACAAATTCTTATCAATATAAATGTTCTTGTCTATGTTAATCTCTACAATTGTATTTCTTTCATTGTAATTGCTTGATAGAATATGATGAACATGTTGGATGTATTGAATTGATGAATTTTTCATTTGAATAGCTACAATTATAGGCATCTATGTATGTTTCCTTCGATGCATTGTTAATCTAAGTTGCAGGGTTAGATTTTCGGATGGATGTTAACGTGGACGTCCAAGTCTATTCAAAGACTTTGAGTATCAGGTTGAATTTTTGAGCAGAAACCTTCTTCTGCAATGGTTTATTCCACTGGCGGGATGCGGGATGCAAAAGACATCCTTTCGCAGAATTGGACCTCCGTAATTTCCTTTATGCAACTTGCGGGATGCGGGATGCAGGTTGCGGCTTCGTAGATTTCAATTTCTGCAACGGTCAATTCGGCATGCAGGATGCGTGATGCGGAATGCAGGATGCGGGATGTGAGATCGCAGTATTGCGATTTCCACAATTCCCGATACCGCAACTCAAGTTTTCTGCATCACCGATTCTTGCGAGATTATTCTTTGTCATTGATCTATTTCCAATGTGGGATGCGGGATACCGGATGTGAGATTGCAATTTTTGTAACTTTCTGATTCCGTAACTTGAGATTTCCACACCGTTCATTTTTGCAGGTGGATTCTCAACCATTGATCTATTTCCAGATGCAGAATAGATCATGATCGTCGTTCTCCATTGCAATTTTTCTCCACCGTTCGATCTCCCCTGATATCTTTCTTCTCTACTAGTGGGAATTTGGAGAATTTACATGTAGAATTCAATGACCGTGTGGTATCAGAACATGAATGTAAAGGAGTGTTTTACAGCCATTCCCTGTGATTCGAAGAACAATAATGGTTTCGTACGAAATTGTTAATTATGCATGATAACGGGGTACAAGTACGTGGCACACACCAATTTTCCCATTAATTACCTCAATCGAATTCCCCACACAATGTTCCAAAGTAGAATCAACAAGATGTTATTTCAAATGCATTAACTCAGAAGTGACACAACCAAAGGACCTATATCCTCCCAATCTTCAGAAATAGGGGCTACGGTAGTTACTCATTCTCTAGCTCAAACTGACATCCCAAACTCTCCAAATAAGTGACAGGGGAAAGAAGAGATACCCATGGATTATCAAGAAACACCAAACTATCCCAATTCACCTCTGACTTAGATACCACTCTCAGATAATAAAGGAAGCAGAAGAGAATTCTTCATAATACAAATCAAACATTGCAAGACTCTCAACCTCACAAACTAGAGGATCTTCACATAAAATTACAGAATGCAGCTAGAAATAATCAATCTTAGGCTTAGGAAAATGAAGATACCCTATCCTTCACACATGCCAACAATAAATCCATATGAGATGGATAGTAGGTAATGGAACATATTTTTTCCAAATAAGTATCTCAATCTCCACTTGGAAGAGAACAAAACAATTTTCACATGAACGTTAAAAGAGTGCATTGAGCCCAACATGGATCAAGGTATTAAGGGATCCAATAAATTATTTGTGTACCATTTTCTATTATAGCCCCTCTAGGTAGAAGAGATGCTTGATTATATATACCATCTTCTTGTGATTTATTTTCTCGTCTAACATGGAACAACTTGATAGGTAGAATTTGAACCAAAATTCCAAAGAATCGATAATGTAGATGATCTCATATTTGATCCTTTAAATTTGGCGATACCTAGTTTGAGAGAGAATAAGAAGAGAATCTCGAATGATCATAAGATATTGAACTCTTAGAGATACCACTTTCTTCAGACCTAAGTATAGAGAATAATTTTCTCTCCTGCACATGTTTCTCTTGATAGAGAGATGTATTTGTTGTGTTATTACTTTTATATTAATTAGTTTGGTTTGTTTCCAATTCCACTCTTGCAAGAAATTGTGTTTAATTTCATTTTCAATAATGTTAATGACTCATATGCTACAAAAAATTGTATGTGATGATGAACTTTTGTTCTACTACTCCTACAGCTAAGGATCAAATTGTGATTGAATGTTCCTTTATTTCAAGGATAAATTTCTTGCTTTCCTACAATTTGATTCAACTTTTATTGATCAGAAGTATAATTGGATTTATGGGTAGATGGTAAATAGAATCATAGTATTTAGAATTATAATTGCTTCTAAATATTTGGATACACTTTGCATGATACCTCACAAGTGTACAAGACTTGGGTTAATAATGAAATGAACTTGTAAGCTAAGTACCTTGTTGAAAGTAATAATGTATATAGAAATTCTATCAATAGTATTTTAGAACATTCTCACTAGTCTATCCCTACAAATGGTTACTCCAAAAGATCTAAGGTATGATATTCATTGTCACTAGAAAGCATATGAAGTACCTCTAGAGAAATCCTACATGAGAACTTTGGCTGCCCCACCTTTGGAAACATGTGCATATGCACATCATACTTTTACCTAGGAGAGAGGTGGTCAAATTAAAACCTAGTGGTTGGAAAACTCTCAAAAACTAAACAAAACAACTATGAATCAAATTGGGATCCCACCCTTCCCTAAAACAAAAGATAATAATGTTTAGAGATAAACAAAATTATCACAAAAATATTGGTTAACCACCTAATACATCCAAGTCTCTACACTAAAGAATATGCATAGTACAATAGAGAGAAACTAATGTGCTACCCATCAACGGTGTAATGTGACACTATTGAGACTAAATGTGAGTGGCACCTAAAATCATCTATACCAAATGAATGTAAATCTAAATTTCGACTAGAAACTTGTAAATAACTGAGGTCAATGATGTCGTCATTGACATATATTTCAACATATGTGAGTTGAATCTTTCCCACAACATTAGGCAAGAGATCATGTGTAACAAACTTAAATAACAACAACAAACAATATATATATATATATATATATATATATATATATATATATATA
>LPNX010114569.1:63413-83413 GCA_001517045.1 Pseudotsuga menziesii
ATGGATGGTATCCAAAGTGCCTTTCCAATTTATATATATATGGCACTCACTTTGTAATATATCATCAATTCATCTTTAATATTTATTTAATATTTTCAATATGGAATTATTTTCCATTGGTTGATTATACAACTTAGTGAGAATATCCAGATACCGATATTACATTTCGAGAAGTTACAGTAAAACGGTATTTTTACCATTACAGTGGTATCAGAGCAAGAACGAGACGGAAAAATAAAGAATAAAAAAAAACATAAGTTAAAAAGAAAAGTTAAGAAAAAGAAAAGATAAAGGAAAAAGGGGAAAAAAAGAGGGTAAAAGTGAAACCACACCTGGTTTCTTAAAGTGGGTTTGAGTTTGAATATAAAAAGTGCATAATAATAACTACAAATAAACAAGTGGGATTTGAACCTAGGTGGGGAAGGTAACACTTATTCCTCCCAACCACGCAATCTACTTGCATTTTACAAAAGTATTGGAAAAAAATAAAAGTCAAGGACTAGAATTTGGAAGGTTATATATTATTTTATATAACTTAAGTTTAAAAATAATTATTATTATTTTATTAAAAAAAAATTATTTTTGGAAAAAAAAAGGTTATTTGACCTAACAAGAAATAGTTGAAGAAGGTTTTTTTTTCCAAAAGAGACATATTGAGAATTATTACAGCTTTTGTATCTACCCTTCTAGAAGAATCGAAGACAAAAGTGAAGTAGAAACATAGTCACAAACAATGGCTACTACATATTCAGAAATGAAGGCACAACTACAAACAACAGTGGACGAGTTAGAACAATACAAGGTGATCAATAAAAGTATACAAGCTGAGGTTGAGACGAAAAAGTAGTTGAAAGAGTGGAAATACTATGAGAATCACCGCTCAGAATCGACAGCTAGAACAAACCATAAGAGATAACAAGAAAATGTTATCTAATCAGGATAAAGAAATATCATGTTTAAAAATTCATAATCAAAACCTAGAAGACCAGATCAAAAAGTCAAAAAATGACAACAAATCACCATATGGATGCGATAATGAATTAGAAGAAGAAATAAATCATCTAAACAAACTCATAATGGAAAAAGATGTTGAATTGGCGCAAGTATGGATGAGGTTAGAAAATCAAGAAGTAGAGTTACATCATCATAAACAGCAAAAAGAAAAACTCCAGCAGTAGTATGACGACAATAAGAAGACATATAATTAAGAACTAACAAAATTCGACAAGGTTTTATCAAGCCATTCTAAAGAAATTTTCAGATTAGGTAATTATAACAAGACACTAGTCACAAAAATTAAGAAGTTGAAAAGTAGTTGGAAGACAGAACAATCTACGGAAGACATTGAAGGAAAACTTCTAGACAAACAGGAAGAAAATCGTTGTATTAGAAGGCATAACAAAGATCTTTAGGAACAACTTAAGAAGTATGAAGATGACAGAAAATCACATGTAGAAGTGATTAAGAAGTTTCAAAATGATAACATGCAGTTAGAAAACAAGTTGGAAAATATACAGAACGAAACCTTAGAACCTCAAGAGACGAAAACACAAATTTCTACTCAGATCAATGCTAAAAAAATGGCACTCATAAAAGATAATGACATTGTGAAAATTCCATATCGACACCCCAACCATAAAAACAGATATTCTAAAAAGTGGGAAATGTTGAAAGATAGTGGTACCAATGTGATCAAATCTCATAATGATAGATCAGTATGGAATGCCAACAGTCCACAACAAATCAATTTGGGATGGATTGATTCATCCACATATCGAAATTTGTGCTCAACTCTTAGTAGTTTGTATCGACATTTTTCGTCAGCTGTGACACCACAAAAAATGATGCAGAAACATTATAAGGCTTTGAGGACAAAGCCTTTCTAAGGGAGTGGCAATGTAACAAACTTAAATAATAACAACAAACAAACAATATATATATATATATATATATATCAATATTAATTATTAATATTAATACATATTGATATTCATAATTAATAATTAATAAATAGTCATTAGTAAATTATTCTAAAATGACGCATCCTTTCATGAATGGTATCCAAAGTGCCTTTCCAATTTATATATATATGGAACTCACTTTGTAATATATCATCATTCATCTTTAATATTATTTTATATTTCGAATATGAAATTATTTTCCATTGGTTGATTATACAACTCAGTGAGAATATCCAGATATAGATATTACATTTCGAGAAGTTACAGTAAAACCATATTTTTATCCTTACATCATGAAATGTAGAAAATGGTCCCCTCTTCTGGAAAACCTGGTAATATAGTATATGTATTCCTTTGCGGGTTGGTACCATAAATTGGGACCAACCCTAAGTACATGCCTAACATGATCCTAGTGGTGAATGAGATACCTCAATAGAAATTCAGTCCTCCTAACAGATGTATCCTCCTCATAAAACTTGAGAAGGGGAACATTCCTCAAGAGAAGGTGAGTTTATGTTATTGTTATCCCTTGAATCCACACTTCTCCGTCTGAGTGACAATACTGAGTTTTAAGTCACACAAAAGGATTGAATGGATCAAAGAGCTAGATTCATTATAAATAATCATATCCTAGATTACCTCTTATTTTCTCTAGCACCTACCCTTTTTTGTCATTAGTTTGGGGCATACATGCATGTGCAAAATTAACGACATGCTTCCTACATGCTAGTTTTTCTTGTTCCACTAGAACTTATCCTTGGAAATTTGCACACATGGATTGCATGAAGGAAACTAGCATATCGCTTGCTAGTTTCTCTTGTTCCACTAGCATGTCCCTTAAAAATGGTTAAAATAAAAAAGAGATTAATTAAAATGTGGTTGAGGTAGTTCTCGTAACCTCCCCACCTTCTCTAAATTCCCTATCCTTGAAACTTATCTCCCCATCCTTGTCATAAATACAAGGGAGAGGCTATGAGGAGGGAAGGAAGACACCTACCACACAGTTATGATGGATAAATTCTGCCAGGTTGAGGAGCAAAGAAACTCGGGTCTCAGTTTCAAATGTTCCTATTCAAACCAAGGTGATATGTACTTGGTGCAATTTTCTTGATTAATAAAAGAGATTTTCCTTTCCCACCAATTATGTGTAGATTTTTCTATGTAGAATTTCTCTTCATGAGAAGTGATGCATATTTTGAGTATTTGCATGTTTATTGTATAGGTTTCATATTCATGTCTGTCAAAGATGTTTGAGGAAGGAATATTTTTGTTGCAAGTCTTGAAGAAAATATTTGGATATTGGTTTTAGAAGAAGTCCAAGCTTGGACCATCCTTCATAAACAAGGTACTCATTCCCTATCCTTAAAAATGTGTTTTATATGAAGCATATCATGTTTGATTCATGTTAGTATTTTCTTCAGTATATATATTTCAACCCTAGTATGTTAGTGGTATCACCCCAATGAGAGGAACAATTTTCGCTAAAAACAACATGGGTATGAAATCGTGTCCCTCTCCTAAGACTCCCACCCCCATAAAAATTGTATGGGTTAACCCATTGTTACTATTTCTCCTACTCCTACTGTCGTTATCATCTCTTATTCACATACAATTGTCATTATAGACACACACACATTACCATTTTTATTTATTAAAATTTGAAATTATTTTTATTTTTTCAAAAGACTTACTTGAAACTGTCAATGAACCTTTGATAATAGAATGCATTACTAGGGAGGTTTCTAATATCACAACTTTTAAATACACTTGACATAAATAGGAACACCACATATAGAGTGTTTGTACACTCTGAATCACATTGATTAACTTGAAAAAAATGTTAAATTCTACGTATTAACAGTGCATTTAATATATATAGATGCAGGATCATTAGTGCCTCCCTACATCTCAAAGTGTGCCAATATGCATGCTTCCACATGCAAAACTATGAATAATGCATTTATAATGATGGTATGCACTGTATGCAGTGCATATATATCATACAACAAACTGCATGACCACATGTGTATGGCATATTTGTGCATTTTATGAGTGCATTTCTAATAGTAGGAAGTACCATTAATGATGTTTATGCATGTAATAAATAGCAAAGATTAACTGCATGGGGTTTTTTTATTTCCCCACTTACTGGTGTGTTGTTAAAACAAGAACATGCACGAGATGGTATGGCATGTTAATGCACTCTATAAATAGAGAGGGCGCACATCACATTCAAGAGCAAGTTGAACAGATTGAATGCACCACACAAAACTATAAACAAAGGAAAATGAAAAGTAAATTTTAATCCACTAAAAATTCAAATGAAGAGACTACAAATACTTTACTTGATATATTGTTCAATGAGGAGGCATGGTTTACATGTAGACAAGGGAAAAAGCTTTGGGACCATTTTTCAAAATTTGAAAATGTTCCAAATCCATTGGTGAATCAAAGGGAGGGTGGAAGGTGACAACCAAGAACACTGACGATAGGTTTGTCATACAATGAGGTTAACCAGTGGTGTTTCTATGGTCTTAATTACTAAAATCAAACTACAAATGGAATTATTATTTGATTTTTTTTACCCCACCTTAGTAAACCCAATAATATGGCTCATTGGTGCATTGTTAATACTAAAGTGCAATGGAATCAATTCAAAAATACCTATCTTGGTGTAGTTATGACATTGCAATGAATTAGGGTGTTCATGGAATTTAAAATAAAAATTAAAAACTATATTGTATTTCAAATAATGAAACTTAATAGTGCATTGTACATACCTAAGTACCAATATGTTTTGGGTCACTAAATGCATTTGATAATTTAATAATTTTGTTGAAATGAAATACCTATATTATATTATTAAATATTCCATATGCATCAATGCTTAATGGAATGAGATCCACTGGTACACTATATCATCTATAGTGCACCAGTTTAGTTGTACAAACATTTGAATTTGATGTGTCATGTATGAAGACACAGTAATGCATGCACATCCATTTAACATATCATTTAGTTTTGGATTTTTTTTTCAATATAAAAACAAATATTTGTTAATAACTATTTCACTAAACTAAGTGCATTGTACATTTTAATGACTCGATGAATTATTTCATGTTAGAAGCACCCGTGTGTGATTTCATAACATACAAATAAACATATTATTTCCTCTAGTGGTGAGGTATTTTGATGTTCAATGTGTGTGATATTTTTCTGCACTACAAAAACCTATATGTGGATACACCAATGCAATATTACAATTGAAGATCACCAAAAATAAAAGCATGTTACAACCTCAAATCTCCCAACTTTGGTAGCAACTTGTGTTATATTTTATGCAAAAATCTCCACAAAAAGGTGTTTTCCTTGCAGTGATTAGTAATTAGAACTTTGCATTCAAGCTCCTCTATTGTTAATAACTAGGTAGGGATACACTAAATTCCTTGTATATGCAATATACTAGCTAATCACTTATCTAAAAGAGTTGTTGGTGAATTTGTCATTTTGAATAATTTGATGACTATTTTAAAGTCTCTGAAGGTTCCACAAAACTCTATTAGCAATTTTAATTGTTGGTTTTCTTGTAATAGTTTTGATATGTGTTGAATATTGTAACTTCAAAGGATATTCTAAATATATTTTACTAATGTAACCCAAGGGAGATGTTATTATTTCTTTGCTAGGGTGTCACTATTGTAATTGGTAATAATAGAGTCATGAGGTAAATCCTCCATTGTAAGTCAGGTCATTACTACCCTAATGAATAATCTAAAATATTATTTTGAGTCTTCCTAGGTGAAGTCGGCCCTGACAGTTTCATGGGGCCGACTTGTTTAGGGTAAAAGTTAGTTCACTAATACATATGAGAAAATTTGCAACGGTTTTTCGTTGTTATTTCCATGTTTTGTCGTCTCAATTGCGACAATAACAGTCGTGATGTTTCATGGCACTTATTTCACCGCTATAACGACAAACTTTATACGCCGTAAATATAGAGACGAAAAATGACTGCCACATGTATTCTATACGGTGGCCTTGAAATTGATTTTTTTTAATTCATTTTCTATGTTTCATTACTCTATTGACAAAATTGTTGTCCCTATAATGACGAAAATATGGCCAAAAACTACTAG
The DNA here is from genome assembly GCA_001517045.1 of Pseudotsuga menziesii. NCBI lineage: Eukaryota > Viridiplantae > Streptophyta > Pinopsida > Pinales > Pinaceae > Pseudotsuga > Pseudotsuga menziesii. The sequence goes on from LPNX010114569.1 coordinate 69,511, forward strand.
GAATAATTTTGTTTCCACGCAAAACCATGGAATAGTTTCAATGAACGTTTGTCTCTCTATCAATGAATTCTGGAATTTGAACAAAATTTATTCCATGCAGAACCGTAGAAAACAAAACTTTATAGATGAAATCTGCAATTTGAACAATGATTTTGCCATGAAACTGCATCGCTATAGCGACGGTATTCGTGGAAAGCCACCTGGAGTTTCGGCAGTTTTGTAATACCCATGACGAAAGTTAATCGATATTGCCACAAATCTTGGAGGTTTCAAAAAAATTTAAAAACCATGGAAAGGAACATTCCTTTCCACGGTTTTGGATCTTCAATAAGTGCTTGTGATTGATGTGCAGTCTCGTGGAGTTTTTGTGTCTATGGACAAGCGAATCCACAAATACACTTCATGTTAGTTTTTCATCATATAAGCTAGCATTATGATCTTAGGATCTTTTCACTAAGAGAATAACAAGCACAACAATAAAACATAAGCACATCACAAGAGACAAGAGACACAAAGAGTTTTGCTCAAGGAAACCATAAAGGAGAAAACCCCGCAACTTCCTCAGAGATAGAATTAGCACCAAAACAGTAAAAGCCCAAAACAATAAGATGGTCTCCACACAGCAGCAGTCTCTCTCTCTCACACTAAGAGAGCTTCTCCTCTCTCACTCATGCGCCCTAATGAGTGAGTGTGAGTGTTGCAAGTGAGATAAATAGAGAGGCTCACTCTCTATTTATATTCTTTTGTTCACTTGAAGTGCACTCCAACATGTCAACCTCACTTAACAATTACTTACTAAAGACGACATCTCTAGGAGTGTCTAATAACCCTAATGCCCCACCACTTGTGGGGACTTTGCCTCCTCTGACCAATAGGAGGGTAAAATAATGGTGGGGACTATTGCCCTAACTTACAATGACTCACCTAGGGTCAAATTCACTAGGATAGTCTAATAACCCAAGGGCCCCATAACTATGGGGACTTTAACCCTTGACCAATAGGAGGGTTACCCGCAATGACTTGACATTACTTTCTCATTATAGAAACTTCCCGGAATAAACATCGGGGTATGACATGACTCAAATACATTACAATACATCCCGGAATGAACATCAGGTTACAATAGATAAGAAATACAAGTGAATACATTCCGAAGTTAAAATTACATCAACACTCCCTCTTAACTAGGAAGGTATTCTCTCAACACAATTTATCAGCACAAGTCTTCTTCTCTATATCATCTGGGTCATCGTCAGGTCTTTGTAATCTTCAGGTCATCTTCATATGTAATTCATCTTCATTTGGATCTGGATCATCACTGAATCTAGATCATCACTAGACATCATCATCGGATCTGGATCATCATAGAGCATCATCACTGGATCTGGATCATCATGGAACATCATCACTGGATCTGGATCATCCCTGGTGCTATCTCATGATTCTTCTCGTCACAGGAAGTTCTACAGAGCCAGCCCTTTTTCATGCTAGTTGTAGGCCTAGCCTCCATGTAGGTCTTCACCCAGCACTTATATCTGACCTACTCATCAGAAAGGCACGCCCAGCACTCACATCTGATCATGTAGTAAACTACAATCACATCAGAAAGGCCCAGCACTTATATCTGAGTACGTGGGAACACATCACTCAATCACATCAAAAAGGATCCTGCACTTACATCTGAGCACATGGGAACACATCCCTCAGTTGCATCAGAAAGGCTCCTGCACTTACATCTGAGCACGTGGGAACACATCCCTCAATTGCATCAGAAAGGCTCCCGCACTTACATCTGAGCACGTGGGAACACATCCCTCACTCGCTCCAGAAAGGATCTACACTTACATCTGAGCACGTGGGAACACATCCCTCACTCGCTCCAGAAAGGATCTGCACTTACATCTGAGCACGTGGGAACACATCCCTCAGTCACTCCAGAAAGGCTCTGCACTTACATCTGAGCATGTGGGAACACATCCCTCAGTCGCTCCAGAAAGGATCCTGCACTTACATCTGAGCACATGGGAACATATCCCTCAGTCAATCTAGAAAGGCTCTGCACTTACATCTGAGCACGTGGGAACAAATCCCTCAGTCACTCTAGAAAGGCTCTGCACTTACATCTGAGCACATGGGAACACATCCCTTAGTCGCATCAGAAAGGAATTGCACTTACATCCATCCAGGCGGGAACACATCCTGCTCACAGTGATGGAAGGGCTTGCACTCACATCTGATCTTGTAGGAACCAATCCTACAGTCATATCAGAATGGCCCCCAGTCCTCGTCGACTGAGCTACCTGGTAACTGACCAGGTGCCTCCATTCTCCTAGAGAATGGCAGTTTCCCTTACATCCGACCTGCTCGTCGGAATGGCCAACACTCACATCTGACATGGAAGGAACTTAATCCTTTAGCCATGACAGAATGGTTCAGCCCTGATATCTGACCATGGAAGGAACCAATCCTCTCACCATGTCAGAATGGCTATGGGTCTCATCACTTTCTCTTGGAGGAAACCTCGATCTGGAGAACACCAAGCTTCTCCCTGAAGTACTCGAACTTTAGCCTAGACAATGGCTTCATCAATACATCAGCTATATGTTCCTCCGTCGCAACATACTGGAGCTTCACTGCTCCCTTCTGCACCATATCCCTGATATAGTGGTACTTGATCTCAATATTCTTTGACTTGTCATGGAACACTGGATTCTCTGACAACTTCACGCAACTCTGGTTGTCACAATGTATACAAGTAGCATCCAACTGGAGATCAAATAAATCAGACAGCAGCTTCCGCAGCCATACTGCCTCACAACTAGCTAAACAAGCTGCGACATACTCTGCTTCAGCTGTACTCAGTGCCACACAGGATTGATTCCTACTAAACCAAGAGATCACACCTGATCCCATACTAAAGCAACATCCTGAAGTGTTATTCCTATCGACGACACTGCCTGCCCAATCTGAATCAACATAACCCTCTAGGTTGATATTTTGATTCGCATCATACTTGAGACCATAATCAACTGTACCCTTCAGGTACCTCAAATATGCTTTGCCGCAGTCAAGTGAACACTTCTCGGATTTGTCTAGTACTGGCTCAAGGTGTTCACAGCAAAGCAAATGTCTAGTCTCATGTTCGTCAGGTACATCAATGACCCAATCATCTAATGATACATCGTAGCATCAACCGAATTTGATGAGGCATCACTCAATAACTTCAGGTTCAATGCCATCGGTGTGTTCATATCCTTGCAGTCCATCATCCCAAACCTATTCAGGATCTCTACTGCATACTTCCCTTGTCCAAAGGAATATTCCATCTGTACTTGTCACAAATAGATCATCTACATATAGTAGAAGCATCACTGGGTTGCCATCTTCAACCTTGTAGTAAAGGTTGGAATCTGCTTTACTCTTGGTAAAGCCCAAACTGGATAGAAAGCTGTCAATTCTACCGTCCCATGTCGAACCTGAGGAGCTTTTGCAGTCACTCCCTCTAAAGCGGAGCATCATACTCCCTCTATCTTCCGTACTCTATGCACTGAAATATTCTATACCGGAGTGACAAGTAGTATCCATCTAGGATCATTGTATACCAAGATCCTCTATTTTGAACTTTTTCAAAAGTTCTTCTCACATCCATCTATGAGCTTGTCATCCTTTATCAACCTTGTAGCAAAGGTTAAGATATTCATCAAGCTCATAATGTATGTGTTATCCCATGGGTGTCTTCTGAACTCGTACAAGGCCTTCTTTCATTTGCACACATGATTATGCATGTCATGTGACTTCACTTCTAGTGGCTGCAAATATCTCTTCTTAGTTTATGTCTTCTTTTCGTGAGAAGCCTCGTGCTACTAATCTTTCTTTGTATCCCACGATGTTTCCATCTACTGCATGATGGCACTACGAACTTTTCTTCAGGTCTCAATACTGCATCCTAGACATCATTCTTCTTCAACTGGTCTTCTTGGTTACTTCTTCATAGTTGGAAGATTCTACATCAATGATGTCACTGCATTCATCATATTAATATTCATCTTGAACTGTCGTCACTTGTTCTTCGGAACAAGTTTCATCCTTCTTTGCTTGCAGGCGATTATGTATGCGATCTTTCCTACAAGTCAAATGCATTTGTATGGTTAGAACATTTCATAAGGAATATTCATACTGGAAAATACTTATGCATAAATACATGATCATGCAACTACTTTAGCCAATACAACATTCATCCATATGTCACTGAAACTTTCTAGATGCCTTCCATCTCTACTAGGACAACATTGCGATTGTGCACTAATCCAATATGTCAGCAAAGAGGTTTCATTCTAGATAAGTAGCAATGGAGAGTTGTATAGCACCATGAGCTACTTACCCATCACATGCATATTAGTAGTATACTGTCATTAATGCAAACATCCTATCATGCATAATACATCAACTGAATATAAACAAATGCATAACAAAACAATATCATGAAATGACAATTGAATACTTATCTTTATTTGATTCGTGGGTGTACTCCTTCTTGAGCCTTCACCTTCATCGTCTTCTTCATTCAAGATAGCATTGTTTCTTATCCAAATACTAAGGAGGATAAGAGGTTCTTCAAGAGTTGAGTTCTTCATATTCCTCATTGCTTGAGGGATCTTCTTTGGATGGTGAGAGCTTGATCTTCAATTGCTCGCATCTTATCTTCTCTTCTTACGAGTAGAGCTTCTTCTTCTTCCCAAAGTCTGCTGAAAGTAATCACTTCCTTCTGGCACATATTCCTCGCATGAATGAATCACATGATCCTGGGAGTCCATTCAAGGTGGCCATCACCACTTCTTCATTCTTCACTTCTTCTTTTACCACTTCAAGTTGTTCTTTTATTTGAGAGACTCTTATGACTACATGGTCTCTGCATTCTGGATCTTCACATTCTTCAACTGGTTTCTTAAGGTCATATTCTGATTTCTATTCTTCCCTTCAAATAGCTTGGTCAAGGAATCAAAACATCTTTGGTGTCTTTAGGGAAGACACTTGTAATACAAGTTGATCCTTGACTGAATCAACCATGATCTTCTTGTGAAAGGCTTCTAGCCTCATCTCCCTCTGGAACTGGAACCTCTATACTCATGTAGGTGTCCAATCCATTTTCTTCAGAGAGATCAAATACTCTTATGCTTAGAATTTGTGAACTTCACCAAGCTTATCATCAAGTTGATGTGATAGATCACTTTGAAATGAGAACCTCAAATGAAAATAACAAAGGATTAGATCTTACCGATTTGAGGTGTCCGTCTTGGTTCCGGAGCTAGCTGATATAGGGTTTGTCATAGAAACCCTAATATTCAAAACTTGGACTCTTTCAGATCTGATTGGATGGATAGATATATCTCTTTAAATGGAGCTTTCCAATGTACTCCTTTTCTAAAAACAGTGGAGGGAATCTCCCGGAACAGGAAGCCCTAGATTTCCAATTTCTTCTGCAGAAATTCCTGTTACTGTTTCTGTGATATATCCAAAATTATTGATCCTCTATGTCTGAAATTTCTCATTGAGGTAACCTCGCATGTCCCTGATCCAACACCATATCTTTCATCAGAATTCATTTCACCATTTGGGATTTATGATCCTTTTCCCAATATGACCTGTTACAGGACTGTTCAGAACAATGAAGTTGTACGGCATGCCACGTGTCACTGGTTGATCTTCTGAGTCTGATATTCAGAACAACAAAATTAAAGTCCATTCCCTTTCTAGAACATCTTCAAGAATTCCATTTGGACCTCTTTATCCCAATATATGGCGATTCTCCCCAGGTGTCCTATTTAAGGATGAATTCTGGAAGAGGATGGAACCCTAATTTGGAGGGATCATATATCCCAGAATATAGCGAATCTGAGGCTGATTTTTGGAAAAAGTGGTCATCCAGATTTTATATTCATCCCTAAAATTTTTTGCTTCTGAGACATTTCCAACCTCGGAATATAGCAAATGTACCAAAATTTATGAGTTTTAGTATTTAGGGTTTTTCCAGCTCGGGGTTAAACTAGGGTTTGACTTTCCTGGAGTTTCACCCAACCAAATTTCTTGATCTAGGTCTCTAAAATTTGGTTTTGATGAGGAGAACAATATTATTCTAGTCTCACTCAAAAATTCCTCTTCTATATAAATCCTTAATTTCCGCATCGAAAACTGAAAATGCTCAGAATCGAATTCCGCTTCGACAGAAAGATTCGCCCTTCAATGGAGAGTCATCCTAGCATACTTTTGCTGATGGATTGTTGAGAGAGACCCAAAAAGTAAGAATCCCTAGCTTCTCTAGCTGCACAATGTCTTCTTCTCAGGTTTGCTCTGATACCATGTTAGTTTTTCATCATATAAGCTAGCATTATGATCTTAGGATCTTTTCACTAAGAGAATAACAAGCACGGTAATAAAACATAAGCACATCAAAAGAGACAAGAGGAACAAAGAGTTTTCCTTGGGGAAACCATAAAGAAGAAAACCCTGCAACTTCCTTAGAGATAGAATCAGCACCAAAACAGTAAAAGCCCAAAACAGTAAGATGATCTCCACACAGCAGCAGTCTCTCTCTCTCTCACTGAGAGAGCTTCTCCTCTCTCACTCATGCGCCCTAATGAGTGAGTGTGAGTGTTGCAAGTGAGATAAATAGAAAGGCTCACTCTCTATTTATATTCTTTCGTTCACTTGAAGTGCACTCCAACATGTCGGCCTCACTTAACAATTACTTACTAGAGCCGACATCTCTAGGAGTGTCTAATAACCCTAGTGCCCCACCACTTGTGGGGACTTTGCCTCTTCTGACCAATAGGAGGGTAACACAATGGTGGGGATTATTGCCCCAACTTACAATGACTCACCTAGGGTCGAATTCACTAGGATAGTCTAATAACCCAAGGGCCCCATAACTGTGGGGACTTTAACCCTTGACCAATAGGAGGGTTACCCACAATGACTTGACATGACTTTCTCATTATAGAAACTTCCTGGAATAAACATCGGGGTATGACATGACTCAAATACATTACAATACATCCCAGAATGAACATCGGGTTACAATAGATAATAAATACAAGTGAATACATTCTGAAGTTACAATTACATCAACACTTCAAGAATCAACAGTCGATAAATCAATACCTTGGATAAATTACCCCATTCAATTATTTCTAGTGGCATGATTATATGCCTAGATTAAATTTTGTAAGTACTTATGTAAAACATAACATTTATTGTATATTGGTCTCATGTACACATTTCCATGTCAGTTTCTAATTACTTGCAATATTTCCATACTTATTCATCATATCCAAATAGGGTCCTTACAAAATGGTTTTATTCACACCCTCTTTGCATATGAAAATTGTATGGTTTCATCTGGGTCCAATGTGCATCCTATAAACTTCCGAAGTTTTTATCAGGCAGACAGAAAGGTGATAGAAAAGAACAATGATAGAAAGAAAAACCAAGCATAAAATAACAAAAACTGAAAATTACAATAAGTCTCTCTACCACCATTCAAGTGGGCTATATCATAGATGTTGCAGGTATTACAATGTTATCTGCAATGGAAATTGTTAACACCATATCTATCATGTAAAGGCAGTAGGTTCTAGGCTCTAGCTTCTATTGAGATGCATTATTTGCAATTACAATATCTAGTTCCAGAAGAAAATGTTAAATGTATTGATACTATTAATGGACTAGTTGATACTACAAGGTATTTTAGTTGTGAAGAATCGGGGTTTGAGAATTTATTAGTGTATATGTGAAAATATCCTCAAATTTGAGATCTGAATTAATAAATTAAATGTTGCTACAAACTTGCAAATGATATGTCTTTTCCAACCAGCAACCAAGATTTGTGACAGCATAATGTTTTAACCTTTAGTTAGATTTGAAATAAGGTACACATGAGTCTAAAACTATGGAAGATCTAGGAATTTCACTTATTAATATGAAGTTTTCAACCCTGCAAATCAACCTTTTAATTTTGTTTTAGACCATATTTAATCAGCCCTACAGAGCAGATTTCTAGAAGGTAATTCCCAGCCACAAACTGGGGCAAACCTGCCATGCAATTTGATGTTTTAGGGATGAGTTTAATACATGTAAATGACAAAAAATTTCAAAACAGTAAATGAAAGATGAATTAAGATTTAAAATGGAATAAAAGCTGTGATTAGTTCCTAACAAATCCAAGTTAGGCAGATGGGGTCAATTGAGGATCTCATGGAGGCTTTATTGATTAAAGAGTAGATAGGGTTGAATGGTTCAAACCAAATCTGCTCCTTAATAATTAGATCCACTTCAGTAATCTTCAATAAGAAAATCCTAAGCTAGAAAATAGATATTTTTCAAACAAGAGCCACGAGGTGGAAATGTCACCGCAATTCCTAAAAATTATTACTACAAGACAAATGCTATAGAATGGAAATATACCTATGTTTCAACCCCAACAAATCTTCCCATGCCAAACCAAGAAATCCATCATAATACACTTGTAATATAACTACAAATTGTAGCTTCAGAGATGGAGGATAAAGGATAATTGTTCTTACTAGGTTTTAAAACTTGAGACTCCTCTTCCCCATGAGAAGGTTGGAAGAAGCTTGGATGATACGAAAAGCACCTCCATTTCCACCCAAAAATGGCTTCTCGTGCAATATTTTGGTTTGGTAGAAAATAAACGAGAACAAAAAATTGCAAGATTTTGATAGAAAATGAAAAATAAAACACAATTTTGAATAGTAATTTAAATAAGCGATGAATAAATGGAGCCAAAATCTGAAAACAAACAGTTCTGATAGAGGGAAAGTGGTTAAAAAATAGAGGTGGCCAATGCACAGAGAGAACATAAGAGTGCTAAAAGCAGGGAATGGTACAACAAGAACACAACAAAGACAGTTAAGTCTGGTATTTCTATGTTTCTATACAAACATTGGATAGGAAGCATGATGAAGAGGCTAGAAATGAAATTAGAAAAGTTATATTACACGACAGGTACAAGCAAGTCATATAAAATATTAATTCCTAGGGAGAATGTAGGCAAGGCAAGAACCCTTACCTCATCAATCGCCTTTCACCAGGTCCATTGGCCCATACCGCTTGCAAAGAGTTGACCTAATAAATGGAAAACCACTGTGTTGGATAGAAATTAAATTTATAAATTAAATAAATAATCCATTCCTAGACCTATACACAAGTGGTCATTTTGCTAGGCATGGAAAATATCAAAATACTCTATGAAATAAAAAATGGGCATACAATTAAATCAGCTAATGATGTCTGGAAAGTGTGTTCTTGGGTAATTCCACCAAGAGATGTGGTTCTAGAGTCACATTCCACATGTCTTGAGAAGGAAATCAACAATCAATCTATCCAGCACACATTTTCCACCAGAATATCAACTCGCATTTAAATGCTATATTACAATACCGTTGCCTCACTTATGTGTATTTGACAAGATTTCTTTAACCATTGTATTAAAACGAAAACAACACACAAATTTCAAAGTTTAAGACAGAAATATATTAAATACACATATAAATAGGTTTTTATTGGAAATGTGTGGACACTATTAATAATACCATCCTGTCAAACAATATAAAACAAAAAACTGAGGAAAGAGTCATGGTGTCTTACTATATGAATAAAATGTCACTAAATACTCCAGATAAATCTTTGTTATCTATGAAATGTTAAATTTCTAGTAAATAATAGCCCGCACGTGTGTGGCTCATTGGCAGTTTAGTTGTTATGAAGTCACTTGTTGTAAATTGGAGGTCACGAGATCAAATCCCACCTGGGTTTACCTGTGTCCCATGTCTTGCGGCGGGTGTGGGGAACCTAGTAGTATAGTGGTAGTAGGAATGGATCCCAGGACCCCATGTCACGCGAGTACCAGCCCAGATCCAGTTGTCGATTCCCCTAGTTACGAAAAAAAAAACTTTTCAACAAATAATATTTAGATATGGAAATATTTGTTCCAATGGAATGCACTTTGAGGAGCTCATGGAATTATTTTGTACCACACATATAAATACATTTTTGTTGACTTATAAAAAAACTAAAGAAATAGTTTAGGGGAGGAATTTCAGGGATGAACCTATAGAGATACGATCATGGGCTTGTTGTCATAATTATTGCATATGATATTTCCATCTTTATTCATTCTCCCATTGCATCTTCCACATAGACTTGGGGACCCCAGTGGATATTTCTTGACCCCTTTTCTATTATTTATTTCTCATCTTTTCTACTAACATTCCTTACAAAATCAGTGACCGACATCTTTTTAACAACATCCTCCAACTGCAGAGTTAAACATAGTTACCAGATTCGGCCCTAGGACTAACCACACCCAAATCGGATTCTCAGATTCTTCATCGAATTCTTCCACCTCTTTCTGACTAATATAAAGCTTTTTACATAGGATAATTAAGTTTAATTAGGGACAGGGTTCTGAATCCCCAATTCCTAATTTTGGGATGAGTATCAAATCCATATCGGATTCTTTGGCTGATTTCGATCCCACCCACGGTTCATGTAATCTTGGAGTTAATATCAAACCATTAAGAAGAAAAACCCTGAACATGAATTTTTTCTCCTCAGGTTCAGGATTGGGTTTGTTCTTAGGAAGCACTCCAAGGTAGCCCTCATTACTGCTTCTTTTCCTCCTGCTAGAAGATTCTACCATCTTGGACACAAGAAACGACAAACCGCAGAGGGAATATTGTGTTCTTCTATCGTAATGCTTTCCTACACTTAGAATTTGCAAGAATTGATGCATGCAACATGTTTTCATTAGTTTATACAGAGAATGATATGGCTAGGGTCGATGGATCACTAATTACTCAAAGCAATTGTGCACGTACAACTCAAGACAAGCTCTGGCGTTCCACAATTGCTACAAAGCTCCGCTCAGTAGCCTCAAAACCACTCTGAGCAAACAAAAACAGTTTTCTATAGAACATTTGGGCTTCAAACTCCAATAATTCAAGTCTGGGAGGTTCTATCAAGCTTGTATGTGACTGAACTCCAATAATTTCCACAAATTTAATTGCAATGAATTTAAATCAATTCCATTTACGGTTGTGGACCTAAGTTACATGATACGGGGAAACAAGTATGTGTTTCCAAAATTGAAACACACTAGAAACGTGACCACTCATTTATAAATAGAACATTATATTGGAACTTTGAAAGAAAGGATTATGAATAAATGAGCAAGAACATTTAAATGACAAGAAGAGTTCCACCATCACTTATATTGGGATCCTCACCATTAGTATCGCCCTCTGCCTCCTCATCTAGCCTTTGGATCTACCTCAATCCTCCAGGGACATCAATTAACACCATTCGATTTTGATGAAACTACCTAATACAAGCCTTAAAATATCATAGAAAAACCTCATGCTTGATCAATGATTTTGGCTTGAGTGAAGGGTACATTTTTTCTAACGCCGTGATAGAGGAATTCAACAATCAATGGCACCAACATCAAGTTACATAAAGGGCTTGGTGCTCTTAATTAAATGCCTATCTCATTCCTTGATACATGATAGAATCCAATCAAACAACTGTAATCTTGCCAATCCTAAAATCCTTTAAACTGTTAAGTCTGTTGAATTTTGAATGGAGTATGAAATTCTACTTTCTCCATATTAAGTCTGATGAGGTTGGAAACTTTCTCAAACATACTAGAAAAGTTAGTGGTAATGTTAAAAATTCAAGTAAAAGGATAGAAAAGGAATTATAGAGGAAATTTCAACTTTTACCAGCATTTTTGGTCAAGTCTAGTAAAAAACCGAGTCAAACCAAGTCAAAATAGGTCGATGTAGAGAATAAAACATGTTGTATGGACATTGGTATGGAATGGAAATTCTTTTCCAACTGTAGAAACATGTTTCCATTGGACCTATCTTTATGGCTGGTAGTGGTAATTGGTAACACATTTCTATTCTTTACCACACATTTCTGTACCAAAATTTTCATGGCACGGCATGTATTTTGGTCTTTCCAACAACTTAGCCATGGACTATAGTGCCATGGAAAATGAATTTATTTCCAAGGAACCTTCTTTCTATTTAATTACAAGGACAAACAACTATATCTTCTACACAATTGTATTAGTGACCAGTGCCTTTCAATCGATCACTTCTATGAATGAAGAAGACATACTAAGTTGATTTAGTGCTGATAGATACAAATGTAAATGATATCAAGTCAATGTATTCAATTCAATATATATGGAATTAGTAGCAAGGTCATCCAATAGCAATTTAGAATACAAGATATCATTAGTCGTGTAACCATATATAATTCAATTACAATATTTAACCAACCAATAGCCTTCCATTCAAGTATGATGACTCGTATAAATATAGCAGTAATAATACAGTATGACAGTTCCAATTATGATAATTTTATAGTAGTAGTGAAGGTTACCAATGTAAGGTGTATAAGATTTTTTGCTTTGCATTCAATGTAAGCCACACCACTCCAAACCTTGAACACTATTCTTAGTAATATAGGACAGCCACCAAATGTATGTTCCAAACTTGTAGCTATGCAAATAGTTTAAATTTTCAAACTTTATTTACCTCTCTTAAACAATATCACCATCCAACTAATAGTTAACCTTTGATTCAGTTCGGTGTTTACTGTAGTTGCAGGTAGGGAGGGCTGTCAAAGTTTGGCAGATTGCAGTTTATTGCAAACTGTAGGCAGCAGGCGGAAGTGTGTTGATATAGGGCTGTTACAACCTTGTTTTCGAAATGGTTGCTGAAATGGTAACAACCAACATAGATTCCTCTCAAATATAATACCTGGTGGCCCTTTAAAGAAAAAACATGGCATGGAGTTATCTTGGCACCTAAAAGAATTCAGTTTTCAAGTCCATAGAGCACCAATTATTGTATTATAATTAACACAATAGCCACTTACATATCCTATTAAAAAATTCATAGACTAGCTTTGAATTGTCAATTCATGGGAATTTTTACATGATGCCCAAAAGGAATGAACAAAACTAGAAACAAACCCACATTTTGCAGGCATGCCAACCAGATAAATACCCACAAAATTATATGAATCAAATCCATATTTTATGGTGAGGATATGAACTTTCTTACCCTGATCACAAGCCGTGATGTTTGCACAAATTAGAAGCACCATCGAGAAAGTAAAATCATTCGGCCTCATCCCCATCATCAATGCTTTCCAATGCATCTTGCGATCCTCTTCATCTTTCCCATTCAGAGCATACCCTGCAATCATATAGCTCCAAAAAACCACCACATTCCATTCAGGCATATTGTCAAAATATCTCACAACAAGCAAACATAGGCATGGCAGCATTAAAATATCTCATTCCCTTCTTCCTTTTCCTCGATAACTGTTGGTTTTATTTCTCACATTGAATTTCCCAAGTTCACCTGGACAGCTCGTGCTTCATGCTTGCAAGGAGATTTGAGCCATTTCATCTCCACCACATCCACACAAAAAAAAAAAAAACATGAATAAAAAAAATAAAAAAATAGGTAATCAAGAAAAACGTAGAAGGAAACAAACCTGAAGGTATAAACATTGTTGTCATTCTGGAGGTGTGGCAGGTGGTTCTAGAAGCATGGACTCACATGCGAAGGAAGTGGATGATGCACTAATAGGAAAAGTCCTTTGCCCGCCCTTCTTGTAAAAAAAGCATCATATCCTGTTCCATATCCTTCAGTGAAAGTTTGAAATCGAAAACCCCCAAATGGGAGCCAGAGCAGATCATGTGCGAGTGTTTTTGAATGCTAATGAGGTAGTGCATGGGTGTTTTTGAATTCTACATTTTTTTTTGGTTTCTTTGCATATTTTATATTTTTATTTTGTTTTGTTT